>OY728142.1:1877243416-1877643416 GCA_963277665.1 Viscum album | reverse complement strand
GGTGGTTTTCAGAAATGCGACATTGGGGTTCAATAAGAGTAAGAGTTGCAACACTAGTGCGGCTCAGTGAGAGTGGCGGCCATGCAGCAGCGAGGTTCGGTGAGAGGGGCGACACTCGACTTTCGCGAGAGCTTGAAGGCGTGCGAAGAAGACATATGGGTTGGGTTTCTTTTAAAAAAGGATGAGCATTTTAGCAGGGCTTTCAAAAAAATACCAATAAATATATTTATTATATTTATTATTATAACTATAAAGAAATATATATTTATTTATATATATATATATATATATATATAATAAATATATTTATAAATTTTGTGTATATTTATAAAAATATTATAAATAAATATTTATTTATTTACAATTATAAAATTATGATAAATAAATTAATATATCATATTTATATTAATTATCAATATGTGTTTTTTAATTAATTTATATAAACAAACCTTATTTTTAAATATAAATATAATAATTTTATATAAATTAATAATTTTTTTATTAAAAACTTTTATCAGTGATAAGAATAGCGCTAATATATCTATATTTTCTCACCACTAAAAAAAGCGATGATAAATGTTACAAACCTTTATCAGAGCTTTTAGCTAGCGGTGATAAAGGTGAGATGTTTATTAGCGCTTTCTGCTTAGTGCTGATAAACAAAGACGCTTCCTTTGGCCCGATCCGGGGTAGTGTATATATTAACACACACATATAATTATAAATAAATATATATATATATTATAAATTATACAATACGAATATAAATATAAAATTTTAAATATAGACTAATTTTAATGTTTTTATATACTTATTTACATAGTTCATGTCATTATATTTTAATATATATATACTGCATTTATATAAATATATATAATTATTGTTATATAAATTATATTTTAGAATATAATTGTCAAAGGGTGCCCTTTTATCGGGCCTTGTATATATATATATAATGTGTTTTGGAGTACAATTACATCAAACACACACACCTCACATGCATACTGGAAATGAAAACCATAGCCCCCAAGGGGATAACCCACCGATCGAGACTTATTTATTTTTTATATGAATGATCTGAAGACCCATTGTACATTAAAGACCATTACAAGCCCATCACAACGGGCCAAACCCTCTCTCCCATGTGTCATCTCGCGCACCCTGCTCACGCGCTAATGGAGCCACCATCCATCGCTTTTTTCATCTCACACGCCATCACCCACCGCTGCATCATCATCCCTGCATCGTTGTCCCGAGCAGCACCCCCGTGCCATCAATCATCATTTTTCACCCCTGCTGATCCCTGGACGCCGTCATCCCGTGCAGCACCACCCCCGTGCCGTCATCGCCCCCGCGTCGTCATCCTGGGCAGCACCCCTCATGCCGATCTGTCACCCATGCTGATCCCTGGATGTTGTCATCCCAGGCAACAGCCCTCGTGTCGTCATCATCCCTGTGTTGTCATCTCGGGCAGTACCCCGGTGCCGATCTGCCGCCCCTGCCATCATCATCTCTGGACATAGCACCATCGGAGCCCTCTGCTGTCCCCGGGCATATATATGTATGTCTATATATGTGTGTGTATATATTAGAAACCTTACACATTTTTTAAAATGTTTATATATGTATGTCTATATATATATATTTATCATAAACTTTACATACTTTTTTAAAACTTGTATATATATATATATTCACATTTTAATATACATACGTGTATGTGCGTATATATATATGTTAAAAACATTACACAATTTATATATATATATATATATTAAAAAAATTACACAATTTTTAAAATGTTTATAGATGTATACACAGAATTTATTGTTTACATATATTTATATTAAAAAATTTCTTAATTAATCAAAATGTGTTAATATGTATTTATATTAAAAGAATTATTAATTAATATAAATATGTCAAATATATTTTGGAATTTTTTTTAAACAGCTATACATATCAAATATATATATATATATATATATATACAAATATACATACAGATGTAAATATATGTATATATATATCAAAAACCATACACTTATTTTCAAAGTCACACACACACATATATATATATATAAACACTTACAAATATCAAAATTAAACACATGTAAACACACACACACACACACACACAAACATATATCAAAATATAATGGTAAACAAACATACTTATATATATATATACAAATATAAATATAAAACACATATAAATAACAAAATTAAAAAATTAGAATACCTAAAAATCAATTAAAATAAATTACATGAACCAGATTACAATCAAAATAGAGATTAATAGAATTTCATCAATCCTAAATATCAAATAATGCATGCAAATCAGATAAATTTTTAAACCTAGGGTTTAACCAAATCAGTATATTTAACATTGAATTAAAATACGCAAAAAATGAACCAGATTAAAACCAAAATAGAGATTAATATAATTGAATCAATCCTAAATATCAAATAAAGAATGTAAATTAGATGAAATTCTAAACCTAGGGTTTTTCCAAACTAGTATATTTAACATTGAGCCAAGATACGAAAAAATGATGGAGAACATAAGTGGAGTCCGTACCTTGAAAATTTGAGTTGAAATCACCAAAAAATCAGGAAGAATCGAGATGCACGGAGTTGTAGCAGATTGATCGGTCGGGTATGGTTCGATGTGTTGTTCGGGATAGGGAGGAGAAAGGAGCAGAGGAAGAAAGGGGAGTCGCGCGACTGTTAAAACACCGAATTTTTTTGCGATGAAATTAATGCCATCACAAATAGTTTTTTGTCAAAATTATTTGCAACATACACTAATTTCTGTCACAAATAATCCCGAGTCAGTGAGAATTTGAAACAGATAATGTTATCTGTCGCAAATGGTCGTCGTGATTACTTTTCACGCTGAATGGCAGGAATGCCCGCCAAAACTATTTGTGACAGATTATTAATTCTGTCACAAATAATAACAGAAAAGATACAATTTGAGACGGTTCATTTACCCGTCGCAAATAATCCAATTTCTAATAGTGGAATGATCGAATCTAAAGTCGTCCAGATTTTGATTTGGATGCCAAAGTTGAATAGATTCAATCAGATTCGATCAATCCTCTGAATCCAACTAGATTCGATCTTCCAAAGCCAACCAAATTCGATCCTCCATGACGAACCAGATTCAATCCACCGTGTCACTGATTCTCTTTGTGCCTGCCATCTAAGAAGAGTTGCGACACTGGTTGAATATTTTTGAAGAATATAATAACCCGAAGTTTCCTGTGAAGGTTGTTGTTGATTCATCAACAGGCTAGGGGTGTTCTCTATTGTGGCGAGGAAGACAAACCGAAGTGGGGGAGAGAGACGTTGCACGAGATATAGGAAGCGGTGGATTTTTTTCCCATAACCTGATCAACTTGACCCAACCCGACCCTATATGAGATGGGTTGGGTCGAGTCGAGTCCAAACTTAAAATAATGCCTGACCCAACCCGACCCAACCCGCCCTATTTTAATTGGGTCAAGTCCAAAAAAAATACCCAACCTGACCCAACCCGACCCATGGACACCCTACCCTTACCACCCCAATTGATCGCAGTGGGCAAAAAATCATATATTTCTAGTAGAGTATATATCATAAAAAATGACATATATGGACAACATGAATAATAAGGGTGTCAATATGTATAAATGGACATTCATGATGAATACATAACATATACAGGCGTCATCAAAATATAGGTAATTGTAACATGTAGTAACACACAATAATGTGCACAAATAAACTTATAATCACACTACGTCAGTTATTTTTTTTTTGGAAAATGACATGAATTGGTTTCTCAATTCATGCCCAGATAAATTTATTAAATCAAAAGTTTTACAATAGGAAACTTGATGTGTAATGCACTTACTGACTGAAAATTCTATTTTTTTTTTGGATTTTCAAAATGACCGCTTTGTGGATGAGCGGTAACCGAAACAACAAAGTCAAACCATCACACGGGAACAACAGCATGAAGCAAATTCAAAATACAAATTCAAAAATTCACAAAAACCGAGGAGATCAGAAACCGAGATACGCGCACGTCACCAAAGTCACATCGCATGCCTTCTTAAACACCATAGTCGACGTCGCCATACAAACCGTCGTTATTGTCACTGACTTCCTGCATCATCTCTAACCGCTGGCATGAACCAATCGGACCTCATCCCACTGGCTGAACCTGAAGACGAAGAAAAATCCACTGCAAGACACCACTTGGAGCACCGAAGACCACTCGAACTCACAACCCAAAACACTGGAGAAACCACCGTGCATATCCAACTAGGAGAGAATAGTGGAATCCCGGAGCAAGAGCAGAGAAATCTGACTCAAGCCTCGACAGGGAGATCGTCGCCATGGCCACCCAATGCCGACAGCCGCCACAACATCCAGAAACACGCATCACCAAAACTAGAAGCAGGGCCGGCCCTGGGGCAAGCCCAGCAAGCCCCTGGGCTAGGGCAACAGGAAAGATTTTTACTATACATATACTGCACAATCACTGTAGCATATTGTAAGGGGCAACATTTTTTCTCCTCGTCTTGGGCAACAAAATTTTTAAGAGTTTTACGGGTCGGTCCTGACTAGAAGCACAGATCGAAATCAACTCCAAACAAGCAACAAAGCTCGATCGCACCATGGCATCGTATCCCATCAAGCCAATAATAACCAAATCACCAAAACCAAAATCAAGCAAGAGCGCCTCATGGAAAAGCACAATCCATCAACATGCCACCATTGAAAACCGAACAAACAAACCATCACTAAAAACATGAGGAAGAAAACCGAAAAACACAAACACAAACTAGTGTCGAAGAGCCACGTCTGGAATGATGGTGACCACCGAAAAAAATACCTTTATCAGAACTTTTTTAGCACTGATAAAGATATTATGTTAATATTTTATTTATATTAATATATATATTTATAAAATTATATATATGATAAATAAATAAATATATATAATTATAACTATATAACTATATATATATATATCTTTATAATTATAAAATTATAAAAGGGGCTTCATCAGTGACACAAGTTTGAAATAAAAATATAAAAGAAGGGTTTTCACATTTTAAAATAAGAAACATAATTTTCCATTTGAAAATCTAACACACGCTATATACCATTTTCAAAACCATTTTCCATTTCATATACAAAACCAAGGCAGACAGATCAAGAATGTGCTACAAGGGAAGCAGGTGAAACAAAACAGACTGGAACAAACTAGTACAACATAAAGTAAACAAACAATGAAATTAATTAAGTAACCATGGGTGATACTAAACATCCCTATAAGACCCCTGGACGTACTCGGTTTGGAACCACCTATCGGCGTATGGTGAAACTTCTAAGTCTATAACCAACTGGGTACCCTCATAGTAATAGAAACCAACGACACTCCCCATATGGCCTATACACCTACCCGTGGGTACCAACCCATCTAATCGAGGATAATAAGAAACCATCACTCGGTCAACTATAAGACGCCCAAGAACCCATGGTGGTTATAATAATACTGTGTAGGTAGGAAGACCCTCGCATGCGTGACTCATCTCACCGTATTTGTCTTCCCCAAACACGGACGCTTCCTATACATTCACCCATAAAGGGCTACACTAGACACGAGGGCCTCATATACATGTTCAATCATTCAAATTAAACAAAGTGTCAAACGGGCCGTCACATCATGTTTATATCAAAACCATTTTCTAAAAAAACATTTAAAACTCCAACCAGGCACACACATAACTTTCCAACACAACCCATTCTAAAAGTTAACACAAAATTCACCCATGAGTTAAGAGCCAAACGAGACTTTAAGTCCAAAGTCTCCCATGAATTTTTTGTAAAACCTTTCAAACTTTTAAAGAAAAACACACAAAACGACCAAACGGTCTCTCGAGCCTAACATTTTCCAAAACGGACACTAAGGGCCAAACGGGCATACCCTTTGAGATCTCATTTCAACCCTCTCATAAAATCCACACAAAGGACCAATCTTATTTAGAAATCAAAAACCATTTATAAGACCAAGGTTTTAAGAAAAAACTATTTTAAACATCCTTGTCATTTGAAGGCACATCCATATCTGCACCTAGTGCACCCATGGATGTGTCAACATCCAATGACACGCCTATAGTTCAAGAAAATAACCAACACTATTTCCAAAAAACTGTCACTTTCTTTGAAACTAAAACCAACCGCTTACTTTATTTGAAAAGAACACACTGCCACATTAAAAACCAAAGATCTCCCCTTTTTTAACACCTTAACAAAATTAACAAGTTACACCAATACCAAAATTATACACCAAAATAAATTCACAAATAACCAATACCAACACACAACATAATCAAAGCTAAAAATTTCATAAAAACCATGAATTCTACTTTGAGGAACTATAGTATTTCATCAAATACGCTAAGTACACATGATCAAAGAGACCCCTATTTATATGCATAAGAGAATCGTTTTAACAACTTCTAAAAATTTCATAAACACCAAAGCAGATCAATTTGATGTAAACTAAGACTACGAATCAATTAAAATATAATAATTTGAAGAATGCAAGTGTTAAAGGAATGCATCAGAAGGGACAAACTCATATTCACCTACCTCAAACAAGCACGAACGTGACAAACTTCGATGGAAGGACGAACAATCCCTGCTGAGCAACCGCGCTCGCTAAACAGTGAGAAAAACACACGAAACACAACCCGCGACGGAAAAACGATTAGCCAAATTAAATAAAAACCAATAATTAAAGGAAAATAGAATAAATAAATAAATAATTAATTAATTATACTTGATAAGGAGGGAAGCGTCTTAGTCGTGCGCACGAGGTTTCGGATGCACCGCTGGCCGGAACAAGGAGAGCAGGGAGGGTCGGGCACGTCGTTGGCCAGGGCAAAAAGGCCGGAGGCTGGGAGGCCAATGAGAAGGTGGTCATCGTGCAAGTGGTCGGTACGAAGGTGGCTAGTGTGAGGGGGGTCGGTCATGGGGTGCGTCGGTGAGAGGAAAACCGATTGCAGATGCGCCGGCGAGAGGGAGGTCGGCCGCGGGTAGGACGACAGAGCGGCAAGGAGCTCCAGCAAGGTGGTGGCTAGCCCGAGCAGGGTCAGGCCGGATGCGGGAGGAGGTCGGCTGGGTCAGCTGGGCGGCGGGTACCGAAGACGGCAGGGGGGTGAGGGGTCCCGGGTGAGCACGGAGGGGCGAGCAGGGAGGCGGGAGCCGGATTGTGGTAGGGAGGTGCGGGGTGCCGAGTGAGTGGGGAGGGGAAAGAAGGTGGGCAGGAGCCGGATCGCGGAAAGGAGGTGCGGGGTCCTGGGCGAGTGTGGAGGGGTGAGCAGGGGGGCGGGAGCCGGATCGCGGCAGGGAGGAGAGATCGGGAGGAGGCGGGTGCAGGGGGTGACGCTGCGCGACAAGTCCAGGGGGGAATGGGGGGGCGACGCGGGGTAGACCAGGGTTTCATATATATATATATATATATATATTCATTTTATAAGAACAACAACAACAAAAACAACAACACCAATAATAATAATGACACAAACAATAATAATAATAATATCATTAATAATATTAATACTCTTAATAATAATCTTAATAATAATAAAAATAACAACGTAATATTATTATTATTGAACATTATTTTTTTAAATTTTAATCCGTTTATTTATCTTATTCTGAAAACTGGGTCATCGTGTGTTCGTCGCACTACTTAATAAACCGCGCGCTCATCGCACGACTTAATAAACCGCGCGCAAGCTATGCGCCTCCTTCCTTGGGCACCCACGCAAGCACCGGGGGTGACCACACGGTTACCGCCAACCATGCGGCACCCTTTCTCCAGTCTGAAACCCACAAAAATCATTAAACATCGAAATTTTTAAACTGGGACGCAACCCGAACCTTGGTGTGAGAACCTGAAACTAAAAATAATGAAATAAAAATAAACTTAAAAATCGGGGTGTGACAGTTTCCCTTAAAAACCTATTTCTATTACATATCCATATTTTTAAAATTAGTTTATTGATGTATTTATATGGACATAAGTGAATTATAAAGGACACTTTATGTTTCTTTTGATTCGTTGAAGATGTTCAACAACATAGATGTGTCGGCAGTGGGGTTCAGCGAGGAAGCAGTGGTGTTCGGCGAGGAGGTGGGGTGAGGTGGCACTGGGGTTCAACGAGGCGGTAGTGGGGTTCAGTGAGACGGGGGCGAGGCAGTAGTGGTGTTCGGTGATGTGGTGGGGAAAGGCGGGAGTGGGGTTCAGCGAGGCGACAGTGGGGTTCAACGAGCTGGGGGTGAGGCGCCAATGGTGTTTGGCGAGGTAGTGGTGGTTTTCAGAAATGCGACATTGGGGTTCAATAAGAGTAAGAGTTGCAACACTAGTGCGGCTCGGTGAGAGCGACAACCATACAGCAGCGAGGTTCAGTGAGAGGGGTGACACTCGACTTCCGTGAGAGCTTGAAAGCGTGCGAAGAAGACATATGGGTAGGGTTTCTTTTAAAAAATGGATGAGGATTTTAGCAGGGCTTTCAAAAAAATACCAACAAATATATTTATTATATTTATAATTATAACTATAAGAAATATATATATATTTATATACATATACATATGTAATAAATATATTTATAATTTTTTGTGTATATTTATGAAAATATTATAAATAAATATTTATTTATTTATAATTATAAAATCATCACAAATAAATTAATATATCATATTTATATTAATTATCAATATGCGTTTTTTAATTAATTTATATAAACAAACTTTATTTTTGAATATAAATATAAAAAATTTATATAAATTAATAAAAAAATTTATTAAAAACTTTTATCAGTGATAAGAATAGCGCTTATAAATCTATCTTTTATCACCACTAAAAAAAGCGATGATAAGTGTTACAAACCTTTATCAGAGCTTTTAGCTAGCGGAGATAAAGGTGAGATGTTTATTAGCTCTTTCTGCTTAGTGCTGATAAACAAAGACGCTTCCTTTGGCCCGATCCGAGGTAGTTTATATATTAACACGCACATATATATATATATATATATATATATATTATAAATTATATAATACGAATATAAATATAAAAATTTAAATATTGACTAATTTTAATGTTTTTATATACTTATTTACATAGTTCATGTCATTATATTTTAATATATATATATATATAATGCATTTATATAAATATATATAATTATTGTTATATAAATCATATTTAGAATATAATTGTCAAAGGGTGCCCTTTTATCAGGCCTTGTATATATATATATATATAATGTGTTTTGGAGTACAATTACATCAAAAACACACACCTCACACGCATACTGGAAGTGCAGACCATAGCCCCCAAGGGGATAAACCACCCATCGAGACTTATTTATTTTTTATATGAATGATTTGAAGACCCATTGTACATTAAAGACCATTACAAGCCCATCACAAGCCCATCACAATCGGCCAAACCCTCTCTCCCATGCGTCATCCCGCGCACCCTGCTCGCACGCCAATGGATCCACCATCCATCGCTTTTTTCATCTCACACGCCATCACCCGCCGCTGCATCATCATCCCTGCATCGTTGTCCCAGTCAGCACCCCCGTGCCATCGATCATCATTTTTCGCCCCTGCCGATCCCTGGATTTCGTCATCCCGGACAGCACCACCCCCGTGCCGTCATCGCCCTTACGTCGTCATCCTGGGAAGCACCCCTCATGCCGATCTGCGCCCATGCCGATCCCTGGACACAGTCATCCCGAGCAGCAGCCCCCATGCCGTCATCATCCTTGTGTTGTCATCTCGGGTAGTACCCCAGTGCCGATTTGCCGCCCCTACCATCACTATCTTTGGACAGAGCACCATCGGAGCCCTCAGCTGTCCCCGGGCATCCGCCGAGTGCTAGAACCAGTTGGTGGTCGCCCTCAGAAGCAAACCCCTGCAGCTGGCATGACGCTAGCCAAACCCGCATCTTTTATGTTTTTTAATGTTTATATATGTTTATGTCTGTATATATATATCAAAAAAATTACATGTTTTTATACAACTTATATATATATATATTCACACGTTAATATACATAATTGTATATAAATATAAATATATATATATATATATATATATATATATATATTAGAAACCTTACACATTTTTTAAAATGTTTATATATGTATGTCTATATATATATCATAAACTTTACACGTTTTTTTAAAACTTGTATATATATATATATATTCACATTTTAATATGCATACATGTATGTGTGTATATATATATATGTTAAAAACATTACACAATTTATATATATATATATATATATATATATTAAAAAAATTACACAATTTTTAAAATGTTCATAGATGTATACACAGAATGTATTGTTTACATATATTTATATTAAAAAATTTCTTAATTAATCAAAATGTGTTAATATGTATTTATATTAAAAGATTTATTAATTAATATAAATATGTCAAATATATTTTGGAATTTTTTTTAAACAGATATACATATCAAATATATATATATATATACAAATATACATACAACTATACATATATGTATATATATATATATATCAAAAACCATACACATATTTTCAAAATCACACACACACATTTATATATATATATATATATAAACACTTACAAATATCAAAATTAAACACATGTAAATACACACACAAACATATATCAATATATAATGGCAAACAAACATACTTATATAGATATATATACAAATATAAATATAAAACACATATAAATAACAAAATTAAAAAATTAGAATACCTAAAAATCAATTAAAATAAATTACATGAACCAGATTACAATAAAAATAGAGATTAATACAATTGCGTCAATCCTAAATATCAAATAATGCATGCAAATCAGATAAATTTTTAAACCTAGGGTTTGACCAAATCAGTATATTTAACATTGAATCAAAATACGCAAAAAACAAACCAGATTAAAACCAAAATAGAGATTAATATAATTGAATCAATCCTAAATATCAAATAAAGCAGGCAAATCAGATGAAATTCTAAACCTAGGGTTTTTTCAAACTAGTATATTTAACATTGACCCAAGATACGAAACAAATGATGGAGAACATAAGTGGAGTCCGTACCTTGAAAATTTGAGTTGAAATCACCAAAAAATCAGGAAGAATCGAGATGCACAGAGTTGTAGCGGATCGATCGGCTGGGTATGGTTCGATGTGTTGTTCGGGATAGGGAGGAGAAAGGAGCGGAGGAAAAAAGGGGAGTCGCGCGACTGTTAAAACATCGAGGTTTTTTTCGACGAAATTATTGCCATCGCAAATAGTTTTTTGTCAAAAATATTTGCAACAAACACTAATTTCTATCACAAATAATCCCGAGTCAACGAGCATTTGCAACAGATAATGTTATCTGTCGCAAATGGTCGTCGTGATTACTTTTCACGTTGAACGGCGGGAAAGCCCACCAAAACTATTTGCGACAGATTATTAATTCTGTCGCAAATAATAATAGAAAAGGCACTATTTGAGACGGGTCATCTGCCCGTTGCAAATAATCCAATTTCTAATAGTGGAATGATCGAATCTGAAGCCGTCCAAATTTGATTTGGATGCCAAAGTTGAACAGATTCGATCAGATTCGATCAATCCTCTAAATCCAACTTGATTCGATCTTCCGAAGAAAACCCGATTCAATCCTCCATGACGAACCAGATTCAATCCACCGTGTCACTGATTCTCTCTATGCCTGCCATCTAAGAAGAGCCATGACATTGGTTGAAGATTTTTGAAGAATATAATAACCCGAAGTTTCCTATGAAGGTTGTTGTTGATTCATCAACAGGCTGGGGGCTGGGGGTGTTCTCTGTTGTGGCCAGGAAGACAATCCATTTCACCTATGCTCTAAGAAATGTGTATGACTCAGGAAACAACCTCATTTAGAGATGTTAGAAGTCCACAGTGGGTTCTTGCATTAATTCTAGCAATAACAGAGCCTTCATCACCTCCCAAACTCCCATCGATGGTAGCATGATTTGTTGTGAATCATCCCAATAGAAACTATCCATTCTGATGAACCAGAATTATAGCTGAAGAAACATCCCAAGGGTCCATGTGCTGGACAGTGCAGTCTGCATTCATGGTTCAACTCAAAAAAATCAAACAGAGTCCGCCTGAACAACAGTTTTATCAAGAGGGCATCTTCACAGCGATGTCCCCAAAAGTGCAGAAAAATCCATCATAAAACACCAGATTCGCAAGGAGGCGCACAAAAAAGAAGAAGTTCCATCAATCTAGTGGTATATTAAAATTTCATTGCCAAGGGATATCAAGGAAGTTGATGTTTGGGTCCTTTTTAAATTCTCAAACAATCTTGATGAACATCCTCTTTTTGATATCAAGGTAGGTATCAACTGTCATCTCACAATTTTTATTTAGTCGAAATGCAGTATTATCCTCTCTTCCATCCATAAGTCAAGATCATTTGGAAAATCCAGCTTCTCCTCTATTTGATAAGCATCCTTATAAGCAGGGTCATTTTCATTATCCTCACTGGATGATTCTTCTGAATCAGTAAAAGAAGAGTTTGAGGATGCATCTGAGGTAGCGGGTAAATTTACAGTAGGGGCAGGTTGTGGGGGAAGTGTGTTTTGTTCCTTCATGCTGGTAGTTAGGTAGTGCGTAACAATTATTCTCTTAATATTGGTATTTTCCCTACATTTTGGAGTGTTTCTAGTACTCGGAGTAATGAAGCCATCAGAGTCAATCATTGCTTTTTTCCTTTTCTCGCACTCGACTTTAAAAAACCCTCTTCCAATTGGGGATATATATTTATTTTAAATAAATAAATAAATATATATATATTTATAATTATAATTATAAATAAATATATTTAAAAAGTATTTATATATAATTATAAATATATTAAATATATTTATTATTTAATAAAATTTATTATAATTTTATAATTATTTAAATATATAATTATTAAATAATAATCTTATAAATACTTTTTTTAAAACATTATACATATATTTGAATTATTAACAAGAATATATTAATATATCATTTTTATATTAATTATAAATATGTGTTTTTTAATTAATTTATATAAACAAGCCTTATTTTTGAATTTAAATATAATTAATTTTATATAAATTGATAAATTTTTTTATTAAAAACTTTTATCAGTGATAAGAATAGCGATGATTAATCTGTCATTTATCAGCGCTAAAAAAGCGCAAATAAATGTTATAACTTTATCAGCTTTTTTTTTAGCACTGATAAAAGTTACCTTTATCGGCAGTTTTTACAGGCGCTGATAAAGGTGAGGCTTTTATTAGTGCTTTTTGTTGAGCGCTGATAGACGTACATTCTTCCCTTGGCCCGATCTGGGGTAGTGTATATATAAACACACACATATAATAACAATCAATACACATCCCATAAAATGGAAATAACTTATAGAAAACACTAATCCAAGCGTTTCCTAGTAAGTGTGACAAAATTATAATGAAACTTTTTTTAATAAAGTGATAACGTACCCTTCTGGTGGCAGAAGTAGGGTTCAGTGATGACGAAGTCGTGGTAGGCAGCAGCGGTAGTGGAGGGCTTCGCAACAGAGGTGGGGTTCGTAGTGGAGGAGCGACGGATGATGATTCGAGGCGGAGGTGAGTTCGCGACAGAGGAGCGCTGGAGGAGTGGCGGATGAGGGCGCACGGTAGAGGTGGGTTCGCGGCAGAGGAGGAGTCCGCAATGGGGGAAGAGGCGGTGGTGAAGGAGGGGTCGGTGGTGGCAGAGCTAGGGTCCGGGCTGAGCAGAGGTTGGTGGCGCAGGGGTCAGTTTCCATGAGAGCATGAGGGGTGCGAGAATGAAGGAGGGTGTTAGATTTTTTTTATAAAATCCATTGAACCTTTTATCAACTCTAGCTAAAAAGTACTGATAAAGGTATGTTTTATCACCACTAAAAAAGAAACCGCTGAAAAAAATATATTTATCATTGCTTTTTTAGCAATGATATAGATATAATGTTAATATTTTATTTATATTAATATATATATTTATAAAATTATATATATGATAAATAAATAAATAAATATATATTTATAATTATAAAATTATAAAAGGGGCTTAGGCGGCGATGACCTCTAAGCAGATCCCTCCTCCCTTGGTGGAGGGGGGATCTTCGCTGCCCTATGATGCTCATCGATTTATTCCTTTCTCAAATCATGACTACTTGCCTTCGTTTCCGAAAATCTCTCTCTCCCAAAGTTCCTGAGTTATATACCATGGGATCCCTCAACTCTCGATCATGACCCGTGAATTTTCTGATGTCTCATCTATGCTGAATTTGACCTTGATAGCGCCTTTCAAGCAACGATGCCCGTCCGTGGATCTCTTTGATCGCTTCATCTTCGATTCGTGGAATTTACACGAGCGCGCAACCATCGATCTCCTCAACTCAAGGCACATAATGAGTCATTTTGATTTGGAGGAATATCTAATTCTGGCCCGGTCCTCTGCTCCGTGAACTTGTGATGGCGCACAATTTTTTCTCCTCTGATGGTCTTATGATTACCACATGAGGCGCTATTCTCCGACCACGGCAATTTGGGTAAGACTTCCGGAATTACCACTTCCATTTTAGAACCCTGGCATCATTCGTATGCTTGGAAACTTGGTTTGCCGTTATCTTTGTTTAGATAGTAGAACTAGGGCCGTGTTCCATCTGGTTTCACTGAGAATCTGCGTTGAAGTAGACTTATCGAACCCTCCAGTTAATTTGTTCTTCATCATTATGAGTGAGGAGTTTAGATTTAAGTGTGGTTTTTGAGTCGTGGATTGATTACTACTCCTGGTGTCTCAAAATCGAGCATCAGAAGGAAGTTTGCAGGGCTAGAAGGGTGGTTCCGCAGGCAGCTTCGGATGGACAGGTTGCGGGGGACTTGCAGTCTCAACAAGGAAAGCAGGTCCTGGGCCCTGTTAGTGTCACGGCAGTGCATGGATCCCAAATGAGGTCATTGGAGGTGCCTTCAAACCTGAGGGTGGATGTGGTGATTGAAAGGTTGAAGCGTGATCTTGGTGTGTTCAATACAGGAGGTCTGGTGGCCAATGTGGAAGCTGCAGCTCAATCTGCTGGGAATAATGGGGCAGTTCTTGAGGTTCTAAACACAGGAGAAATGGTGGATACGGTGAACCCAGCAGTTGATCCTACTGGGAATAATGATGCAGTGAGGAACAAACCTGTTATAGAGATGCAGGCAAGTGCTGCATTGGATGAAAACGGTGGGTGGGTGAAGGTTTCAGCTGGGCTGCAACCACAGCTTGAGAAGCAGGCAACCAGTATTGAACTTAGCAATTGTTTTGCGGGTATGATGAATGATGGATTGGAATTGGTCCAGGATCGGGTTGTGTTGGACCAAGTTGCCTCTCCTATGTCTCCTGGCCGGACATCGGTTGAAGTTGTTGATAAACTGGATGACAGAAGGATTCCGAGTCTGGGAAATAAATGTAATCATGGGAGGCTTTCTCATGTTGAGAAGGCAATTCCAAGGAATGAAGGTGACAATATGCAGTCTGACTTTCAATCTCAGGATGTCATAATTGGAGAAGGTATACTGTAGAAGGGGACGCATGGTGGTCATGAACTTGTGGAACATCCACAATGTTTAGTAATGGTTGATGCTAACAGTCACTTCGAGAAAGAACAGTGAGTGAATGATGGTTACCAGGAGGTGTATATCTCTGAAAATTGGGGGGATATCTCTGACAGTGAAAAGGAGAATGCTGGCAGGAGGGTTCAGACCTCTTATAGTGACATTTTTCAGGGTGTAAAGAAGATTGTGTTAGGGAAGGACGAAGTTATGACCGCTCCACCAAGAAGAAGACAAAGGAAAGACTATTCTTCTATGCTGAAGCTGATGCCCACTAGGTACTTTTTCAACAAAGGAAAAGGTACGTTGCCTTCTGAGGAGTTTTTTTTTTGAAAAGTTAAATCTCAGAAGGAAATATGTTAAGACTCTAAAGCATTATGAAAGCTCAGAGTGAGAGTCGGCCACTGCGGATGAAGCAATTGATCATGGATATGGTGACATGTATGAATTTTATGATAGTTGTTTTTTATGGCTTTTGATGCTTGCTCGTTGTACTTTTCCTTTATTTTAATAAATGGTAAGAGACTTTGTCTCCGACTGAGCTTCCTGGTATAAAATTATAATTTAAATAATTATAAAATTATAATAAATATACTTATTATATTTATAATCTTAGAATATATATAATAACTATATTAATTATATGTATTTATAAGATTATAGATATATACAACTATATTTCTTCTAATTTTATAATTATTTATATGAATATATATATTTATAATTATATGAATATATATATATATGTATATAATTATAATTATAAATGAATATATATATACATATAATCATAAAATTATAACAAATTAATATTTCTATTTTTTATAATTTTATTAATATATATATATATAATATTTATTATAATTTTATAATTATTTAAATATATCGGTATTTATTTATAACTATAAATATAAATATTTGTATTTATTTATCAATATTTCTATATGTTTATAAATATACTTATTTAATTATATACAACATTATATCTGAAAATAATTAATATATATTTTATAAATTAATACTTATTTAAATAAATAAATAATTATTTACATTTAAAACTAATAAATATATATATATTTATTTGTAATTAATAATTATAATAAATATTTATTTATTTATAGATGTAATTATATATATATATATTTAAATGATTATATAATTATAAAAAATATATTTATAATTTTTATATGAATTATTTGAAGACCCACGGTACATTAAATCCCATCACAAGCCCATCACAAACCCTCTCTCCCATGCATCATCCCACCCACCCTGCTTGTGTGCCAATGAATCCTCATCCATCGCATTTTTGTCGCGCATGCCGTCATTCGCTGGTGCGTCGTCGTCCCAAGAAGCACCCCCAAGCCATCATCATCCCTGCGTCGTCATCCCGGGCGTCACCTCTCATGCCGATCCGCCGCCCCTGCCTTCATCATCCCTAGAGAGAGAAATGTCGTTGCCCTCGGCTGTCCCCGGGCAACACCGTTGTCCACCGAGTGACACAACCAGTTGGTCGTCGCCCTCTAGCCAAACCCACATCTCACGCGACAAATGAAATATCTCACCCCCGTAATGGGTTTTTGTGGGCAGCAGCTGGGATATTTGTGGGTAGCCGCTGGAAACGAACCCAGCCGCACCAAATGAACTTGAAGAGACCCATGGTGTTGTTATGGTGATGGAATCCAGGATGTTGGAATCCATGGTGTTGGTTGGGGTGGAGTTGTAAAGGAAAATGAACTGCATCCGTAATCCTGTTTTCCCTCATCCATGTTGCACCCTTCTGTTGCCAACGGGTGCATTGGTGGAACAAATTTTCTCACATCCCTGGAGCCCAAGAAGAAAGAACACACTGCCTTCTTCAACACATGGATCGCTTTTACCCCCTTGGCTCTTGTCCTGCCATCCATGTTAGGGGTGTCCATGGGTCGGGTCGAGTCGGGTTTGGGGCTTTTTTGGACCCGACCCAACCTAAAAACGTCGGGTCGGGTCGGGTCAGCATGGTTTTTAAATTTGGACCCGACCCGACCCAACTCGTCTTATATTGGGTTGGGTTGGGTCGGGTCGATGGGTTATTAGAAAAAAATAGCTGCTTTTCCGCTCTCCTAATAACCCGCACGCTACGTGGCCGAATCCCCTTCTCCCTATTCGCCTTCGGTGCTGCCTTCGTTTTCCCCACCACGCCAGGGGGAATCCTCATTCTGGTGACAAATCGACCCCAAAAACCAGCACTCCGATGCCCATATCTTTCGCCTATTATTGTAGGTAGTCTTCGGTGGATCTATGATGGCAGCGTTCGTGATGGAGATAAAGGTTGAGGCGAAGTCAAATAGGTTAGTCTCTGGAGAATTTGGAGTCGCGAAAGCGGAGGGGGGAAGTCTCTGATGGATCTAGTCTAGGGTTGCGGCGGTCATGGGGAGATGCAGATGGGACGATGGAAGTGGAAGATGGAGAAGCCTCCGGTAGATCTGGATTTGGTTCTGCGATAGTCCCGATGGAGATGGAGGCTGAGAGGAATGAAGGCGGAGGGGGCAGTCTCCAGCGGATTTGGGGTCATTCGTAGCGGTCGCACTGTGTAGTGGAGGTAGTGGAGGAGGAAGATGGCGGGGGCGAGGGTATGGCAATGTGTGGAAGTGAAGGAATTGGAGGAGGGCAGTGAAGGAATAGGAGGTACGGGTTCATTCGAGACACACAACACAGGTAGTAGTGAGTCGGCGATGATGGGTTGGCAAGTGAAGCAAAGTGAGGCAGCGCGCGTAGAGGGGAATGAGTGGTCTGTCGGGTTGGTTGGGTCGGGTCGGGTCGATTTGTTCCTAACCCGTGACCCGACCCAACCCGAGCACGGGTCAACCCGATGTAACCCGACCCGTACATATTGAATTTTGAACCCGACCCAACCCGACCCAACCCGATCGGGTTGGGTTGGGTCGGTCAGGTTGGGTCGGGTTTGGACACCCCTAATCCATGTTTTGCGCCGGCTGAGATTGGACACTCCATCCCTCTGGCTAATCTTTGGTCGCGAATCCATGAACATAGCTGGGTACTCCAACTGCTTGGGTCGTAGGACACCATTTTTAATTCCTGCGGGTGCTCATGAACCTAGTAAGGGTGGAAAACATTCCACCATTGCACCCCCCAAATGCAGCTTTCTCCTGAATGGAAGATCTCTGGGAGCGGGTAGGCACCCGCCTCAAGCTGCCGCCGCCCACCGCTGCGTAAGAAGAGTAGGCACGCTGGGATGGCAAGGGAAGGGGGTATAAAGGGCACGGGGATTCTGTTCTCATCATGGGAGTGCTGGACTGGTGGCAGACCGACATTGCCATTGCAGGTAACAACGACAAGGGAGAAGGTATGGCCCAAAAGGAGGAGGAGCGACGTGCAGTCCGGAGAAGGTAAGGCCGAGAAGAGGGAGGTGCCGAGTGCAGTTGGGGGAGGAATGGAATATCATTATATAGAGATCATTTTATTTAGTCACCAAAATAAATGTTGGGGATCATGGAAAATAGTCAAATAAAATTAATTGATAATGAAACTTTTTTTAGGAGACTAATTATTAAATACAAATAATGAATGCCTACATGTTGACTCATAAACATAACTATAATTTAAAAAATCTTGAAAAAAGAAACACAACTATAATTTAAAAAGGAATGGATCCACGTCATTAATTGATAAATTATAGGGTGTTATGAAATTAAAAAATAATGGATCCATGCCATTAATTAATAATTAAAAATCTTGAAAAATTTTAATCATAAGTTTAATTTTTCTAAAATGCAGCACTATGGTCTCATTAAATGAGATTTCAACAAAAAATTCACCATTTACCTCATTAAAATTGAAAAAATAATAATAAAATAAAATAATAACACACACACACACACATGTTCAAGTCCTTGCCCATGCGTTTTCTATAAATTTTACATAATGATCAACTAATTAATTGAAATAGTGAATCTCTTTTTTAGGAGACTAATTATTAAATAAAAATAATTAATGTCTATATGTTGACTCAGAAACAGAACTATAAGTTAAAAAATCTTAACGAATACAGCTTTTTAATTTTTTTTAAAAATATATTAGAAAATATTTTTTTTCCCTAGAGAAAAGAAATGCCTAGATATTTAAAAAATTGAACGATCAAATAAAATTTCACCAACTTTAACAAGATAAATTCAATTGAAAGGCCATAATATTGCATTAAGTGGTTATATATATATATATAGTGTAAAAAATTCAAATCTTTTCATAAAAGAGAATGTATGTTATGTGGTTGAAAAATCAAATATCTAGTTTCCAATATATTTTTGATAGTTATTACGTAACAGACATATATTAGGTGGTTTGTTTGTTTGTTTTTTAACTACACTTGAGTTTTTACATGATTTTTTAATATTTAATTATATAAATTTTTAAACACATGCTAATTTGGGTTTGTGTGTATAGGCGGCAGGGCAGTTGATGAGCTGGGGTGGCAAGGGATGGGGGTATAAAGGGTATGAGGATTCTATTCTCATCATGGGAGTGCATGAATGGTCGTAGACCGACATTTCCATTGCATGTAACAACTTTGAGCGATAGGTAAGGGAGAAGGTATGGCCAAGAAGAGGGCAGTGCCAAGGGCAGTTGGGGGACAGATGAAATATCATTATATAGAGGGAATTTTATTTGGTTACCCTCAAAAAATGGAAGCTCTATGAATGTAAATAAATTATGGGGATCGTGGATCGAAGAAAAAGGTTGGGATTTAGGAAAATAGTAATAAACTATAGGGTATTATGAAATGAAAAAAGAATGGGTCGAAGACATTAATTGATAAATCAAAATGTTGAAAATTTTTATTGATAAGTTTATTTTTTTTCTATGCGTCATTATTGTATCATTAAATGATATTTCAAATAATAATAATAATCATTGATCTCATTAAAATTGAAAAAATAATAATAAAATAAAATAATAACACACATGCGGACAAGTTCAAGTCCTTGCTCGTGCGTTTTCTATACATTTTACACAATGATTAATTAATTAATTTAAACAAATGAAACTCTTTTTCAAGAGACTAATTATTAAATACAAATAATGAAAATCTACATGTTGATTCAGAAAAAGAACCATAATTTAAAAACTCTAAATGAATACACATTTTTATTTTTTTAAAAATATATTAGAAAATAATTTTTCCCTAGAGATAAGAAGTGCATAAATATTTAAAAAATCGAATGATGAAATAAAATTTGACCAACTTTAACAAGATAAATTCAATTGAAAGGCCATAATATTGCATTAAGTGGTTATATATATATATATATATATATATATATATATTTATAGTGTAAAATATTCAATCTTTTCGTCATAGAGAATGTATGTTATGTGGTTGAAAAATAGAATATCTAGCTTCCAATATAAATTTGATAGTATTTATGTAACAAACATATATTGGGCAATTTTTTGTTTTTTAATTACACTTGAGTTTCTACATTATTTTTTAATGTTTAATTAAATAATTTTTTAAACACATGCTAACATGGGACTGTGTGTATATGATCTATTTAAAATACTGTATTAATAGCTTTTAAAACATTGTTGATTGTTTTTAAAATATTAAATATATGCTATTGGGGACAACATTGAGGCATACACCCCAAAGAAATAGCCAAGCATACAGGAATATGCCATTGATTTCAATTAAGTTTTTGAAATCGAAAATGTTATCATGATTATAATGATCGCAATTGTAAACATAGAAAAAACCTGACAATTCAAGGTGAGTTCGAACAACAATGATTAGAGACGAAACTAGATTCCAAATAATATACAATAAATCTATAAAGATGAACTCATGATTTAACGTGGTTATCCCTATTTTTGAAATAGAAGGACGATAAGAACACAACCCACATACACATGTTTTATTAAGCTCAAAACAAATAGAATACAAGATACAATCTTGGAATATGAAAAACAGATGACAAAACCTCCAAAAGATTGATCATTGAAATAAAAGAATGAAGATGTGGATACTTAAAGGCCTAACAATTTGGATTTATCCAACGATCATTTTCTCTCTATGAAACCTCTTAAAAGTGGACCATTATAAACATGTACTCTCTCTCTCTCACACACACACAATAATACGGTTCTTTTGGATCTCCACCAATACTTCTCAATCATGGAGATGGATGCAGATCTTTAGCATGGAAGATTATCATCAAGCTCCAATAAAAATAGCACACCACTGATTCACATTGAGGACGTCAGACATAAATTTTTGTGTGCAAATGTAACTGCCAAGGTAATGTCAATATAAAATAGTTTCATTAGTTAATTATAAAATATTAAACAATTTTCCAGTCAAACAAAAAAAATATTTATTTCTAACCAAATTGGATTTTCAAGCATGATATAATTTTATTTAAATGCTTGATTTAAAAATAATATAATTTTAATTTGAAATAATTAATTTCATTTATGTATTCAGTTTTTCAAAATTATCATTGGATAAATTTATAATAATTTTCTGAAAAAAATTATTTTTTAATGAATAATGAAAAATACTGATTTTTGATAAAAATTGTATTTTCATTTCAAGTATTTAAAAAGAGAAATTTTATTTTTGATTATTTTTAAAATAAAATTTGTTTATTTTAATTTTAAAAAATAAAATTATAGTCTATTGAATGAATTTTATACTTGAATTTAGTATAAAAAATTTATACTTTAAAATGCATTTGTCTAAAAAATAGTTTTTCATTGCATTTTATCTATTTAATTTTAAATAAAATTCTTCCACTTATATTTTTTGAATCTTGAAAAATGGATTTTATATTTAGAATCATACGGTATGAATTTGGTAAATAGTTCCCTCTTATTTTCGGTCAATATGAATAATAACTTTTGTAATTTTGTTAATAATGTAAAGGGTAAATCGGGTAATTAAATATAAAAAAATGACAATGACTATAAAATGACCCTAACACATGACTTGATATTATTGGATGATTCCATTTTACCCATAATCATCCATGATACATTTTATTTCTATTTGAATGTGATTAAGACCTTTATAATATTTTATTTTAAGAAAAGTAAAAAATGTCATACTCATGTTTTTAATAAATACAATATTTTTAACATGGAGATAACCAGAGAAAATGTTCAGTTATAAATATTATTTTGAATTCAAAATAATTTATCTTCATCTTGGGAATTTATTTTTATTTTTTAGTTAATAAATAATTACCTTAAATGTTTACACGACATTGATCCAATAATTATTCAATTAATGTTAATATAAAATATATGATATTAAAAACATTTAGAGTAATATAAATGGAAATAATTAATGTGATCAATGAATATTTTAGATGAATATAAAATTTTAGGGAAGTATTAAATTTTTTTATTTTAATTTCAATTTTTTTCTTAATGTTATAAAGTCAAAGTAAATGAATTATTCTAAAATTTATGTTATTGATATTTTATGGAAATAATATTTTATTAAATTATATAAAATTCCTAAAAATATTATATTCATCTAAGTGATTAGGTTATGGTTTAAAATATCAACCATGATCAATTTATGGATTTTTTCCATTTATAGTAACTATCTTGACCCTCAATAGAAACCTTGTTGTCATGGTTATCATGAACAGGGTTAACAGAGGGTTAACCCCAAAATATAAAGGCAAAAATATGATCTAAACAAGTACAAATATTATTGGAAAAGATTATTTAGACTCATAATCATTATATTTTAATATTATCAATTTGGTGTGATTTTAATGTTAAAATTAATTTATATCAAATTAATATTTTAATAAATTCAATGAGTAACCCTCCCCTTTATTATAAAAGGGAACCACTTCTTCTCACTTCTTTACTATTAAGAACTGATTTACATCACCCAATATCTACCAGAATCCCTTCCTAACATCTCTTACCATGTTTTTGAGGTCATAGTTTTGGCATAATACCAATATTAGAGGTTTAAAGGTGTTAATAAAATAAGATTTTCAAAAGAAGAGGATGATAAAGAATGCACGTAACGAGTTAGACTCAAGGAAAGAGATATTCTTTATAAAAACAATCTTTTCAAGTTTCCCTTAAAAATTTATTTTTCTTACATATCTATATTTTTAAAATTAATTTATTGATGTATTT
Source organism: Viscum album (assembly GCA_963277665.1). Lineage (NCBI taxonomy): Eukaryota > Viridiplantae > Streptophyta > Magnoliopsida > Santalales > Viscaceae > Viscum > Viscum album. The sequence continues at coordinate 1,877,619,546 of OY728142.1, read as the reverse complement.
ATATAGACATAAGTGAATTATGAAGGACACTTTATGTTTATATTGACTTTATTTAAAAGGTTTTCAAAAAGGAATCTTTTTAAGGAATATTTCAATATTCATTACTAAAAGGAAAAAAGAATGTTATATTTTAATGTATATAGTGACAATGACCATTCCCACCACCATAACCATTATTTTATTGTTGGATTCCTTTATAAGCTTTCATGCTTTCTTAAAATAAAAATATCACTCATTCCCTATGTTCTAGTTATTTTCAAAAAGGAATTTTTAAATAGGTATATCAATATCTGAAAATGAATTATTATGGGATATGTATTCTTTTATGGTTCTTGGGAATTGTTTATGAGGTTATCTGGTTCCATTATAAATTGAGTGCGGGTGATCCCTTATAGCTCTCTAATGATTTGGGTAAAGGGAATGAGTGAGCTGATTAGGTTTCTCCTAAGAAATTATTTGAATATACTGCATTAGTTATTATAGTTGTAACCATGATAGTTTGTTTATGTGTAACCATGATATTTATTCAATGTGTAACCGTGAAGGTTATCCCATTTTTAAGAATGATTTGAAAATGATTCCCCATGTTACATATATTATTTATCTATGCATGATATGATTTCTATAAGAATATTTTGATTTCTAAAGGTAATATAATCTTATGATTAAAGGAATGTATATACTAATTTTTAAGGGTTAAAAGTATAACTTTTTGAAAAATGTTATTATGAGTATTTCATGATTTGAAAGAAACAGTAAGTTTTTTATTTTTTCCTTTAATATGTGTTAAGAAATGTTTTGTAAAAATCATTGGGTAGAGAAGGTGATTTCTAGGGTTAGGAAATTTTATTTTGATCCCAATGTTAATTTTGAAAAAATAATTTTCCTGTAAGTATTCATATAAAAATTATTCTTACTTTCATTTTATGCCTCTTACTAAGATTTTTGTGATTATATCGAGTTTTAAAACATTGTTCACAGGGTTTAATGAAGGGTAAGGGAAAAGAAGAAGTCATGTTGAAAGAAATGAAGAATTTTCAAGAAATGAAAATGTGTTTCATTTAAAAAGCATTATATTATGAGAAAATGGATACTGATTATAAGTGTCTACTTTGTAATATATGGGTTTTTACATAAGGGTAATAACTTAACTCTCTAAAAATATAAATCTAAACTATATTTAGTAATATAAGAATGTGAATTATTATTTAATGTCACTACAATATGTAATGATTAAGGATGAGTCCTTATAGTTGTTATCAAAGAAAAGGGTTAGATAACATTAGGGGTTAAGAATATGTTAATAGAATAACCTTAAAAATATTTTAGTTTACGGTTAAGTTGAAATGATATACAATTTTAATATTAACATGACGATTAGACTAAAATATGTCTATTTAGAATGGTTTTTCATAGAGGAAATAGTGAATCTGAAGTAGGAAGGCACTCAGGGGATGATATCCTTCCGAATAAACAACCTAGATTGGTTGGAATAGGAATTGAACAGTTTTCTACACTGATGGATCAATTGACACAAGATATAAATGGTAATGGTATTCATACTAGAGATCATCCATATCTACCATAGAGGAACATGAAGATAGTGGATCATTTTGCGAGAAAACATCCTATAGAATTCAATGGATCATCTAACCTAGTGGTAATTTAAGGAAGGATTATATCCCTATAAAATATATTTGATGTCATGGGATGTTCAGATATTTAATGGGAAAGTCTTACTATTTAAGTTATTGAAGGGGAATCTAACCAGTGATATCTAATGGTAACAAATATCAGAGAAAGAGAGTAGATTTATTCCTTGGACTAGGATAAATTTATGAATATATTCATTGAGAAATATTTTCCTAAATCTATTATACTTAGAGTAGAAGAGAAACTCATTGAATGATTCCAAGGGTGGAAGATTTAGTGGTCACGTATGAAGTAAAATTTCCTTTATTAGTAAGGTACACAATAATTTTTTTCAATCATCCTGATAGTAAGATTAATTATTTTTACTCATGATTAAAGCCAAAATATCAAATGGAAGAGACTTCCTAATAATTTAAAAAGTAATGAGAAAATTGTTATATTTGTGAAGAAGGTTGAAATGGAGTTTTTCAATGATCACGTGTTTTATGAAAACCAATATAAAAATATTATAGGTGGTAGTAAGAATGGAATAATGGATCCATGAAATTTCATGGTAAGAAAATTAAGTTTTTATTTTGTGAGAGTTATGGTAAAAATTACATTGGTGAATTCCTTTTGAAGTCTGGTAAGTGATTATAATGTGGTAAGTTTTTTTATATAGATCATAATTGGGATAAAAATTATTTTGTAAGGGGTAATAAATTTTTTAATAAATATATAGTAAAATGTTTTAAATATAATTAAATGGGTCATTATGCACATGTCTGTCTAAATTTAAATTAAAATGATGGGAAACCATTTGACTATAATCAGAAAGGTGTGGTGAAATCCTTTGGAAATACATTAGGAGATGTTGGTCCATCAATCCATGTGGTATGAGGTACATAGATTATTTATTATGATAATTCTAATGTATTATATGATTTGGGGTCTACACATTATTTCATTTTTGAGAAATTTTCTTGTAAATTGTAAATTCCACCACATGAAATGAATTTAGAACTTATAGTAAAAAAACATTGGGGATGCATTAAGTCAAAATGAAATTATATGAATATTCCTTTTGATGTTTGGGGAAATAATTTACCTAAAAACCTTATTGTCTTTCCCCTAATAGAATTTGATGTTATTCAGGTTATGGATTTTCTTTATGTTTACCATGTTAAGATAGACTTTAGAGATAAAAGAATTTGTTCTTCAGAAAGAATTTCATTTTTTAAACAATAATGAACCAATTCCTTTGATAACATATCAATAATATGAGAAAATATTAAAATATAAAAAATTAATGTTATATGTAATATATTGTTGAAAATAAGAAAAACTATTTATATTAATGATGTTCTAATAGTAAAAGAATACCTGGATGTTTTCTCTAATGAGTTGACCAGTGTTATACCTGATTAGGAATCTGAATTTATTATTGACTTATTTACTAATGGTAATCCAATTTCAATACCCCCTTATTTAATGGCTCATACAGGACTTCTGGAATTGAAAAAATAGTTGTAGAATTTTCATGATAGAGGATTACTTCATCCTTGCACTTCACCATGGGGTTGTCTTGTCTTATTTATGAAAAATAAAAATGAATTTATGAGGATTTTAATTAATTATAGATACTTGAATAACATTATTATTAAGAATAAGTATTAATTTCCTTATATTGATGGTTTTTTTGATCAGCTCTTAGGAGCTCAGTATTTTTCAATGGTTTACCTATGGTATGGGTATTATCAGCTAAACATGAAGAAGGATGACATTCTAAAAACATCATTTTAGACTAGATACAAGCATTATGACTTTGTGGTTATTCCATTTTGGATTAATAATTATCCAAATTAATTTATGGATCTTATGTATGGAGATTTCCATGAATAGTTCAATAAGTTTTCTATTGTTTTTATTGATGATAAGTTGATTTATTAAAAAAGTTACAAGAACCATGAAAAAAATCCAGGCATTGTTCTGTAAACCCTGAATGAAAATAATTTATATAGAAAATTTATCAAATGTGATTTATGGCTGTAGTATATTTCATTCATTGGACACATTGTAAATAAGGAAGGCATAGTAGAACAAAAGTGGTCGATGAAAGGGAAAGGCAACCAAGAGACCCAAGATCAAATCTGGGTGGGGTGAATTTCTAGGTTACTGTAGCTATACTGTAGAAATACTATAGCAGGCACTATTCAGTACTGTAGTAGTTGATACTATTCATCTAATTTGGGACTTCGGGCCACTGGTTTGGGCCTACAGGTCTTAGGGCCTTCGGGCCACTAAAGGTCTTCAAGCCATAGGGCCTTAGGGCTGTAAGGGACTTCGGGCCATCAATGGCCTTTAGGCCACAGGGAATTCGGGTGACAAAAAAGACCATGAAGAAACCTGGGAAGACCACACAGGAACATACCCAGATGAGGATTTAGGGAAAAAATAACAACCACCATAGCATAAATAACCGGATTGGAAGAATGAGAGGGTATGACAACTTCCATCAGGACTAGGCACCATGTAACTATGCATGGGGAAATTCTAGCTGATCATCCATGCGAGGTTGGGATCTAGGTGCCTTCAATATGAAGATGCTAGAGAGGGGTTATTTCAATTGTGTTAGGTCTTGGGCCTTTAAGCTCATGTATTCAGATTTGTGCCTCTAGGCCTTCAGGTTGTGTATGGGACTTGTGCGTTGTGCCTATGGGTCATGTAATGATTCCACATTAACCCTTAAAAATGGGATTATCCAAAAAATAAACAAAAAGATGGACTTCAGGCCATTTGGGGTACAAAATAGAGTTATATTCATTCAGACAAAAGAATTCTATGACTATTTCCTATAATAGAAAAGAAGATCAGTTAATGCTTTAGTTCTTGATTTTCCCTCAAAAAATGGTGACTTTGTCATATATAGTGATGGTTCATTAAAATAAATTGGTTGTATCTAGATGCATAATGATCTGGTAATTTCTTATTATTTACATCAATTGAAACTATATGAGAAAAATTATCCCACACATGACCTTAAACAGAACTATGTAGAGTTTGATTTTGAAATTTGGAGATATCATTTATATTGATCCATGTGTCAAATGTATACTAATCATAAATTTTTTAAGAATATATTCATTTATATAGATTTAAACATGATATAGAGGATATGTATCAAATTGATAATGTATTATGGCTGCACAATTCATTATCATCCTAGAAAATAAAATAAAGTAGTTGATGATGTGAGTTGGAAAAATAAATGTTCTTTGACTAGAACATGGCCCTTTGGACAATGATTTGATGAATTTTGGCATATAAGTTGTTTATGGAATAAATTTATCTATTATGTTTCAGGATTTCTTATAATAGTCTCTATAAAAATAAATTTAGTAATCTTAGAAGGAAGATCGAGAATTACGGGAAAATACAGAATTGGTTAAGAAGAGTAAGATTTATGAATTTAATGTAGATATAGAATGTGTTATGAGATTTTGAAATAGATCATGTTCATTATATAATACCTAGTTGAAGTGATAATAATTGAGGGAAGCACAAAGTCCCTTGTTTTCTATTTATCCTAACAATACTAAGATGTATAGAGACCATCAATAGTATTATTAGTGAGATGGAATGAAAATGGATATTACTGAATTTACCATAAAATATTTGAATTGAAAATGTCACACACGGTTTTTTTGTCTTTGTATTGATACGGTCCATTGGAAATCCCAATCCTTTTCATGGGTATTTGGTGAGATTAATATTGAGTTTTTAAGCTTCATATATGTCTAACCACCCTAATTTGGGATCCCTATTGCTTGTTTAGGATTTTTTTTGAAGGGTGGTTACTTCATGATTTGGGCCAACCGTGAGCCCATTCCGGGTTTTAAAAACTGAATTTGTTTATTTTATAACTATTTTTTTTCATCTTTTTTCACCCATTAAACTTCCCACTTGTCCTATACTGATATATTTAAACTTATTTATCCTTTTGGACCCATTATAAATTCATAAGAAGGGTGAATTTGGGTTACTTATTTAGGTATTGGGCCAGCCCATGGGCCCATTTCTTGTTTTAAAAAACAAATTCGTTTCATTTATATCTTTTTCATTTTTTTAATATTTTTCGGTGATTAAACCTCCCTCCCTAATCCAATAACCCTACCTAACCCTCATAATCTATTTTACCTCTTTGGAGCTCATATGGGTCTCGGATTATGGTGAAAATTCTCAGGATACCTCAAATCATCCAGAATTGACAAGGTAAATTTTATCATTCATAAATCAATCAATTAGTACTATTTTGGACACCAATCTTCCTTACATGGTTTTTCCAGACCTTAGTATTCTCTCCAAGAAGTTTCAATCTATTCCCTTTTCTCTAGAGTTTCAGATCTAATGGAAGATGAATGGTTTTCTAGGTTGAAAGGTGAGATTTCTTCTCCTTTCTTCTTCCTATTCCCCTCCTTTCATTATTTCTTGGTTTTATATTGTACCATAGTCATTATAGTACTAGGGTTCTATTATAGAATGTTTTTAATGGGTATTTCTGTTCATTTAGGTCTGGTCTTTATAGTTTTAGGGTTTATAAACCCGCGACGGGTGATTTCAGGTGTGCGTTTCAATTAAGCCAAAGATTTGAGGTAGGATATCCCTTGAACATGCCTTTATCATTGAAGTTTCATCATTTTAATATTATCATAAACTGATATAAATTTTTATTATTGTTTTTAAGCCTTTGGATAATTTTCTTGGTGTGCAAAGTGGTTTTTTAATCATTGTTTTGTGAAAGGTAGTGTTGTTTTGTCATGAAAGTGCTCAACAAGTGTTTGTTTAAATGTTCCGTTATCTTTTGAAAATATTTTGTGAGGTTTATAATCTGGTTTATGGTATTTTTAACATATTACAGTATCTTTAATGAAAATATGGCATTCAATTGGTGTTTTATTCCTTTTCATGTACTTAAAATAAATTGTTTTGTTTAAAAAGGGCATGTCATGTGTTCGGTAAATTGCCCAGTTGGCTTTTATGTGTGATGTGTGATTTAAAAGTTATTTGTTTGGATTTATAAAGGAATTTGAAGAATGATAAATTTTATTTTTTGGTACTTATATGGATTTCCAATTTGGATTTGGTTTTACAAACAAGTGGGTTTTGATTTACAACATATTTTGGCCCGAGTTGCCCAAAAATGGACTGTTTCACATCTTTATGAAAATGGTTGTGTTTTGAATATGTAACTGGAGTATTATGAGAGATTTATGAATGTGGTTTTATGCTGTAAATTATTTTTATACAGATCCTTAATAAAATTAAAATTCATACCTTCGTCAAAGGTTAGTTTTGAGAAAATGTTTAAAGGCCCGTTTGGCATTTCCTAGAAATGAAGGAGTGTTTTACTTGTATATAACATGTTGTGCAATTGGGATTGTTTTATGGTCCATTAAATGATTTTATTAAATGTTTATTGGGCTGCAAAATATGATTTGGCTTGGTTTTTATGTGTGTTTATAATTGAAAGAGTGTTTTTGAAAGAGTTTTATGTTCAAAGCCTCAATACACTTCCTGAAATTGTTTTACCAAAATATTTAGTGGTTTGTTGATTAGTGTAAGAAATGTGAAGAAAGATTATGCGATGTTTGTGTTTTTATGGTTTTGGAATGGAATGTGGATGTGAAATGTTTATTTGATAATATGTGTAACTTGATTGAGCACTAAAGGGAATCCCGGGTATCTAGGTGGGCGAACGTGTACTAGTATGCTAGTGATTCTATGGGGGTTGGCCTCTGTTTCACATAGCAAGTTTGATGATGACAAAACTAACTAAACTATGATGATGATGATTATTGGGGACCACTAGGTTATGGGTATGTTCCCTACTAGTGGCTCGTGCATGATAACGAATATTTATTATGGTTACTTTCACTGAGATACGAGGTACCTAGGGCTCACAACTAACTAGTGCCTAGGGGTATTCCCGTGACTAGTGCTCATTGGCTATTTTGTAATCACCATTGGCATAAGGTGTGTTTGGTTTGTTAATTAAGTAGTATGTGTTATTTATTTAAAAGTTAAAATTTTTTAAAGCATCCCTCTTGAAAACTATGTTCATTTTTAAGTTGCACCTCTTTGAAAAAAATAGTTACTTGCATTTTTGTTTATTAAAAATGCATGTTTTTGTCTGATAATTATTATAGAATGGAACCTCATTTTAAAACCATACTTTCATATCTTGAATTTAAAACTATAAATTTATGTTTCTTTTATTTTAAAGGAATGTGCATTGGGAATAGAATATCGGGCTAACCTTCTGAGTTTTAATACTCACGCCTATAGTCTTCTTTTTTTAGCCCTTGTCCAGGTTTCATCTTTAGTTCGATCACCTTGGGAGACATTTGATCATTGTGTTTGAGAGTGAACAAAAGTGTCACATGGAGTTATTTGGTCATCGGGATTGTTCAGTTGAGTTGTTGGTTTTGTTCTACTTTTAATTTCCTGTACAAATAATATTTAGTTAATTTTTTATATAAATTCATTTTGGGCTGTCTGTTTATTTCCGTTGTTTGTTTGATTGTTTATATATGGGAAAAATCGTTCCCTTATGTACTCTATTGATGCCCTTGGTGCTTGTCACCATCCCGGGAGGATTGGGAATGCATTTCGGGACTTGTCGCGGGCTGGCCTGGGTGACCGGTTCAGGGTCGACTCGGGCTGGTTTGTGACAAAATGGTATCAAAGGAGGTCAACTCTTAGCAGAACTTTCTTTTTAGAGATCCGTTGTTATTTTGGGGATGTCAAGTTATATGGATTAGGATTGTTGGGAATTGAGGGGTAAGCGTAAGAAGAGCATCGCATACTCTTTCTTGTTCTAATCCTCAGGTTTCCATGGGAAGTCCGGTTTTATTAGTGTCTTTTGTTCTGGTTGATTTTTTGGTGTTGGGATATGACAAGGGGAGTCTGACTAATGGCCTCCGTGAGCTCGCAGGGCCTGAAAATCCATGTGGAGCTGGGGAATGGTCCTAATAAGTCTCTCTGTGTTGGTGTTGTGTTTGGAATATGGCCGCCAACCATATTATCAAGTCACCCACCGACACTAGTTCCCTTTTTTTGGGTCTCTTAAACCTTTCTTGAATTCTGAATTTTTGTTTTTAAAATACTTGTGTGAGAATTGTGGAAATGGGTTTTAAAGGAAGAATTAGATTTTGAAAAGTGAAAAATGGGGTTTTCAAAAATTAAATATAAGAATGGTTTTGGAAGGTTGTGTTTTTGTAAAAAAAAATGGAGGGATGTGGAAATGAATTAAATGTATTGGATTATCCATAATCTAGACTTGTGGTTTGTTGAAATAAAATGTTTTGAAATTGTGAATCATTTTTAAGGTGATTCTGGATCTTTGTTTTAAATGGGGTATTTTGGGATGTTAAAAAGTTTTTGAATCAGATAAATTAGTTTTGGAAATTGGTTTTGATCGGTTGGTGTTTTCCTAGAAAGGGTATTGGTCTCAATGGACCTCGTATTATGAAAACTTACCTTGCTGAACTTAAAAAAAAATGGGAAGGGGTTGTTTGGAGTGGCTTGGTTATTTTAAAAGTTATTAAAAATAAAAAGGGGTAGGTTTTTAAGTAAATGGTTCTTATTTAATTGTGGTTTTTTTGTCAAATATGAAAAGGGGTTTTGACTTGGTGGTTGGTGTTCCTTTTGAAGGTACATGATTTTTGGAATGATGTTGTTTTGTTTTATCCATTGGTGTTTTCATGGGTGCTCATATGCATGTTATTATTCACATATAGAAGTATGTCCTATATGGAATGGTGGTTGGGTTCCTATGGTGGCAAGGAAATGTGCATGTGGGTGAGAGTTGATGAAACACCATTGGTAAATGTGGAATCCCACCAAGTTAGTTTGTTTTTCAAAAGTGTTTTGAGCTAAAAAATTATGGATTTTTTTCAACCAATGGTTATATGGCTTGAATTTTCTATGTATTAGAAGAGTTGTTTTTTTGTTAGCTTCCTTTTTATCTAGAATTCATACTCTTTTTGTATCTTGAGATGAGATCTTGTTGGTGTCTCGGTTTTGGAGTAATTTTCATTGGGTTTCTAAAGATGTGTTTGATGTTGTGATGTGGGTATGGATAGTTCTCCGTTGGAAATATTTCCTGCTGATCAACCTAAGGATTCATTTAAAATGTTAAATACACCTATTTTGATGATTCCCAAACCTGTTTGTTGGAATAGAGATCTATTTGGGATCTATTAAAAGTGCTTCTAGGTCGTGATAATTCTTTTGGATAGAGCAATTGTGTTCAGTGATGTTGATGTGTTTCGTCGTATTCTTTGTCCACTCTACCCATCGTTTGGAGTGATATAGAATTTTGATATGTATCTATGAGTTCCTATTTAGATGAAAGTTTTTTTTATGATCAAGTGAGGTTTTTTTGAGTGGTGTGATCCTTATCACCTGACTGCGGTGCAGAAAATGCTTCAAGAATCAGGGCTCCAGCCATAGGCCTCGGAGTGAAGCTTTTCACACAGTCAGGAAATCGACAGAAATGTGGAGTGCTCTATTAGGATCCTTACTCCTCTGTTTTGGTATGTTAGTTTCTATTTCAATATTTTGGTTCCTCATTTTTGTGAATTTCCCTTTGTCGCAACAAGCGTGGTGGACTTAACCCCTCACACAGTGTTTATGGTTATTCCTTCATGGATGTGGGTTTTCAATCAATGTCCCTGTGTGGAACGCCTTTAAAAATAAGGTGCAGTCTTGGTGTTACCTATTCATAGGTGGAGAGTTTTGGGTAGTTTCTTTGTTTATTTTGTGGTTTCAGTGGCCAAATTATTGGGTCCCCTTCCCTTCCATCCCCAAGTGGCGGGGGTCCAGAACTGTGCTGAATGTGTTGGCCAAGTTCTTTTCCCCTCCATTCGGGAGTGGGTGGTTTATATGTTCATGTTGTAACCCTATTAACTTGGTATAGTAGGTTTTTGTAGTAGGGTTTTTTGGGCTTGTGTGAGTGAGGCCCAATTCTAGCTCATTTTGAATTCTTGTCTGTTCGTTGCTAGTTGGTTTCTAATGGTGGGGAGACCCACCATGGGTCTCCTGAATTTTCATCCTGAGAACATTTCTAGTGCAAGTTGATTATTAATCGTGGGGAGTACATTCTGGAATCCCCTGTAATATTTTGTTTTTGTGAGTTCTCTTTGGTTTGGGTGATAGTTGGGTTCATTGAGATAAGGCCCAACAATCGGGTTCTTGGCTTGGTTGTGGAGGTGGTGGCTTCATCATTCCGTTGATTCTCCAAACGTGGTTGTGAGTAGTGTTTTGTGTGGGCAAGAGTATTAAGTTTCATTGTTGGTGATTGATATTTTATTATCTTTAGAGGGTGGATTATGTTGTTATGGAATCCTTAGGTGTTGTTTTTTTAGCCAGAAAGTGTTATGGCTTTCCAGGGGCGGAAAGCTTTAATGGTGGGGAGAATTGTCACACACGGTTTTTTTGTCTTTGTATTGATCCGGTCCATTGGAAATCCCAATACTTTTCATGGGTATTTTATGAGATTAATCTTGAGTTTTTAAGCTTCATATATGTCTAACCACCCTAATTTTGGATCCCTATTGCTTGTTTAGGATTTTTTTTGAAGAAAGGGTGGTTACTTCATGATTTGGGCCAACCGTGAGCCCATTCTGGGTTTTAAAAAATGAATTTGTTTATTTTATAACTCTTTTTTTTCATCTTTTTTCACCCATTAAACTTCCCACTTGTCCTATACTGATATATTAAAACTTATTTATCCTTTTGGACCCATTATAAATTCATAAGAAGGGTGAATTTGGGTTACTTATTTAGGTATTGGGCCAGCCAATGGTCCCATTTCCTGTTTTAAAAAACAAATTAGTTTCATTTATATCTTTTTCATATTTTAATATTTTTCGGTGATTATACCTCCCTCTCTAATCCCATAACCCTATCCTAACCCTCATAATCTATTTTACCTCTTTGGAGCTCATATGGGTCTCGGATTAGGGAGAAAATTCTCAGGATACCTCAAATCGTCCAGAATTGACAAGGTAAATTTTATCATTCATAAATCAATAAATTCGTACTCTTTTGGACACCAATATTCTTTTCATGGTTCGTCCAGAACTTAGTATTCTCTACAAGAAGTTTCAAGCCATTCCCTTTTCTCTAAAGTTTCAGATCTAATGGAAGACGAATGGTTTTCTAGGTTGAAAGGTGAGATTTCTTCTCCTTTCTTCTTCCTCTTCCCCTAATTTTATTATTTCTTAGTTTTATATTGTAACATAGTCATTATCGTCCTAGGTTTATGTTATATAATGCTTTTTAATGGGTTTTATGTTCATTTAGGTCTGGTCTTTATAGTTTTAAGGTTTATAAACCTGCGGCGGGTGATTTCAGGTGTGCGTTTCAATTACGCCAAAGATTTGAGGTAGGATATCCCTTTAACATGCCTTTATCATTGAAGTTTCATCATTTTAATATTATAATAAACTTATATAAATGTTTATTATTGTTTTTAAGCCTTTGGATAATTTTCTTGGTGTGCAAAGTGGTTGTTTAATCATTGTTTTGTGAAAGGTAGTGTTGTTTTGTCATGAAAGTACTCAACAAGTGTTTGTTTAAATGTTCCATTATCTTTTGAAAATATTTTGTGAGGTTTATAATCTGTTTTATGGTATTTTTAACATTTTACAGTATCTTGAATGAAAATATTGCATTCAATTGGTGTTTTATTCCTTTTCATGTACTTAAAATAAATTGTTTTGTTTAAAAAGGGCATGTCATGTGTTCGGTAAATTGCCCAGTTGGCTTTTATGTGTGATGTGTGATTTAAAAGTTATTTGTTTGGATTTATAAATGAATTTGAATAATTATAAATGGTATTTTTGGGTACTTATATGGATTTCCAATTTGGATTTGTTTTTACAAACAAGTGAGTTTTGATTTACAACATATTTTGGCCCGATTTGCCCAAAAATGGACCGTTTCACATCTTTATGAAAATGGTTGTGTTTTGAATATGTAACTTGAGTATTATAAGAGATTTATGAATGTGGTTTTATGCTTTAAATTATTTTTATATATATCCTTAATAAAATTAAAATGCATACCTTCGTCAAAGGTTAGTTTTGAGAAAATGTTTAAAGGCCCGTTTGGCATTTCCTAGAAATGAAGGAGTGTTTTACTTGTATATAACATGTTGTGCAATTGGGATTGTTTTATGGTCCATTAAATGATTTTATTAAATGTTTATTGGGATTCCAAATATTATTTGGTTTGGTTTTTATGTGTGTTTATAATTGAAAGAGTGTTTTTGAAAGAGTTTTATGTGCAAAGCCTCAATACACTTCCTGAAATTGTTTTACCAAAATATTTAGTGGTTTGTTGATTAGTGTAAGAAATGTGAAGAAATATTATGGTATGTTTGTGTTTTTATGGTTTTGGAATGGAATGTGGATGTGAAATGTGTATTTTATAATATGTGTAACTTGATTGAGCACTAAAGGGAATCCCGGGTATCTAGGTGGGCAGACGTGTACTAGTATGCTAGTGATTCTGTGGGGGTTGGACTATGTTTCACATAACAAGTTTGATGATGACAACACTAAATAAACTATGATGATGATGATGATTGGGGACCACTAGGTTATGGGTATGTTCCCTACTAGTGGCTCATGCACGAGAACATATATTTATTATGGTTACTTTCACTAAGATACGAGGTACCTGGGGCTCACAACTAACTAGTGCCTAGGGGTATTCCCGTGACTAGTGCTCATTGGATATTTTGTACTCACCGTTGGCATACGGTGTGTTTGGTTTGTAAATTCAGTAGTATGTGTTATTTATTTAAAAGTTAAAATTCTTTAAAGCATCCCTCTTGAAAACTATGTTCATTTTTAAGTTGCACCTCTTTGAAAAAAATAGTTACTTGCATTTTTGTTTATTAAAAATGCATGTTTTTGTCTGATAATTATTATATCATGGAACCTCATTTGAAAACCATACTTTCATATATTGAATTTAAAACTATAAATTGATTTTTCTTTTATTTTAAAGGAATGTGCATTGGGAATAGAATATCGGGCTAACCTACTGAGTTTTAATACTCATGCCTATAGTCTTCTTTTTTTAGCCCTTGTCCAGGTTTCATCTTTAGTTCGATCACCTTGGGTGACATTTGATCATTGTGTTGGAGAGTGACCAAAAGTGTCACATGGAGTTAGTTGGTCATCGGGATTGTTCAGTTGAGTTGTTGGTTTTGTTCTAATTTTAGTTTCTTGTACAAATAATATTTAGTTCAATTTTTATATAAATTCATTTTGGGTTGTCTGTTTATTTCCTCTATTTGTTTGATCGTTTATATATGGGAAAAATCATTCCCTTATGTACTATATTGATGCCCTTGGTTCTTGTCACCATCCTGGGAGGATTGGGAACGCCTTTTGGGACTTGTCACGGGCTGGCCTGGGTGACCGGTTCAGGGTCGACTCAGGCTAGTTCATGACATAAAACATGTTAAAGAATAATTAAAATTACCAAAGGCAGTGCTTTAGCCTTTTCCATTTTAAGAGTGGAAATGGTAAAATATATCCATTGATTTCATGGTGGGATTACCAAATAATTCTCAAGGTAATAATGTGATTTGGGTTATTATTAAATGATTAACTAAATCTCTATATTTTCTTCCCATTAGAGATATTATGTCTTTAGATCAACTTATTGGAATGTATCTTAATGAGATAGTTAAGTTACATGTATTTCCCTCCTCTATTTTATCTAAACATTATCCTAGGTTCAATTAATTTTTTTTGGAAAAGATTTTTGTTGTCATTGAGAATTGGATTAAATTTCAATACAACTATTCATTCTTGATTTGATGGAAAAACCGAAAGAACAAATCAGACAATGGAATAAAATATTTGTTCTAGTTCAATGGATTGTTAGGGAATTTGGATAATCATATTTCTTTAGATTAGTTTTATTATAAAAATAGTTTTCATTCCAGTATATAGAAGGCACCTATTGAAGAAATATATGGACTGTGATGTTGAAATCCTACTTTTTCAAATAAAGTAGGTGAAAGGAACTTTATTGGACCATGTCACAACCCCCTTCCATCAAATATGCCCCTTCTGAGCTGGAAATGGTGAAAGGGAGATAATGACCCCCAAGTCCCGCCTCCAGTAGGCCCTGGGGCGGCGACTAGCACCAAGGGTATGAGTTTTCATAAATATTGGAGGCATTACCCTTTTTATTATTTAAGATCAGGAAATAGGACAAGTCAACCACCAAAAAGGAAAAGAACAAGTGTATAGAAATAAACCCAAACCAATCCCACATGCATGTTTAAACAATTATGAAACAAAGTACAAGTACAAGAAATATCAAAAGTACAATACCAAAAGAAACAAGAGTACAAAAACTACAACAAATCCAACTGTCCCAACTAGTAGGGTCCCGCACAGCCCTGGTAGTCCTCCTAGAAACCTGAAAGTAAACATAGGGTGAGAATACAATTATACTCAGTAGGGAAACCTAAAGCTCTCGTGCACAAGTGTGGAGACATCCTAATGTCCCGTGAGAATAACAAAAGAAGCCAAACCTAACAAGGAGATCTATCCACCCAACCTCACCAGCCACGCTCAGCAAAAACACATAACAATAGGTAGTAGTATATAAGAACAAGAGTATTGGGTAACCCACACCATTTCCCACTAGTTAGCTACTCTTCCTAACGGCGAACGTCCTGACATTGCCACACTCTTCCCGCCCGCACACACTTGGGCCTCAAGAACCACAGATCCCGCCCGCACACACCTGGGCCTCACAACCATGTATCTCGCCCGCACACACCTGGGACTCACAACCACACATCCCACCCGCACACACCTGGGCCTCACAAACCACAATCACATCCCCATCCGAACACACCTGGGCCTCATCCCGAAGATTCTTGGGAACAGTAAGCCTTCCTGAAGAGTCTTAGGCTAAAACCACCCCAATCGAAACCTACCCGAAGAGTCTTGGGTGTAAGGTCACCTCAAGCCATCAAAACCTATGGAAGAAGATGTATGAAGGAGATAGTAACTAAGGGGAAAACACCCTCTCCCATGAAATGGGAGTGTTCGGCACTAAGTGCTCAACATGGGTGGGGTGCGACAAAACAAAAATATACAGATATATATATATGTATACCAAACACATAGCCCAACCTATGGCCTCTAAACAGAGAGACTGAGCACGTGCCTCAACACTGCTATCACGAAGCATGCATACAATGAACAACCCCAACCCCATTTATGTTTTCATGTTTCAATAGAATTAGTTTATTAGTTCCTTAACTACTGGGAAATTAGCCACAACCAACCATATCAAACGTTCATAAAACACATCCCTGCCAACCACAAATCAAGTTAGATAAGTCACAAGAAACACAAAACCAACCTTTTTATCATCAATAAAACCCCATTGATTATTCCTGTGTTTAGTTCATTATTGTTCCCCCACAGTTCATTTATCAACTTTTCACTTCCTTTTAACAACACAACCTATTACTGCAGCCCTGCTGCCATTATAACCATATCTCTACACCGTAACACAAACAAGGCTCATGCCACATCATTTCCCCATCATTTACCGCAGCCCCACTGCCCATTCTATCCTTAACAACCCAGGATTCACCCCCCATTTCACACACCACGTAACTAAGCCAACACCCACATGTTCATTATTCCATTTTGTTCAACCGGGGTGATCACACAAGGGTTCCAGATTTTTAATCAACCAACTTTACATGATTAACTAATTCCACATTAAATAAAAAATTTCATCCATAAGAAAATCTAGAAGGAGAGGGAAACATTTAATTGCGTAAGAAAAGCCCCAACGACCATGATTTTTAGTAGGCAGAAGCTCATTCAATTCCCAACATAATATAACAGGATATAAATAATGTAACAACATTCACAAACTTCCCATCCCCATTATATAAGCCAGTTATTATCTTTATTAAACCGGTTCAAATGCGTTTCACGTAAACAAGAGGACACCCACCCTGCATGATGCACAATTTAGAGAGATGAAGGTAAGATCCCTACCTCAACAGGTTCTGATCACAATGCTCCCCCGGATCAGCTTTAGAAGACGTCCATCGACGTCCTTCGCTTCTGTCAAAACCCATCAAAACCTCCTCAGGTAGAAGCTGGGAAGGAAAGGCCGAAGGTAAAGCAACAGATCCAAGCTTAAAAGTTCCACCTCATCATTACGATCCCATGGCCACTAACAGATTGTAAATCAGAGCTCAGATGAAGAAGTTATGGAGGAAAAGAGCTTTGGAGTCTCTCAGGAGAGCTCTTCTCGAAGGAGAGGGGAGGATAGGAGTGATTTGAAAAGGAGGAGAGGCCCCATCCTTTTATAGGCGAGAAAAACAAAAGTACACGGTGTGTACTTCCTAGTACATGGCGTGTACTTGGCCATTTCACATGGTCACCACACGGCTTCCAACACGGCCTTCAATGCAGAACGTGGCCATTGACTGGTCAACACATAGTTTGAGGGTAACGCGTACATGGGGAGGAACTACACGGCGTGTAGGATGGGATACATGGAATGTACTCATTTATTTCACATGGAAAGGACACGGCTTCAACACGAGGTATACCTGGCAAGGTGGTACACGACGTGTACTCACACTACACGGCGTGTTGTTACAAAATTCTGAAAAGTGTGGGAAAAGTCTATTTTACCCTCCAGAACACTTCATAACCTTATTTTCGACAAAGGAATGGGATATAGAGGTCCGGGACATTACATAAGATACCTCTTAAAACATTCTCATCCCCGAGAATTCAAAACCAACCCAGAGAAAACCAACAAGATACCTCTTAGGGCTCTTGTTATAACAGGAACCCATATAACAACCCTAATCATATGTGTTAGGAATTCCTTCTCCTATGTCGAGATATTATGCACTTTAGGAGGCACTGACTTGCCTGCATGGGTTTAATCGCATCCTCATTAATGCATCTCGATCAATAATTGGGTCTTCCTACTTCCATATATTAGGATTCTTCAACTTGCACCACTCCCAACATTGTACAACCAACACACTGCCCAAACATGTGGTTTGGGGAAATTCCTTCTCCTATGTCGAGATATTATCCGCTTTAGGTGGCACTGACTCGCCCGCACGAGTTCAATCACATCCGCATTAATGCGTCTCGATTAAGGATCAAGTTTTTCCCTTTCCCCACACATCCATACATGTTACACACTTCCAGAGAACAAGGAAACAAAAAGTCTCACAACTGACAAGCCAATAATTACATATAAAAAAGGTACATAGTTTAACATCAAACAAAGCTCAGAAGAACAAAGAAAAACACAAATAAAAAAAACTCTGGGTACTGAGCATGTATCTGAGCCTCCCACTCCCAAGTGGTCTCCTTGAGGCCGCCATGCCTCCATAACACATGAACCAAGGTGATGGTTCTTCCATAAAGCACCTTCTATTTACGACCCTCGATTCTGACTGGTCGCTCCTCAAAGGTCGCGTCGTATCCCATATCTAACTCTCCCCAATCGATAACGTGAGAGTCTTCGTGTAAGTATTGATGAAGCTGGGAGACGTGGAAGACGTCATGAACCTTCTCCAACTGAGGTGGCATGGCTAGCTGATATGCCACCTCGCCGACTCTCCTCATCACCTCTAAAGGTCCGATGAATCTAGGGGAGAGATTACTCCCTTTCCCAAACCTCCGTTTCCCCCGTCGAGGGGAAACCTTCAAGAACACATGATCTCCCACCTCGAACTCCAAGGGCCTCCTCCGACGATCATCATAAGACTTCTGTCAGTCCTGAGCTACTTTCATCCTCTCACGCACAAGCTAAACTTTCTCTGTGGTGCTCTATACTACCTATGGACCAAGAGCACCTATCTCACCAACCTCTGCCCAGTAAATGGGTGAATGACATGGTCTTCCATACAAAGCCTCAAACGGTGCCATGCCAATATTAGAGTGGAAGCTGTTGTTGTAGGCAAACTCTACTAAAGGAAAGTGTCACACCCATGATCCTCCAAAATCTAAAACACATGCTCGCAGCATGTCCTCTAATTCCTGGATAGTCCGCTCTGTCTGCCCATCGGTCTTGGGGTGGAAACCAGTGCTAAGGTGTAGCTGGGTTCCAAAAGCATGCTGTAACCCCTTCCATACTCGTGAGGTGAACCGAGTATCCCGATCTGAGATGATAGTCTCCAGAACTCCATGCAACCGCACCACCTCATTTACATACCTCTATGTTAAGGTACTCACCAGGCCTGACTCCTTAATTGCTAAGAAGTGAGCGGATTTCATCAGTCGATCCACCACTACCCAGATAGCATCATAACCACCCTGAGCTTTGGGTAGTCCTGTGAAGAATTCCATTGAGATGTCATCCCACTTCCACTCGGGGACATATAAAGGATCCAACAAACCACTGGGAACATGGTGTTCAACCTTCACTTGCTGACACACTAGGAATTTAGCCATAAAATATTCCACTTCCCATTTTACCCCAGGCCACAAAAACTGTTTCCTCAGGCCTCGGTACATTTTTGAAACCCCTGGATGTACCGCCAATGCTGATCTATGGAGCTTATGGAGAACTCCCTCACGCATCGCCTCCAGAACAAACAACCTTCCATGAAAGAGCATCCGATGTTGGCTGTCCTCTGACCATCCTTCTGGAGCGTTCCCCTGATCGATATGATCCCACATTACTTCCGACTCGGAGTCTCCCCACTGATACTCTTCCAACTACTGCAACAAGGAGGACTACACCTTCATCTGAAACAAATAGCTGCTAACACCCTCTACCCTTGCATCCAAGTGCAAGGCAGCCAACTCTCCCATCGCTTTCCAAGCATCAGCAGATTCTCAAACCACTTCCTGATGCGACTTTCTGCTCAGGGCATCAACCACAATGTTTCCCTTACCTTCAGTGTAAGAGATATCAAAGTCATAGTCTTGGAGAAACTCGACCCATCTCCGCTGCCGTAAGTTCAGGTCACGCTGGGAGAAGATATAACATAAGCTCTTGTGATCTGAGAAGACCAAAAAGCACTCCCCAAGGAGGTAATGTCGCCATAACTTCAGTGCGAACACTACTGCTGCAAGCTCTAGGTCATGGGTGTCATATTTACGCTTGTGAGGGCGCAACTGACTAGACCCATAACAGATCACACCCTTCTTCTACATCATTACGAACCCCAAACCAAGTCTAGAAGCATCACAAAACACCTCATACAACAACCCTTCCTCTGGCAACCAGAGTATGGGAGCACTGAACAACTTCTCCTTCAGGTAGTCGAAAGATTTCTGGCACTACTCGCTCTATAGGAAGACCTGGTTCTTCCTAGTCAAAGCTTTCAATGGAGCAACAACTCGAGAGAAGTCTGAAACAAACCTCAGATAATATCCTTCCAACCCCAGGAAACTACAAACTTCTGCCATGCTCTTGGGTGCCTCCCAAGAAACAACTGCCTCCACCTTCGATGGGTCCACTGGCACTTCACGCTGAGACACTACGTGCCCAAGGAAGTGTACTTCTTGCATCAAGAACATACACTTTAACAATTTCCCATAAAGCTGGTGGTGTCGAAGGACTTCCAAGACTGCCCTGAGATGCTCAACGTGCTCTTCCTCTGATCTTGAGTAGATCAGGATGTCATCGATAAACACAATGACGAACCGGTCCAGAAACTCTTGGAAGACAAAGTTCATAAGCCCCATGAACACAACTGGTGCATTCGTAACTCCAAATGGCATCACTACAAACTCGAAGTGCCCATATCTTCACCTGAAAGCTGTCTTCGAGATGTCACTGTACTTTAGCCTCAGCTGATGATATCCAAATCACAAATCAATCTTAGAAAACCAAAACTGGAGCACCCCACGATGACACACTGGGTCGAACAAAACCCTTCTCCATCATATCGTCAATCTGAATCCGCAACTCCCGCAACTTCGAAGGTGACATCCGATAAGGGGCCATCAAAATCTGATGGGCACTAGGCTGTAAGTCTATCCCAAACTCAATGTCATGTCGGGGGGGGGGGGGGGGGTAGAGTCAAAACCTCCTCAGTAAAGACATCGAGGAACTCTCTAACAACCTATGGAACATCCATCATCTCTGTATTAGCTGGAACCACTGATAACCCACCTAACAAGGAAAGGAGAGGGTTTGCATGCTGGCTTCCCACCTGATAGCTCCTCTTACCAACAAAAGCTACACGCTGCCCGTCCATGTCGGAGAACACGACTCTTCTTTGGAAGCAGTCGATAATGGAAATAATAGAAAATAGCCAGTCGATGCCTAGGATGACATCCTATGGCTACATCTGCAGTAGAAGAAGATCCCCACTAGATCTATGTGGTCCCAACGTCATCCCACATCCCCAGCAAACACAAGATATGCTGGTCTGACCTTCAACTAGTGTACTCAGCACCAGGGGTACAAAAAGTCTCTCTACATCTAGACCCAAAGCATGGGCTAGACCGGGTGCAACAAAGGAGTGCGAAGCTCCTAAATTGAACAAAGCAGAAACAAGAGTGCTGAACAAAAAAATCGTACCTCGCACAACCTCTAGTCCTATCGGAGCTGCCAACTCTGCTGAGTGCAACTTTCCACTCCCATCTCCTCTTCCTCTATGATGTCGACCACCTCCCCAACCACGCACTGGTTGAGGTCCCTGAGGAGCACCCAGAGGTCGGCCTCCTACTGCAAAGTCTGCCCTCGGAGGAGCAAGGTCCTGCTGCTGCTGGAAGGGCTTCACCGGCAACTGGTGCTGCTGAGGTGGGCGCTGAACCTGCTCACCTCCATCGTACTGAGCTCGGGTCGGGCACCAACTCTAAATGTGCTTGAAACCTCCATAAGAGAAACAATTCAGTCCTAGGATCGTGAAAAAGGTATGAGGACCCAAAGATCTGAACTGGAATTGCTGGGGCCTTCTCCCCACTGGCCTGAATCTGGAAGGTCCCGTCGCAGGAGACCTACTGCTGACTGCCTTCCCCTTCGATGAACCTAGCTAGATCCCCTCTCATGGTGCACCTACTTACGAGTGCATCCTCTCTACAACCTCTGCTTTCTTCTGTACTACTAAGTACGTCAGAAGAGTGAAGGGGGTGACAACATACTGGAGTGAAGGATGAAGCGCCTCCTCCAAACATCTTGCCCGAGACTCCTCATCTGGAAAGAGATCCGGAGCAAAGCGTAGGAGATACTTGAACTTGATCCCCAACTCTCGTACTGACATACTCCCCTACTGAAGGGAGAGTAACTCCTGCCGCTTCTCCGCCTTGATCATGGAAGAAAGGAATTCCTCTCAGAATTCCTTCTCAAAGTCAGACCACAGAACCTCTGCCTCTGTCCTCTCTCTGAGGTAGAGCATCCACCACTGACGTGCTGCACCTCTCAGCTGACTGACCGCTAGGGGAACCCAGTACTCCCTCGGAGCATAGATCAAAGTAAAAGCGATCCCAAGCTCCTCATGCCACCCCTCTGTTTCCATATCCAAAGTACTACCCTCATAGTTCTTGAGGGTTTGTCGCTGGAAAGAACAGAGAATCTTCTACCACTGGATATCTTCCTCCTATCGGTCAATCCTCAACTGATCGACCGCCTAAATCTGCTGGGCCTCGCCTGTCTGAGCCACCCGGGTATGACTTCCAAGTGCCATAGCTGTACGGTAAACAAAGATCACCTAATCCCAAGTAGTAAGGAAATTTCTCAAGGTTTCATTTTATCATTTTATTCAATTTCTTTCCCAGAATACCCAAATCAAGTAAAACACAATCATGATGATGTATGTACCTTCCCTAGGGTCTCTACCCTGCAATTAATGTAGTATCACTTGGTCGTTTGGTAGGATCAGAGTCCTTGTATCGGATCACAAGGGGCCCTAAAATCCCACGTCCTAGCCGGTCTTCCCTGACCTATGTCATGCACCAAGTTTAACCAACACTATTTCCCTACAATACCATGCAATACTCATTGTGACTAACTCCAGACTCCATCCTATCTCTCAACCATCACCTCTGATACCATTCTGTCACGACCCCCTTCCATCAAAGATGCCTCTCCTAAGCTGGCAATGGTGAAAGGAAGATAATGACCCCCGAGTCCTGCCTCCAGTAGGCCCCAGGGTGGTGACTAGCACCAAGGGTATGAGTTTTCAAAAATATGGGAGGCATTACCATTTTTATTATTTAAGATCAGGAAATAGGACAAGTCAACCACCAAAAAGGAAAAGAACAAGTGTATAAAAATAAAACCAAAAAAATCCCACATGCATGTTTAAACAATTCTGAAACAAAGTACAAGTACAAGAAAGCTCAAAAGTAAAATACCAAAAGAAACAAGAGTACATCAACTGCAACAACACCAACTGTACCGACTAGTAGGGTCCCGCACAGCCCTGGTAGTCATCCTGGAAACCTGAAAGTAAACGTAAGGTGAGCATACAAGTATACTCAGTAGGGAAACCTAAAGATCTCGTGCACAAGGGGGAGACATCCTAATGTCCTGTGAGAACAATATAAGAATCCAAACCTAACAAGGAGATCTATCCACCCAACCTCACTAGCCACGATCACCAAAAACACATAACAACAGGTTTTAGTATATAAGAACAAGAGTATTGGGTACCCCGCACCATTTCCCACTAGTTAGCTCCTCTTCCTAATGGCGAACGTCTTGATGTTGCCACACTCTTCCCGCCCGCACACACCTGGGCCTCACAACCACACATCCCGCCCGCACACACCTGGGCCTCACAAACCACAATCACATCCCTACCCAAACACACCTGGGCCTCATCCCGAATATTCTTGGGAACAGTAATCCTGCCCGAAGAGTCTTGGGCTAAAACCACCCCAATCAAAACCTACCCGAAGAGTCTTGGGTGTAAGATTGCCTCAAGCCATCACAACCTATGGAAGAAGGAGCAAGAAGGAGCTAGTAACTAAGGGGAAAACACCCTCTCCCATGAAATGGGAGTGTTTGGCACTAAGTTCTCAACATGGGTGGGGTTCAAAAAAACACAAAGATAAAGATATATATATATATGTATACCAAACACACAACCCAACCTATGGCTTCTAAACAGAGAGACTAAGCATGTGCCTCGACACTGCTATCACGAAGCATGCATACAACGAACAACCCCAACCCCATTTAGGTTTTCATGTTTCAAAAGAATTAGTTTATTAGTTCCTTAACTACTGGGCAATTAGCCGCAACCAACCATATCAAACATTCCCAAAACACATCCCTGCCAACCACAAATCAAGTTAGATAAGTCACAAGCAACACAAAAACAACCTTTTTATCATCAATCAAACCCCATTGATTGTTCTTGTGTTTATTTTATTATCATTCCCCCACAGTTCATTTATCAACTTTCCACTTACTTTTAACAACACAACCTATTACTGCAGCCCTACTGCCATTATAACCATATCTCTACACCGTAACACAAACAAGGATCGTGCCATATCATCGCCTCATCATTTACCGTAGCCCCGCTTCCCATTCTATCCGTAACAACCCAGGATTCACCCCCCTTTCACACACCACGTAACTAATCCAACACCCACATGTTCATTATTCCATTTTGTTCAACCGGGGTGATCACACAAGCGTTCCAGATTTTTAATCAGCCAAATTTACGTGATTAACCAATTCCACATTCAATAAAATTTTTCATCCATAATAAAATCTAGAAGGAGAGGGAAACATTTAATTGCGTAAGAAAAGGTCCCCAATGACCATGATTTTTAGTAGGCATAAGCTTATTCAATTCACAACATAATATCACAGGATATAAATAATATAACTGCATTCACAAACTTCCCATCCCCGTTATATAAGCCAGTTATTATATTTATTAAACCGGTTCAAATGTGTTTCACATAAACAAGAGGACACCCAGCCTGCATGATGCACAATTTAGAGAGATGAAGGTAAGATCCCTACCTCAATAGGTTCTGATCACAACACTCCCCCAGATCAGCTTTAGAAGACGTCCTTCGGTGTCCGTCGCTTCTGTCAAAACCCCTCAAAACCTCCTCGGGTGGAAGCTGGGAAGGAAAGGCCAAAGGGAAAGCAACAGATCCAAGCTTAGAAGTTCTGCCTCGTCGTTATGATCCTATGGCCGTTGACGGATCGTAATCGGAGCTCGAACGAAGAATTTATGGAGGAAAAGAGCTTTGGAGTCTCTCAGGAGAGCTCTGCTCGAAGGAGAGGGGAGGAGAGGAGTGATTTGAAAAGGAGGAGAGGCCCCCTCCTTTTATAGGTGAGAAAAACAAAAGTATACGGCGTGTACTTTCTAGTACACGGCGTGTACTCGACCATTTCACACGGTCACAACGTGGCTTCCAACATGGCCTTCAATGTGGAACGCGGCTGTTGACTGGTCAACACACGATTTGAGGGGAATGCGTACGCGGGGAGGAACTACATGGCGTGTAGGATGGGCTACACGGCGTGTACTCATTTATTTCACATGGAAAGGACACGACTTCAACACGGGGTATACCTGGCAAGGTGGTACACGATGTGTACTCACACTACACGGCGTGTTGTTACAAAATTCTAAAAAGTGTGGGAAAAGTCCATTTTACCCTCCAGAACACTTCATGACCTTCTTTTCAACAAAGGAATGGGCCAGAGATGTCCGGGCCATTACAGACCAGAAATGGTAGAGGAAATGGTTGATAATGTGAATAAAATTCATTAAAAAATTAGGATGCCTCAAAGTAGAAAAAGTTATGAAAATAAATGAAGGAAATACATTTCTTTTGAGGTAGGTGATCATGTTTTTCTTAAAGTATATCCATAAAAAAGTATTATGTGTTTTTTTTAAAAATGGGAATATATCTCAATTATTTATTAGACCATATGAAATCCTTGATAATGTTGGATTAGTTTATTTCTGAGTATCCTTTCATCCATGTTTATCCCAGGTAGATAATGTTTTTCATGTTTCGATGTTAATAATGTATAATAAAAATTCATCTCACGTTTTGAGACCTTAGGTAGTTCAATTGGAAGTTAAAAATTATTACAAGGAACAAAATATTCATATTATTAACTGTAGTGATAAAGTAGTGTGGAATAATGTAATTTACTAGGTTAAGGTCTTACAAAGAAACCATATGGTTAAAGATGCAACACAAGAATCTAAAAATGCTATGAGGGAAAAATATCCCCACTCATTTAATAAGTAAATAAAATTGTGAGAATGTAAATTAAAAAAAGGGGAAAGGAAGTATCAGACTATTTAATGTTGATATAAAAAATTATTATTAGTAAATTATAAAATATTGGAAAATTTATTAGATTAAAGGAAAGAGATTTATTTTAAACCAAATTGGATTTTTAGGCATTATATAGTTTTATATAAAATATTGGTTTCCAAATAATAATATTTTAATTTGAAAAGATAAATTTCATTTGTCATTCATCATTTATAAATTATATTAGGATCATTTTTTGAGAATTTTTGGATGAAATTTATTTTTAAATGAATAGTAAAAAATACTATTTTTATTGAAAATTTTATTTTATTTTCATGTATTTACAAAATAAAATTCTATTTTTGATTATTTTTAAATTGAAATTTATTCCTTTCGATCAAAAAATAATAATATAATTATAGTATTTGGAAATAAATTTAAATTTTAATTTAGTATAATAACATTTTTATACTTAAAAAGGCATTTATTTGAAATACCTTATTTTTCATTACATTTTATCAGTTTAATTTTAAATTAAATTCTGTAAATTAAATATTTTTAATATTTAAAAATTTATTAAATATTTGTAATTATGGGATATAAATTTGGTAAATAGGTCCCTTTTATTTTGTCTCAATATGAATAGTAACTTTAGTAATTTTGTTACCATCATGAAGGGTAAATTAGGTAATTAATGATAAAAATAAAATGATAAGGACAATAAAATTTCAATAAAACATCTCTAAATTTTATTATATTAGTCCATTTCATCCTTAATCATCCAATATTTGGTTATATGGTCTTTTTTTTCCGTTTGAATGTGATTATGACCTTTATAATATATTATTTAATGAAAAGTGAAAAATATCACACTCATATTTTTAATAACTATAATATTTTCAACATGAAGATAACTATAGTATATGTTCCATTATAAATATTATTTTGAAATATAAATTATTTATATTCACCAAGATAATTTATTTTTAATTTTTAGTGATAAAATAATTACCTTAAAAGTTTACACAACACTCATGTAGTAATTATTTAATTAATGGAAAAATAAAATAAATGGTTTTAAAAATATAAAAAGTTTTATAATAGATTTAGTTAATGTGCCCCAAAAATTTTATAGATAAATGTAAGATGTTATTTATTTATTAAAATATTTTATTTGAATTTAATTTATTATTTTGATGTTATAAAAGTCAATGTAAATGAATAGTTCTAAAATCGACATTATTGATATTTTATGAGAATAATATTTTATTAAAAGATATAAAATTCCAAAAAATACTATATTTAGGAATATGAATAGTATATTGTTGAAAATATCAATCATGGTTCATTTATCGATAGTATGTCTATTTATAGTAACTATCCTAACCCTCAATGAGTAAAAAACCTTGTTGTCATGATAAATGTGAAAAGAGTTAACAGGGGATTAAAACTAAAAGATAAGAGTAAAAATGTGATCTAAACATGTCTGAAAATTATTATTTGAGATAATTTTGATCCATCCTCATATTATATTTAAATTATACCAATTTAGATCCATTTTTACCTCATAATTAATTTATATTAAATTACTATTTTATTAAATTCCAAGAGTTCCCCTCCTCTGTCTTATAAAAGGGAACCACTTCATATCATTTCTTTAAACTTTAATAACCATTTAGTTTAGCCAAAACTACTAAAATACTATCCTAACATATCTTCCTAAGTTTTAGAGGACTTATTTTGGGAATAATACTAATATTATATGCCTTAAGTTATTATATAAAGGAAAAATTCAAAATAAGAGGAAGATAAAGAATGTATTTGATGAGTTAGACTCAAGGAAAGAGACTTTCTTTTTAAAAAACCCCGTTTAAGGTTTCACATAAAACTACCTTTTCCTTTTATATCCATAGTTTTAAAATTATTTTATG
This sequence comes from Viscum album, assembly GCA_963277665.1. Classification (NCBI taxonomy): domain Eukaryota; kingdom Viridiplantae; phylum Streptophyta; class Magnoliopsida; order Santalales; family Viscaceae; genus Viscum; species Viscum album. The sequence goes on along the minus strand of OY728142.1, from coordinate 1,877,591,681 downwards.
TATGTATTCATATGGAAATAAGTGAATTAAAAAGGTCTCTTTATGTTTTGTTTGACTTTCTTTCAAAGGTTTTCAAAAGAAATCATTTTATGGAATGTTTTAACATTCTTAACAAAATGATAAAATGAATGGTCTATTTTTACGAATACAACGATAATGAACTTTTCCACCTTTATAATTATTATTTTATTTTTTTATTCCTTTATAATATTTCAAATTTAAATAAAAACCCCTCCTTCCCTATGTTCTAATTATTTTAAAAAAATGTTTTAAATGAAATTTATATATCAATACATGAAAATGATTTCGTATGCATGAAAATAAAACTTTTTATGATTCATATTTTTATGAATTATGTTATGTTTCATGGTCATTGTTTATGATGACTTGAGGTTCTATTATAAACCAAGGATATATGAGCCCGTTATAACTCTCCAATGCTTTTAGTAGAGGAACAAAGTTAACCGATTAAATTTACATAAGATATTATGATAATATATTATGATGGTTATTCAAATTGTAACAATGATGGTTATTTTATGTATAACTGTGATGGCTAAAATATGTGTAACCATAAAGGTTATCCCATTTTTAAGAGTGATATGAAAATTATTCCCCAAGTTACATACACGATTTATCTATTCTTTCTATGGGGGTTTTATAGGAATATTTTGATTTATCAAGGCTAGATATTAATATTATGTTTAAATGAATGTATATGATACTTTTTATGGGTGAAAAATATAACTTTGTGAAAAAAATTATTATGATATTTTGATGATTTTAATGAAACCATATGAGTTCTATTTTGGATTTATCATGTATTATGAAATGTTTTATGAAATGATTTTAGAAGATTAGGTGATTTATCAGGTAAAAAAAAGTTTTGTTGAGCAAAACTTTTATTTTGAAAAAAGAATTTTTTATAATTATTCATTGAATAAAATTTATTTCATTCTTTTATATTCCTTTAGAAGGTTTTTTCCCATATCATGTTTTAAAATGTTTTTATAAGGGTTTTTGGATGGGAATGGGAAAATAATTAGTAAAAATGAAAGTCATGAAGATTTTTAATGAAAATAAAATGTGTTTCATTTTAAAAGTTTCAAATAATGGAAAAAATTACTACTAATAATAAGTTTCCACTTTATAATATATGAGTTTGTTATGTAATAGTTATGACCAAAATCTCTAAAACACACAACCAAAAAGATATTTGGGACTCTAAGAAATTGAACTCAATATTAATTCAATATAATATGTAATGTTTGATGCAGAATCATTATAGGATAGGTGATGATCTCCCCTAACATAGCACAATACACTATAGGAAGCTACAATAACCTACCACAATCACTATAATCATTGAGGTATAACTAAAAATATTGTGTAAAAGGATCTGAAAAGGTTTACACCTTTGAAAATATGGGCGGTGATGATAATTAATTTCCATGAGGAGTCCCAGGAGTGGATCAGTGACAAGGAAATGTATGCAGAACATGGGTAGGAAAATCAAGTAGGAGGTTGATTAAATGAGACCAAGATAAATTACCAAACATAAGTCAAGCCATGTAAATAAAATACCATCATAACAAATATAAATCCTGCATATATAATTTTTTTGAATAATCAATTAATTATAAAAAATATGCATCTATGTAAAAAAATGGAAAGATTATCAAACATGGAAATTCCAATATAGAAATCACAATTCAAAAACCTCCACCTTTTTCATATGAAATAACATATGTTATTGAACCTATGGTTATTGAACTAGAACCAAATTCATCTTATCTAAGTATTGATTTAATTTAGATAACACCATGACCTTAGTCAAAATGTCATCTATGATATTTTTATTATATATCTTCTTGGAACATAGGGCTCTAGATCTAATAAAATATCTAATAAATTTTAATTTATAAAATTTTAACTAGATACAATAAATTAAATCCCAAAGGAATGAATATTTTAGTAATCTTGCTGAACTAGGTATGTACTCGAATTTCACATTTACATTGGAAAACATAATTTACAACATGGTATTTTCTTTAAGAACATCATTATCCCCTTTAAAGTAACCTTGTGTATTAATCATAATGAACTTCCTAGTATCATGAAAAAAAGAGTCATTAGAAAGTAGAGATCTTAGATGACCAGTAATGGTATGTGTATAATAAAATCTAAATAAATCATGAATAATATGACATGAAATAAATGATAATAAAATAATTACATATAAATAATCACATGAGTTAAAACTTATCCATGGATATAAAAAATATAAAATTAATCATATAGACATAAATAAATGATTAAATAATGATGGAATTAATAATATTGAACATCTAAATATTATCTTTGAGGCCTCGTTCCAACACATATTAAAAATATTATCAAGGCCTCCGGACAAGACATCTTACATAAATGAGTAAGACCTTTACAAAAAATCCAAAATAGTTTTATTCATGAAACCTATCGATGCGCCAGGCGACTATGTAATTCCAAAACACACACATCACATAATTAGTTCAAATCATTCCTCATATTAATAAATAACACAATATAATCAACTACATTAAAAATCAATAACTCTTTGTATTGGAAGAACTAACATATGGAACATTAATACCTTCCCCAATAAAACTGATCATATAAAATCCATAAAAAATATCGTAGATGTTATGATAAGAGAAAAACCTCATTAAATAATTTGATTTAATAAATAATGTTTACATTTATGAGAATACTTTAAAAATATCCATGGAATATTGTTGATGAAAATGACCTTTTTATTTTGAAATCACTTATTTAAAACATCAAAAATATGAAGGAAAAACGTTTCTTTGAAAAAAAAAACTTTTATAATTTTAAGGAATCATAAAATAAAATATTATTCTTGATTTCATGAAATTTATTTCATTCCATATATGTTAAAAAACATTCCTTTCACAATATTATAAAAAGGTTAAAAGGTACATCATCCAGATAATGATAGGAAGATTTCATTCAAACCATTTCATAAAAAAGTAAAACATGGGTAAAATTGTTATTAATAAATAAATGGAAATTAATATAAATATTATTTAAATTTATTAAATAAAACATGGATATATAAGAAAAATATTCCCCCAGTGTGGGCTTAAACATAAAAAATCTCTAATAATGATGCGATTGTGAAATAAACCCATAAATTTGGTCTGAAATCTTTCATACATGTTCAAAACTCATGTATAATAAATATATATTTATTATAAATAAATTACAGAACCATACTCATATTTATCATACCATATATGAATTACTTATATTCTTTTAGAACCATTTTATTAACAATTATTTGTAAAATTCAATGTTAATAACTCCTTCATTTTTCCAGCATGTTTTGTTCTAGTAATTTCTGTATTCATACTTTTATCAAAGTTTCATAATAAACATAATGTTATTAATTATATAAATATCATATATATTAATTATATAAATATTTATAGTAATCTATAACAGTTGGGGAATAAATGAACTGCATCATTTATGGAGACGATAGATAGTTTGTATGCATGAACATTGTTTCCATTTTTCGACACATGGAATGAAATAAAGGTAGATAATTATTTAACTATATATAATAATTTTTATATAATTTCAATAATATATATTCTTAAAATATATTCTCATCACCTTTAAAATAATATATAAATGAAAAACGAATCACATCGTTTTGTGGAGGAGGTATTCCACACGTATGCACAAGCGAGGTTATCATTTATTAATAGTTTAGGGGTAAGAATTTCGATTTGATATTATATTTATAGTAGTATAATTATGTTAAAAATATAATATATTTACATTAAACCCATCATAATTCCATTCTAAAAAATATGTTAATGAAAAATGAATTGTATCGCTATGTGGATATGGTAAGCCGTATGTACGCCTGAGAGACACCTTCACTTCCCATTTGATGGGAAAGAGGGTGTATATTGGTAATTTAATAATCATAATAAAATTTCATTATATTAATGATAATAAAGTTTTTATTTTATTATAAATAAATAATAATTCTATGAGTTAAATAGGAAGTAAAAAAAATAAAGTGATTGGTTAACTCAGTTACCTCTAATTTCAATGAACTCCTTTAAATCTTCTATTTAGGGTCCTAGAGTTGTATTTTGGGATTAAAAAAACTTATAAGATTTGTTTAATGAATTTTATATGAGATTTTGGACATTTTTTGTTGATATATAAGGCTCAATGTGGTGTAGAAAGTGAGAGAGGAGGTTCCCTTTTATAAATGAGGTGAGATGAACTTTTGGAATTTCATAAAATATAAAATTATAATAAAGTCATTCTCAAGCCAAACATATAAAAATGGTTAGGGATTCAAACCAAAAGTAGTATATGGTATAAATAAAATCAAACAATAAAATTTTGATAGGTTTATATTGTGTTTTAAACCTTATATTTTGGTTTAACTCCTTAGTTAACCTATTTTAATATTAATCATGGTAACATTTTTTTCACTTTTAAAAGCCTATAATTTTACATATAAGGTGAAAAATGGGTCCTAAATTTCCAATAGATAACATTTTAGGCCATATATTATGCATATCATCCTCTTGAAATATTTTATTTTATTTTTAATTTTTTTAATAAAATATTATTTTGATAAATTATCATTAATGTAAATTTTGAGACTATTCATTAAATCTAACTTCAAATACATTAAAAAAATTCTTATTTAGAAAATAATTAATTTAAAAATCACTAATATGAAACATTAATCTAAAAAATTCATGGAGCACTATAAATCCCTCAAATTATATCACTTTAAATATTTTTAATATCATTTATTTTATTTCTATATTTATTGAATAAATTCACTATATTCATTTAAGGTAAATATATAATCACAAAAAATTATAAATAAAACATAATCATGTATATAAATTCATTATTAAAAAAATAAGAATTTATATTAGTTCATAACATTCTTTTTTCTCTATGTGGACACATAATATAAATTTAAAAATAGGAGAGTAACATTTTATAAACTTCTTTGAATGAAACACTACATTATCTATATTCATAGACAATTTTCCATTAAACAATTAAAATTATAACCTTATCACTTAATTTTAACACATTTTACCCGATATACCAATTATTAATGTGATAAATTTTCCCATGGTTACTATTTATATTGATAAAAAATTAAATGAATCTATTTACTAAATTTGAACCTACTGATTCAAAATCTAAATTATATTTTTTTAATTAAATAACTATAATTTGTATAAATTAACTTCAAAATAATCATGAAAAATGGGTTGAAATTGCTATTCAGAAAAATACGATTTTTCTAAAAAATACATTTTTATGTTCAAAAATGTTTTTATACCAAATTAAGTCATAAAATTTATTCAAACGAACCTAATTGGATATAAATAATACAATAGAACTAATTTTAATTTAAAATAATTTTAAAATAAATTGATACTTTTAAAATTATTTAAAAAAGATATAATTTTTGATAAAAATCAGTATTTTTCACTATTCATGGGAAAATCATTCATTTTAGATTAATCCCAAAAAATTCACCATAATATAATTCTGAAATGATGATTTCAAAAATGATATTATTTTTATAAAATAAATTTTATATAATTTTCAGAAATTAATTATAATATATAATAACAAAAAATAAATTAAAATCATTTTGGAATAAAACATTTTTCTGAAGTATAAAATAACTCTTCTAAAAACTAAGTACTTATTTAATAAGAATTAATCAATGATTTTTTATCATTTTCTTGTTTATATATATTTCATAATTCAATTAATACTATTCATAATCTCAAATTTAACACCTAAGATATAAATTTCATATTTAAATAATAATATTTTGGGGTTTGTTTATAGTCAGTATTGTGTGTCATGTATGCTATCAAATATAGTTTTCTTTTAAAATATCAGGTTGTTACATTCTCTACCCCTTAAATAAATTGCGTAATATCAATTTGAACATGTTTTGGGTAATTAAGGGGTGTTTGAAAATACCTTTTTTAAAAACCCACATCGTAAAAAGTGTTAATAAAACTTCCTCTTAAAAAGAGGGATGAGAAATATAAAGTTGAAAAGAGAATTTTGTTTTCGAATAGAAAAACATTAGTGGGAAGTGAAAATATGATCATGGAAGAGAAAAAATAATCCCAGGTATTAATATATAGTGATATAAAACATGTTTGTGGGATATTTAACTAATAAAAAACTATAAATCTATGACGAGTTAAAAGATAATGTATTTCTTGGTAAGAAAAGTAAACAGATAACATTTTTATTTCAAGGCCCTATTTCTAAATTCATTGTATTTTTTTACAATCCAAATAAATCAACCAAGAATATAAAATTACTTGATTTATTTCCATTTCATAATCTCAACCTCATCCTATGGTCGTACTTAGATCAATTTTCACTTCATCTCTTACACTAGGAAATCGATATTCGAGATGATTTTTTATGCCAAAAGAACTTTTAATGAATCATAAGATCCATAAGTCATTCCTTCAACCATTTAATATTTAAAAATAATAATAAAATGGTTATCATAGTTTATCCTATATGAAATATCATAATTTATCATCAAACTAAATTATCTAAAGTTAAAAATAAAAAATTCCATAAGTAGTTAACATTAAGACTCTTTGAAAATATTATTGACCATATTCAAAACCCAAAAATTTGACCAAAAATTTATACCTAGACAATATAAAGTAGTTCATAATGTCACATAAAAAATATCTCAATACCTTGATCACATATACTAATAAACTGAATCACCATTAACTTTATCCTTAATCCATATATCCCATATAGAGACCCAGTTTCTGCCTAATAATACTTTGGAGTATTTCTAAGAATATTTCCAAAGTTGGGCACTGAAACATCATGCAATTCCAAGGCCCGGTGTGCCCATAATTAATTTTTATAAAAATGTTAAGTGTTTTTATATTACGCACGTGCAATTAACTAAAGAAAACGATATATCTATTAAACAGTTGATCAGATTTGAAATCTGAGACCACGTTTGGTTCTAAAACATGGTTTTTCCCCTAGGCATGACATAAAATAAGTCAGTGCAGGATGATCAGACCCCTCGCTCATTGGCAGTGTGTTAAATGGATAAATTAAAGTATTAAAATTTTAATTTAATAGATCAAACTGAAATATCTCTTGAACAGGGAATCAGATGAAAAATATGAGACCACCGATGAGCTCAGAACATAGACTTTACCATAGGTAGGGTATAACCTTTATCGACATCGGTTGTTCAGTTTATGCTCCATCGTGAGAAAATAATTAAATAATTAAATGATTAATTATTAATTATTTTATTTAAAACTCTTTTAACCTAATTATAGGTTATAAATTCTTTGCTTAGAGGGGGTTACCCTCATAATTCAGTTTGGCTAACAATGGAAACTCCTCTCCACTCATCTCCTCCCCGTTGACGAATGATGAACAACGAAGAACAATGAGGAAAATCTTGGATCCAGGCAAAATAAGGAGCGACAAATGAAACAACTTCTCCTAAACATTGTGCAAGTGCGATCTTCATCAACGACAACAGATCCAATGTAGGTAGGATTTATCTTTGTGGATTCCTTACCCCGGTTTAATTTTCATGACGAAAGAGAATTAAATGAATTAATTAGAGGATTGAAAAACAATTGGTTGAATCAATTTCTTATTTTTTACCTTGAATTGAAATTCTTGAAGTATGATAAATATTTATTTTACAATTCCTCGTGTTCTTGATTCTCAACGGCGATGGCCAAACAAACATGGCCATTGATCCTCACATAGAATATGACCTTTTCTATTTCATTCATCATGTTTTCTTCAACGCCAAATAATTAAGCACATCAAAAACTCAATGTTTTGTTGAGTGCAACATATAGATGTGGAGATCTCAACCCAAGTATCACATATCCACATTCATCTCTTCATTTCCAGTTAGATTGAAGCTAGAATGGTGAGCAGAATGAATCTATAGCGCGGGTTTGGCGAGGGTTCCAGCAGTTCAAGGTGGAGGTTCTGGTGAGGCGAGCAGGAGACTGCGGTGGCTGGGAGAGGTGGCTCTAGTGGCATACGAGGTGGTTCTTATGATTCAGGGTGGTGTGGAAGATCGGACGGCGCGATATGGAAATCTGGCCAGATGGTGGTCGGCACATCTCTTGGTGGTGAGGTGGTGTGCGTGCAGCAAGCAGGGGGCTAGGTGGCTTCAGTCGGTGGCAAGGGAGAGCAAGCGGTGGCACGAGTAGGTGGTGCGGTGGAGGCATTCTGGACATGTGTGAGGCTGAGGTGTGGCGGTTCCCGATTTGGCTACAGGGGGTACAAATCGTGGAAGAAGAAAGGATTTAATTGGAGAGAGAAAGAGTTGAAAGGAAATAAATTAAAAATTTAAAGCAATTAAAGAAGAAATCCGTTGAATAAGGGGATTTGAACCAAATTGGAGAGGTTACCAGCCTGGTGGATTGTGTGTGGCATGTGATAATTGAAAGAAATCAATTATAAATAATAATATAATAATGATATTATTATTTTTGGTTGTCAAACCATAATTCATCCATAACTTATCTATGCGAGCTCAGTTTGACGAACAATCAGCGGCAGTGTGACCCTGACTTCGAGATGGAAATTATGAGTCCAATATTGAATGTCTTTTTCAGGTTTTCAGATCGGTTACCTAAAATGCTCATGAAATAATAGATTTAATATTATTATTAAATCTTCGACCTGCCATAACTCCTGCGTGCGATGTCTGATTGACTTTCCGTCAGCATCGATGTGATCCTATTATTAAGACGTTTGATTAAAGTCCAATTTTGAATATTAAATTCTGGTTCATAGCTTGGGTCCACGAAACACCCAATAATAATAATAATAATATTATTGCGGGATCTTGTATGCGACATATCTTCCTCATATGGTGTCGGAATGATGAACCGTCTATGACACTATGACCCTGAAATTAAAAAAATGTTTCAAGAGTAATTTTGGATATTTATGTTAAGGTCAAGGTGCGGGCCCCAGTAGGCCGGTACGCGCATGTTGCGGTGAAATGTAACTTTTTCACCGGGTATCCGTTTTGGACAAATGGGTAGTCCATCTCGTGTGTTATTCCGTGAGGATTGCAATGGAATGATTTGTACAATTTTTTTCAGGACCAAGGCATGGGCCCCATGTGACTTCATTCAAGTACAATACGGTGATATATGACTTTTCCATTAGATGTCTGTTCAGGGTGAATGAATAGTCTATCTTATGTGTTTTTATCCAAGGATCGCAACAGTGGGATTCGTCTGGTTATCTGGTGCCGTTTGAGGAGGCCTGCCAGTAAAAGTGTGTTTTTCCCTTTGGTTTAACAATGAACATTGCGCGCTCATCAGATTTTGGGCTAGAGATATCATATACTCTGGGAGTACACTAGAATGCCTAGGAGTGATTGATTTTCAGTTTAGTTCCTAAGTATGGAAGGGTACCGAGCATCTTATTGAAGCGTCTTCTTTCACGTTGGAACCCTTACGATAAGGAGGTCCTTTGGGTTACTTCTTCATGGGACTTTGTGGTAGTTGAATTATGACTGATTGCTTGAGGAGAAGAATCTACAGAACTCAAGTGCACCAAGTGTGGGAATCCTATGGCTGGCTATCAAGTGAAAAGAGACCCTTTGTGGATCAGCATCAGAGTGACCCTATGTGGACCAGAAGTGGCACAACCTGATGAGGAGCAGCCTTATAGCGACTAATCGTGGATCAGAGACTTAAAAACCTATGTGGATCAAAGACTTATGACCCTGTGTGGATCGATGAGTTACAACCCTGTGTGGATCGACGACTTACGACCCTGTGTGGATCAACAGTAGCACAAAACGATGAGGACCGACCTTAGAGTGGTTTGTTGTGGATCAGTGACTTACGAACCTGTATGGATTGACGACTTATGACCCAGTGTGGATCAATAGTAGCACGACCCAACAAGGGCCAACCTTAGAGTATATTTTTGTGGATCAGCGACTTACGACCCTATGTGGATTGATGACATACAACCCTGTGTGGATATACAATAGAACGACTTCTTCATGGTTCACTCTTGTTGTACCTATTACTTCTCCCATCTTCAGTACTTATCTTGCTGATCCCTTAAGCCTTTGGGTCATCCTACTGAGTATTCTTATACTCACCCCTACTTGAGATTTTCCCGCATTTGGTGTGACCTTGTAGAATACAGATAGGTTGATCCCTTAGTTTCTTTTTCGGTATATTCCCTTGATGCTTGGAGAATTCATTTTCATAGTGCTTCATATCCTAAAAGTTGAAACACTGAACATTAGAGGTTTATTTCATATTGTTCCACTCACATGCTTGATTTCATTTCTATCCACACATAAAGAAAAATACCATTACTTTCAAGAAAGTATGAGGGGATTTCTTTTCACAATTATCACATGTGGGAAAATCCTTCTTTCCCTTCAATTTCTTAACCATTTTTTGATCTTCCAACATTTTATTCTCTTACATTCTTTCTACCTCATAATACTTGTAGAATTAGTTTTTTATCTTGATGTCACATGATTATATATCATCATTTGATGAGAATTATTGGGAGACTAGTTCCTTTCAAAGTATTGGATTAATTCCATCAAATAAATGGTAAATATTTCTATTTTGATTACAAAAGTAGTCTATAGTATTTATAGATAACATTTGTAAATTTATCTTCATACATAGCAACATTTTTCACTTCCTTTATTCTCATACTCAATAATTTTCTCTTATTATCTTCTCATTGTTCGCAAAGAATATATTTTTTTAAGAAAAGATCTTTAAAATACTTCATACTATATATTTCATCCTCATCCTTAGTGTTTTAAAATATTAAATAAGGAACTTATACATTTCTCATCTACAAATGAATTTTTAGTCACATTAAACAATTGAGGTTTCTGAGGCAAGAAGAGGTTTAACATTAATACACCACATTGTATATTAACTTGTTATCTATAAATGAAATTTTATTACTAATAACCTAATTCAGTTACCCAAAAATAATAATAATTTATTCAATTCCTCCCACTATAGCTTCATTATCTTTCCCAAAATGGAAATCCCTACCTAGATTATTTACATTGATACAGTTTTCATTCCTTCCACTATGCACTTTTTTTAAATAATAGAATACAATAGAGTAGATCATAACATTATGAATCATAATGTATAATATTTATACTAGGGAAACTCTGAAAATAAATTGAAAAATTTATGTATACCTAAACTCAAAATCATAATCTTTATTTCATTAAGAATATTTCTAAGGTTCATCATATGCTTTAGTTCCCTAATTTATGGTTTCCTAAATCAAGATCTCAAATTTTCTACTAAACAAACCCTGGAACCTGCTATAAAGACACAGACCATAGTAATGTGGAGTCGGTGGCCAATTTATTACATTGTATCTAGATACAAGAAATAATTTCCCAAATAAATGAATAGTCCAATAGTAATTTTGAAGTAGATACATACTTGAATTTCATATTTTATTTTGAAAACATAAAATATAATACAGTACTTTCTTTTGAGAACATAACTTTATAGTTTAGAATATACTTGTGTATTAATCATAAAACACTTTGTGTTATACGTGGGAAAAGAAATATAATAAATGTGTGAGATCATATTCTCAGTGAGGGTATGCATATAGTGAATGATTAATAAGGCATGAAAAACATGGTAGGAAATAAATGATAATAAAATAATTCTATATAAATAATTACATGAGATAAAAAATATCAATTTCGATAAAAACTATTAAAATAATTACATAGACATAAATAAATGACTTTATAATTTTGGAATACATAATTCCAGACATCTAAAACTTACTTTTGAGGCCTCATAACAATACATCATAAACATACTGTCAAAGCCTCATGCCAGGACATCTTAAATAAATGGGAAAGGCCTTGATAAAAAAACACAAACTAGTTTTTTCTCTTGAGACCTATAGATTCATAGAGGGTTTATGTAATTCTAGGACCCACCCCTCACTTAAGAAGTCCAATTAATTCCTCATATGAATAAATAACACAATATAGTCAAATTACTTAAAATTAATATATGTTTATATTGGAAGAACAAGAATAAATAATATTAATATATACTCTAATAATATTGATTATAAAGCATCTACAAAAATATAATGGATGACATCATAAAATAATAACATCATTAATTAATAAGATTCAATAAGTTATATTGAAATATATGAAAATAAATTAAAAATAATTTTAAATTATTGAGGAAAATACCCTTTTTATTTTGAAATTTCTTATTTTAAAACTCATAAAATATGAAGGAAAATATTTTCTTTGAAAACAACCATGTAATTTTTTAGGGAAGATTAAAATAAAATATTAGTCATGATAGAAAAAACATGTTCCTTCCATATTAGTTAAAAAACACTATTTTCACACTATTATAAAAAGGTTAAAAAAATCCTCATTCAAAAAATGAAAAGAAGATTCTTTTCAAACCATTTTTCAAGAAGTTGATTTTTTTAAAAAAATTTCATTAATAAATCATTGCAGAGTAATACAAATATTATTAAAATTTTTTATAGCCTCAGGAACGTCTCCCCATATGCTATAGGCTTCAAACTAATAATGAGGGTATTAAGAGGTGATATTGGGGAGACTATACCCTCTTATCAGAGTTTCACAATGGTATAAAATAGTTTAAGTAAAAGAAAACAATGGAAGTAGTAAAGAAATGATCGACAGAGTAGTGGAAGAAAATATTTAACAATTTTATAAAAGTGGTCAATGCTAGATTATACAATAGATAAATATACATCTTGGTGATGATACATAGCTAAAATCAGTAAACAGTACAACATGCTTGTAAACACATAACAAAAATAATGAAAGGATAGAAAAGCGCCAAGGGTGATATCTATGATCATCATGAGCTCCAGCTCTATCCTTTGATCCTAAATTCTAGGTACAACAACACAACATAAGCAATCAAACATGGTATGCAGTCCTGTAGACAAGAAAAATCTACTTGGGTACACCAGTGAAATGGTGGCCCAAGTAGGGTGTGGGATAAAATCTCAGTAGGGAGGCACCACTAGTGTCTAACCCAATCCAGACAATACGATATAAATTTAAAAGTGTTCTATATTAAATAAATTTTGGGTGATAACAAGTTAATACTAGAAACTTTGTCTTGGTTCTTAAATTGAAACCCTTACCATACCACCTACTTTGGCTTAAGTTGGAAATATAAAATGAGTACCTGTAATAAGCAAGATGTATCTATATAAAAAGATAGAAAACTAAAGACTGAAAAAAGGGAACATTCCCCCAAGATTTTGACTTGACTTAAGGTCTAATTTATGTGTAAAAAAGTATGATACAAGGCACCAGAAAGGTATCAAAAATTAAAAATAATCCAAAGTAGAATAAATAATAACATCTCATGCCTTATCATTATTATTATGTTCAAGTTGAGATTTTGGAGTCCGAGCCAGTCCAGAAGGTATCGCTATGGTACATCCTTAAATTTACCCAATACCACTGAGCCTGTCCAAGGAAATATTTTTAAAGAACAAGTATCGCTCAAGGTATAGTTTTATCATGAGTCAATCCTAGTATCGCACACCAGGGTTCAAGTATCACTCAAGCTATGGTGTTGCTACTTTGACAATAGTTCCATCCTTGAATGTACCTTTGGGAACAAGTATCACTCATTAGTATATAGAAATCCTAAGGAATATATCATCTAGAAAAGCCTAAGAAATTTCCCCCAGTGCGTAATGCTAAGAAGTTAGTATTAGAGAGTCAATGCGTGAGTCCTTAATACGGAACCCCGATTCTCTCACCACCCTGAATTTAATTAGATTTCAAAGAAGTAGATATCATAGGGTTTTCATTTATAATTGTAACACAACAATATAAGAAACTCAAGATATATACCAATGATCATTATATCCAAGTAGTTACAGCTAATGCAATTTATCAGTGAAAGAATAAAAAACACACATATCACTTTTATAATGGTACAACAGGATAATAACTTAACAAGGAAGAAAATCAGTAGGCATTAATAAACAAACAAAACTCAAGGTTCATGGTTCAAAATTATCCTAAATAAATCATTAAATTTAAAGACCAATATAAAGGGGTTTCATAACACATGAAATTAAATAATTAAATTACTTGGGTAAAAAGGAAAATTAGACCAAAAATTTCGGCACACCCAAAGGGGTATCAAACGATGTTGCAACAATTTAAATGGGATAGATTATATCAAACAAGGGTTTATTGGTTAAGTAAATTAGTTTAATTTATTTATAAAGATAAAATTTAAACATAAAAGGTAGGAAATCTACTCTATTTCCACTCATTTTATTGCATCTTTTATATTTCATGTTGTTAAATGATTAATTACACATAAACAACCCCTAATAATGATGATATTGTGAAATAAACCCATACATCAGGTGTGAATTCCTTCATAAATGTTTTATCCTCCAATATAATATATACACATTTATTATACATCTATTATAGAACTATAATTATATATATATATATCATACCATATATTTCTTACTTATAATCTTTTAACACTCAACTATTAACAATTATTTGTTAAATTCACTATTTCGGGTAATGACTACTTCATTTTTCTTATATGTTTATATTTTTTTTTTAGCATTTGTGTTTTTATCAATGTTTCATCATCTCAAAAAAGATATTAAAATCATATATATTCATTATATATTTATTTTAAGTAATCTATAAAAGAGAGATATAGAAAAATGAACTACACCGTTCATGGAGATAGTAGGGCGTATGCATGCACGAATATTGTTTCCATTTTTTGACTGATGGAAATAAATAATGGTTGAAAAATATTCATTTTTTAATAATAAATATTATATCATGTAAATCATATGTATTTTTTAAATCTATCCTCATTACCATCTAAGTAATGTTGAAATGAAAAATGAATCACATCGCTTCATGGTGGTGTTAGTCCACAAGTATGCACAAGAAATGTTATCATTTATCAATGATTTGAAAGATAATAACATATATATGATATTATAATTCCATAGGTATAATTATGTTATAAATATCATATATATACATTAATACCATCATAATTCCTATCCATAAAATATGGTAATGAAAAATGAATTTCAATTGATGAGAAAGAGGGTGGATAATGGTGATTTAATAATTATAATTACATTTATATATATTGATTTTATTGAGTTTATTATTTTATGATAAATAAAATATAATTATATGAGGTAAATAGAAAGTAAAAAATAATGTTATTGGTTAAGGAGATTGCCTCTCTTTTAGAATAAATTCTTTAAATATCCTCTTAAGGGTACTAGAGTTGGTGTTTTAGGATAAATACCACCTCTAGATTTTGGATAAGGAAGTTTAGAAGCGATTTGGGTGGTTTTTTTCCTTTTTACTAAATTTAGTTTATATAAGTGTGCTTGGAGGTTCCCATTTATAATTGCGATTAGGGGCACTTTTGGAATTTCCTAAAATATTAAATTATAATAAAGTCATTCCCAAGAAAAATGTATCCAAATGGATAGGGATTCAAAATTATGGAATCATATTGTTGAAATTTCATCATCCAATAAAATTTGGATAGGATTATGTGTTGTTATAGACATTATCATTTGATTTAACTTTGTAGTTAATCTATTTTAACATTAATCGTGGTAACGTCTTTTTCACTCTTAAAAGTCTATAATTCTACACATAATGTAAAAAATGGAACATAAATGTATAAGGTATAAAATTTATGACCATATATTTTCCACCTTGTTCTATTTAAATATTTTAATTATTTATAAATAATTTAACAAAATATTATTTTGAAAAATTATCATTAATTCCAATTTTTCACTATTCATTTAATTTGAATTCAAATACATCAAGAAAAAGGTTTAATTAGAATATAATTTATTTAAACATCACTAATACGTCACATTAATATAAAAAGGTCATGGAACATTATAAATCACTCAATTTATATCAGTTCTAATATTTTTGATATTTTTTTATTAATTGGATAAATATTTTATTAGCATTGAATGATAATTTAAGGTAATTATATAATCACTAATAATTAGAAAAAAATTATCATCATGAATTTAATTTATTTATGTAAAAAATTGACATTTTTATTCATCCATAACATTATTTTATCTCTACGTAGACACAAAATTGAAATTTAAAACTAAGAGAGTGACATTTTGTAACTTTCTTTGTATTTAATTATCATATTGGACATATTCCAAAATAAGTGTTCATTAAATAATTAAATTTACATCCTAAGGTGATATTGGAGAAATATATTTTATCAAATAATAATTAATATGAAATATTATGAACTTATCACTTAATTTTAACTTAGGTTTACCTGATATACGATTTACTGAGGTGATACATTTTTACCACGGTTACTATTTATATTGACCAAACATAAAAGAGACATATTTACTAAAAATGAACCTCCTAATTCCAAACATGGAATAAATTTTATCCAATTCAACAAAAATAATTCGTAGAAATTAATTTTTAAATAATTACACAAAAATGTAATGAAACCACTTTGTAGAAAAATACAGTTTATCTGTAAAATACCATTTTATTTATATAAATGTTTTTACATGAAATTAAATAGTAAAATTTATTTCAATGAAAAAAATTGGATATAAATAATACATTATAACTAAATTTACCATTAAACCATTTAAAAATAAAATTTATCTTTGTAAATACTTGAAACAGTAGTAAAATTTTCGATAAAAATTATTATTTTTAGTTATTCATAGGAAAAACATTGAATTTATAAAAAATAAAAAAAATTCACCCTAAGATAATTTTGATATGATAATTTCAAAAATAATATTATTTTTATAAAACAACAAATATATAAGTTCTAAAAATTAATTATAAACTTTATCACAAAAAATAAATAAAAATCATTTTTTGAAGAAAACGTAATGATGAAAGCATAAGATAAATTTACTTAAATTGAGTAATATTTCCATAATAATTAATCAATACTTTATAATTAGGTATTTAATTTATATATATTTCATAATTCTATTAATACTATTCATATTCACTAATTTAACATCTAGGTTATAACGACCGTATTTAAATAATAATGTTTTGGGGTTATTTAGGCTCAGTGTTTCATGTCATATATGATATCAAATATAGTGTTATTTTAAAATCTAAAGGTGATACATTTAAGAATACTATCATAGAACTTCTAGGTTCTCATTATAGCCAGGAACTCTTATGACCTTTTAGTACGACAACTATTCTTTGGAAATTACCACATGTTATATTACTTGAAATAGAGTTCATGATGTGATAATGAGTTTATTAATATTCAAAACTATGTAAATAGGTTGTCATAAATTACACCAAAGTGGGTTCTAGGGAACAAAATACATCATACCCCCACTTTAAATTGATCTAACTAATAACAACATTCAGTCCACTATCTATCACATGATACTCATGCTTCAACTAATAAAATTCATTATTAAAGGGGTCCACCACATTTTCTTCCATTGAATATTTTCTTACTATGTATTGTCCCATATAAAAAAAATCCACCAAGAAATGATACTTTTATAATATCTGTTTTGTCTATTGGTGATACCCTAGCTCTTTTTCAAGAGCCACCATTATAGTATTATCATTATATAATATGATATGGTCTTTACTACTAGGTACCGTATAAGTTCATGGGAAAGGTTTTGTATCCAAATGGATTCCTTGACCACATTATAATATTCTATATACTCTAACTCAACTCTTTAATTATAATCAACTACGTTATTTGATTTATTCTAGTTTATCACCCCTATATAGAGACTAAAAACATATCCAAACTATGAATTTATATCATTTTGATTTGTTTGAAAACTAGCATCAGTATAACCCTTGATGACCAGATCCTCATCACCTCCAAACAACAAGAACATGTCCTTATTTCATCTAAAATACATAAGGATAAAATAGAAGAACAATGATGTTCACCTGGATCATCTTAATATCTAACTACCATGAAAAACTCATATAAAACATTAAGTCTAGTACATAACATGGAATACACAATTGATCCTATTGTCCAAGCATATGAGATCGTACTCATTATCTCTTTCTCCTATTTTTTTCTGAGGACACAATTTATTGGAAATATGTATACCATATGACATAGGAATCAATCCACTCATGGACTATTCAATAAAAAATATAATTAGTATCTGGTCAATGTATTCACAATGAATTATTCCAAGAGGCCTCTTTTATCTATCAAGAATGATCTTGAAACCTATAATGTAGGCTACTTCACCCAATTCATTCATTAATAAATGTATGTTTTACCAGCCATTAAATGAATATAATACTTTCATGTAATTTCCAATAATTATTATGTCATTATCATTACTACTAGGATAATGACCAAAATCCCACTAAATATCTTGTAAACACATGGATCACATTCATTCTAAATTAATCCAAATTATTTTATAGCTTTAGCAAATTGAATGTTTTATAACCTAGATTCTTTCTTCAAAACATAAATGAATTTATGATCTTGAATATTCTCCTAGAATCAATTGGAGTCATAAATACTTCTTGTTATGTCATATAGAAATATGATGAAGTTTCCCATTAAGGAAATATATTTTTACATTCATCATCCAAATTTCATAGTCATGGTGTATTACTATATTAAGAATAATTCTGATGTATTTAAACATAAAAACTAGAGAAAATGTTTCATCATAGTAATTGTCATGATGAAATTTAAAAACTTTACCACTATCATTTCTTTATAGGTACTTATTTTACCCTATATATCTAGTTTTCTTTTAAATACCTATTTTCACCCAATAAGATTTACATTAATTGGAATATTGTACAAAACCCAAAATTCATTTTAATACATTGAATTCATTTTAAAATTCATCGATTATCACCATATTTCATATTCCGATATCTCTCTTTCCTATTTGTAGTATATAAGTTAATTAATATAAACCAATAATGATTATAAATATTCATTAATTGGATAACCATATATCTATGGATCTCTTACCTCTCTGGTTCTCCTATGCAGTACTTTTGTTTCAGAAAAAACTTCTTCCACAAGGACCTATGGAATATATTTCTGTATTAACTATTATCTATCTTGAGCATCAAATTAATCAATTTAAATATTTATCCCACTATCCTCCATGAGGATGTGTTCCCTCTCAAGAAAAAAAAGCTTGTGTAAAGACAATAACATTCTTGTATAAGGGCTTATATAGGTTTTATACCATTATTTCCTTAGAAAACCCTATAAATATACACTTTATGCCCTATGGTGCTAGTTTGTTTCTTGATAAGACCTTAAAAAACTCCTCACAACCCCATACACATTTATGTGACAAATTGGGTATCTTTTCACTCCATATCTCGAGGAGAATTTTGGTTTCCACTTTAGTTGGTACTTGATTTACTGTGTATGTCATAGTTTGTAATGCATATCACCAAATGGATAATGAATGATTTTCATAAATTATCAATGAAATTATCATGTATGGAAATATATGGTTCCTCATTTAACTAACTCCATTACACATTGTCATGTATAAGGGAGTTAGTTGAGATAGAATCCCAATATCCCATAGAAAGTTGATAAATTATTCATTAAGATATTCACCACCTTGATCTGATCGAAACTTATTTATCTTCTTTCAAAGTTGTTTTTATACATCATTATTAAATTATTTTAATTTATAAATAAACTTTTACTTATCCCCCATCAACTATACATATCCATATCTACTAAAGTCATTAGTAAAAGTTATAACGTAAGAATACACACCTATATATATATTATATTACATATTTTCTACACACATTAGTATGTACTGATCCTAGAATATCTATGATCCTTTCACCATGTCCTCTAAATGGTGTTTTGTTCATTATGCCTTGTAAACAAGTATGACATCTTTAAAGTGATTTTTTCATAAAAGAGTCTAAATAACCATCCTGATAGTGCTTCATCAAACACTTTTCTTTTATATAACCAATACAGTGTTATCATAGTTGGGTGTTATATGAGTCATGCAAACTTGATTCATTATTAATTTGAAATAATTATATTTTTTATAGATAAAACCCATTATTTAAATATTCTATACAATAACATGTGTTTTATTTATAAAAGAAACAACTTTTATTTTAAAACATTAAAATAATAAAATTTACATCTAGGAAGGATACATAAATTATGTTCTTGGAAATAGTTGGCACTTAATAACAATATCTTAAAACCAATATCAATCTTATCGGCAGTGAATGGTGGTAGTTTTCAATGGCTATAACAGCTATCCTTGCACTATTGGCAGCTTGTAAATACACCTATCCTCTAGAAATCTTTTAGAATATACTTGGTTCTTATATATCGATATATTTTTTGAGAACCTAAAGTGTATATAATATCTAATGGATAAATGTTGAAGGATTACACTCAATAAAGAATGCATATTTAGCTTCATCTTTCTTATGGATAAAATTTCATTTCCTATGGCCTTGCTTTCCATATGAAAAACATACAACTTCATTTTCCTTTCCATTATTCTAGATTATTCTCTTATTATAAGGACGGTGATCCAGAGATTTAGTCTTATTAATATTCTTGGGCCCATTTTCCTTGTTCTCCATTTTTTATTCACCATAAGGACTATGGGTTTTTCATTCCCCTTTCCTTTTCCACATGGTTAATCGGAGTAATATATTTTGAAAAAATCTTATCATTATTTCTCATTTCATAATTAAAAATAAAACTGGAGGAATAGGATAGTGAGGAATGTATGAGATCTATGGACAACACACCTATGAATTTAGTACTTATGATTTCTAAGCATTCAATGTAGCAAATAGTATTGACTACATGAAGCACAATTGGTTCTGACTCCCCAATATTGGTTTTAAACAAAGAATTTGATATTTCATATCTCTTTTGTATCTCATTATCTTGAATGATCTTGATGAGGATACATCATGTTATACACATCCATGTACTTATGATTATTTAGAATCTCCTTGTTCATGGATGAAAACATGAAACATTAAATATTTGTGGAATTATTATGTTTTTCTCACACCTAGAAACTCTTCCTCACTAGACTCTTTACCAAGAACTTCCAAAATAGGTTTTTCTAGTACATACAATTTTCTTTCATGGAATAGGATAACACATCTATGCCATTAACACTATTGTAAATTTATGCTGATGATAATGTTATCCTTATCAGGTACAGATCACAGGGATATATTTTAAGTCATGTTTATTATCGTTTCTATAAAAAATATGAGAATATTTTTTACTTTCTCTGATAAAAGTTATATAAATAAAAATTATATTATATTAATTAATCTTCAAATATTTTATTGAAATAAAAAATCCCTCACTATTGGATTTGAAATATCCTATTTCTAGAGTATTTTTTGGAAAAGATCCACATTCCCCTTTTCATTTCCCCAACATTGGCCCATCAATCAATTTAAAGGGTTTAATATAGTAATTCCAAATGGAAACTACATTAAATCATAATTCCTTAATCCATTGAGTGGAATCCTCAGTCCTAGAATCCTTAAATTGTATTTCTTAAAACTTTGACTCTTAGTTATACCAATTCCTACTTTAAAAGTCATCCCTTGAAGTGAACTAAGTTAATTCAACCCAAAACTTCATGTTTGAATTCCCTAATAATTAAAATCAATTCGACTTCGGTCAGTAATTCACTTTGAACAATTTTTCAATTTTAAATAAAGTATTGGATAACTATACTGACATAATATACATATATACTTAGGTGATTTGTAATATTATTTCATAAATTACCCATTTTATCATTATTATATGCTTGTTAAAATTAAGTGGATTTACTTGAGTGATTATCCATGTATTTGATAATGTTTTCACATAATCAAATTTATTTTTGTTTTAACATGAATGATAATTAATTTATTAATTCATGTGATCATGACTAAACATCCATAATTAATTTGACCATGCACTTTACCAACATAAAATAATAATGTGGTATGATCATGAACTTTTACTAATGTTTAGTTTATCTAGAGGATGATAAACTAACCATTGAACTAGGGGGAAAACATATTAAACCATGAAATGGTTCATGTTGCAGCTCTCCGCCTATCCACCTACGTATCTATCATGGATTGGTTTCACCTTGCCTCCATACTTGAACTACCTCCACTAGATTTTGAGTTCCATCCATTACATATTCCTTTAGTCACACACATGTGATAATAACCAAATTATTATTCAATGTGCTTACATAAAAGAAACCATGAGCTTGCAGAACCCTAAATAATGAGAGGAGGGATGACACTTAGGAAACATATTAAATTCAATAATAATTTAAATGAAATGAATCACACACACCGGTATGGTCTATGATCATGATCATATACATACTTATAAAAAATTTTGTAGCGACTCGGGTTTTTGGCCCTGTCAGACTTTGGAATATTTCTACGAATAATTCCAGAGCTAGGCGCGAAGATGGCGTGCGATTCCGAGGCCCGGTGTGCCCGGAATTAATTTTATAAAAATATTAAGTATTTTTATACTATGCACGTGGCGGGGGTGTGATATCTCCTAAACGGTAGCTCAGAACGGGAATCTGAGGGCACGGTTGCGTCCGGAACGTGCCGTTTACCCTAGGCGGGGTGTAAACTTTGCGGGCGCGGGCCTGCGGTGAGAAACGCCACCTGGGGCGTTTCCGTAAATAAGTAGCAACTTAGTGGGCGAGCGTCGGCTCGAATAACTTCTGAACGGAGTCTCGGATAGAAAATCTGAGACCGTCGTTGCGTTCAGAACGACGCGTTTACCCTAGGGGTGACCTTACTTTTGTTCGCATCGGGCGTCGGGTCCGAGGCGGGTTTGGCGCCGGCGGGCCGCTGATATAAATATCAGCGCCCCCCCTTTTAATCGTTCTTCGTCGTTCTTCGCCGTTCTTCGCCGCCACTCCACCGAATCGAGCAAACAGAGCGCCCACGAGCTCAGAATTCGACGGCGGACGTTCCAGGAGTGCGCAGTGGAAGCTCGGGAGCGCGGATCTGAGGCAGAACGTCGGCGTTTCGCCCGCGAGGTAGGCGGTTTGAGTTTTACAATCCCGGATCCCATTTTTGTGTTGTTTTTCTTCAAATTTTCATATGGGTTGTATAGTTCGGGTCCCAAGCTTTCGAAAACATGTTTCGGATCTGAATTTGGAGCACCGGGGTGCTCTCGGTGGCTCCCGGAAGTTTTCCGGCGAAAATCCGGTTTTCCGGCGGCGGCCATGGCGGAATCCGGCGACGGCGCGGCGGCGCGGCGGTGGTTTCCGGTGGCGGCGGCGGCGGCGCGGCGGAGTCCGGCGGCGGCGCGGCGGAGTCCGACGGCGGCGCGGTTGTTTCCGGCGACCCTGCGGTGGTCCGGCCAGTTTGTTCCGGGGGTTTATTAAACCCCCGTAACTCGCAAACCGTAACTCCGATTTGCGAGCCGTTTGCGGCGACGTGACCCTAACGACGAGGCGAACCCTCCGGTGTGGGTTCGAGGGTTTAAAGGTTCGGGATCGTGGCCCGGGAGCTAGAAACGTCGTATAAAATAATATTATTTTATTATTTTACGACTTCGGGTCGTTGTAACTTCTACCCGGAGCGTCCGATTGACGTGCCGTCAGTGGCGTTGTGACCTTGATGGTACGACGGACTTTTTGAGATGGTTTCCGGGTGTTGGGACTGAGAACGGGGTGCGGGCCCCACGAGGCCGGGTTTTGGTGTTTGCGGAGAAATGCAGCTTTTGCACCAGGAGTCCGATTTTGGCAGATGAATAGTCGATCCTGTGTGTTTTTCCGAGAGGATCGCAATGGTGCGTTCCGTTCGATGAGTTTCGGAATCCAGGCGTGGGCCCCACCCGAGCTGGCCTTCGGTGAATAGTACCTTTTTCACCGGGTGTCCGTTTTGGGCGAGCGAGTAGTTGATTCCGCTTGTTTTTCCGAGGGGATCGCCGTGGTGTGATCCTCTCGATGGGTTTCGGGATCGTTGTGTGGGCCCCGCACGAGCTAGCTATGGTGAATAGTGTCGTTTTCACCGGTGCTCCGTTTCGGGCGAGTAAACAGCCTATCCTGCGTGTTTTTCCGCGTAGAACGCGATGATGGCCTCAGTTTTGGCTTCGGAGGTGCGCAGTGTGGCTTTGGGGCGAGTCGCTCGGGTTAGCGACGTTTGGACCAGCAGTGGTTGAGGGTTCTCCCTTGGTTTGTTCCTACGAGGGTTCGTGTGGTATCACAACCTTCGTATGGGTTTGTGATCCTCTCGATGGGATGTTTAAACTGTTAGAGTTGTGGTATCCCTCCGGTGGGCCCGGAGTGGATCCTCTAGCATCTTTACCCTAGATCGGGTTCTTGGTATCGCTGTGACCACTTATTCACGGGCAGCGATCCCCTATCTAGTAGGTTAACCCCGTAGGGTTTGTGGCATCATCGGGAATATGATCCCCTACGCGGTGGGTCGTGCATAGTAGGGTTGTGGCATCGTCGGGTTTACGATCCCCTACTCAGCATGATGTTTATAGTAGGGTTGCGACATCGTTGGTTATACGATCCCCTACTCAGCGCTTGGTGTCGGTAGGGTTGCGGTATCGTTGGTTATGCGATCCCCTACTCAGTGCGTGGTTTCGGTAGGGTTGTGGCATCGTCGGTTCGATCCCCTCCATCGCGAGTTATCCCAGATAGGGTTCCGGTATCGTCATGACCATCTTTATATGGACGATGATCCTCTATCTGAGTGTGAAGCTTCTGTCGAGTGCAGATCGGGTTGTGGTATCCCCCAGCGGATCCTGGGTGTGATCCCCCATCTGTGAGAACTACGTATGCCAGATCGGGTCGTGGTATCCCCCAGCGGACCCTGGGAGTGATCCCCTATCTGTGAGTTACGTATACCGGAGTGGGTCTTGGTATCCCCTAGCGGACCCTAGTGGCGATCCCCTCTCCGAGGAGTTTGGTGGTTATGTTGCTACAGTGATGTTTCCTCAGTGATGCTATCCGATGAGCGTGGTCTCTCGGGTGAGCGTCTGTGATGTTTGCGAGTAACCCGATGGAGTGTATCTCTCGGATGAGTGTCATCTGGTATGACAGTGTTCGTGGTGTACTCTCCTGGTTGTGGACAGTTGCTGGTGATGAGGTCGGTACCTCTTGTGGCTTTGTGGCGTGAGCTGTGTATATCTGGATTGTTCAAGGTGTATGTATGGGCATACACCTGAGCTGAGCTGAGCTGACTAGTTGTGTTTAGCCGAGGATGGTCACGAGATGGAGTTTCTCTCTCGTCTGGGTTCCCTCTGGCTGGGTTGAGCGGGCTGTTGCCTTTCAGTTGCTCCCTTGGGTTTTGGGTTTTTGGGGTGCCTACTGAGTATGTTTATACTCACCCCTGCATGGGCTTTGCCCGCACATGTTTGTGTCTTGTGCAGACCACAGGCCTTTTGACGGAGTCCCAGGAGGACCCGGAGCAGGCGGAGCTTAGTGAGCGAGTTGACCGGGGTGTTTACCGGAGCTGTGCCGAGGGAGCTTTCCGGAGGGTGTTTGTGGCAGCGTTCCCCTTTTTCAGAGCAGGTCGGACGCGCTTTGTAGTTTTCTTTTGGTGGGCCCTGTTTTCCCCTTTGTACTTTTGCTGTTGCACTCTGGTTTGGGATAGATTGTATGCATGCATTTACTTTTCAGTTTCTATATCTCTGCACTGTTGCATGGAGGTGTTTGTGGGTGCGTGTGTACAGGTACCTTAGGCTAATGCCTCCCATGTGTGTGATAGCCTACTCGGCGCTGGTCGCCAGCCCCTGGCCTATTGGAGGCGGGCTTGGGGAGTCGCGGCTCGAGCCCCGTTGGGTCGGGTCGTGACAGAGTGGTATCAAAGGAGGTTCCACCTTTGGGATCTCTGAGCGTAGCTGGTCTAGCTGTGAGCTTGTTTTGGGTTGCATAGCGGTAGTGTTAGGATGTTTCGAGTTCGACTTTCAGGCCAGGGACTCCAGTGTTGGTGCGGCGGCCGACGTATCCATACACCAGGACTCTGATAACCTGCCTCTTAACTCGGGACATTCGTACACTGGTCGCGGGGACATCATGGTACATGCATCATATAGGACTGGGTTTTTGGTTTTTCCTTGTCCTTCTTGAGTCAGCTCTCGAGATATACTCTTTGACTATGGTGTGTTTTGAATGTATTTCAGGATGCCTCCACGACGACAGCCAGTGAGGGTTCCGCAGCAGGATTGTGCTGATGACCCGCCCCGTGTAGTGGCTGTGGAGCAGGGCGCAGGTTCTGAGGTTGTACCTCCAGGTGGTCTGCCAGTTGAGCCACCACCTGTCGAGCAGCTGGTTGTGCCGGCGGGGCAAGACGAGGTTGCGCGCAGGCTGAGTGCGCTGCACGAGTTCCAGAGGCAGTGACCTCTGAGGTTCCGGGGTGATCCAGACCCCGAGGCAGCTGATGACTGGCTTGAGGTAGTCACCCGAGTTTTCCGCCTAGTGAGGACACCTCCAGATCAGATGGTGGTCCTAGCGGCGAGCCTTCTGCATGGTTCTGCTGGGCGATGGTGGAGTTTGGTGACACAGTCCCATGATGAGGAGACACTCACGTGGGCAGAGTTTGAGCGGCTCTTCAGGGTGGAGTTTTATCCGGTGACACTGAGGTCAGTGCGGATCCAGGAGCTTCTGCAGCTTCGTCAGGAGAGCATGACTGTGTCAGAGTACTCAGCGAGGTTTACAGACCTGTCGCGCTCCTCCCTGGATATGGTTCGAGACCCGTTCTTTAGGGCTCGGACCTTCGAGCAGGGCTTACGCAGGGACATCCGAGCGGGTGTGGTTTCCTTGTGCCTGCCCACCTATGCTGGAGTGCTGGAGCGAGCGTTGGTGGTGGAGTGTTTTCTAGCTGAGCAGTTTTCCCCTGTTAGTGCTGGGCACTCGAGAGCTGAGACTTCGTCGGTCGGATCGGCATCTGGTAGCCGACGTCAGACTCAGGGGTCTGGACGTGGCCGACGATACAGGAGGCGACCCCAGGATGGAGGGTCTGAGCCTCAGAGCTCACAGGGCTCGCAGGCCAGTTTTGGTCAGCCGCAGGAGAGGCGGTGTTACGCTTGCGATGGTCGGGGACATCTTGCTAGAGATTGTCCGACCCGACGTGCTGCTGAGAGGGAGCCGGTCGATGGACCGCCTTGGCAGAGGCAGCGTCTTGAGCAAGGAGGTCCGCAGGGCGTCGGACGTGGCGTCGGAGCTGGTGCAGCGGGAGGCGGTGGTAAACAGTACCAGTTGCCACCACCCCCACCCCCAGGTGGTCCACGCCAAGATCAGGGAGCTGGTGGTCGAGGGCGAGGATAGCTGCATGCCCTGGAGGCTGTTGACCCAGAGGCACCGCGAATGGATAGAGGTACGCCTTGTGTCTTTTCTACTTAATGCAGTAGTTTGTCAGACACTGTTTAGCGGTACTCTTTCCTTTTGTTTCTTGCTCGAGTTTTGTTCAGGGCATTGGTAAGACCCTGAGTGGTTGTTGTTGGTGAGCTCGCTGGTGTGTGAGACCCAGTTGAGAGTTCAGTCGCTTTCCTTGTGCTTGGGGCTTTTCGGGGACGAAAAGTTCTAAGGGGGGGAGGATGTAGCGACTCGGGTTTTTGGCCCTGTCAGACTTTGGAATATTTCTAAGAATAATTCCAGAGCTAGGCGCGAAGACGGCGTGCGATTCCGAGGCCCGGTGTGCCCGGAATTAATTTTATAAAAATATTAAGTATTTTTATACTATGCACGTGGCGGGGGTGTGATATCTCCTAAACGGTAGCTCAGAATGGGAATCTGAGGGCACGGTTGCGTCCGGAACGTGCCGTTTACCCTAGGCGGGGTGTAAACTTTGCGGGCGCGGGCCTGCGGTGAGAAACGCCACCAGGGGCGTTTCCGTAAATAAGTAGCAACTTAGTGGGCGAGCGTCGGCTCGAATAACTTCTGAACGGAGTCTCGGATAGAAAATATGAGACCGTCGTTGCGTTCAGAACGACGCGTTTACCCTAGGGGTGACCTTACTTTTGTTCGCATCGGGTGTCGGGTCCGAGGCGGGTTTGGCGCCGGCGGGCCGCTGATATAAATATCAGCGCCCCCCCTTTAATCGTTCTTCGTCGTTCTTCACCGTTCTTCGCCGCCACTCCGCCGAATCGAGCAAATGGAGCGCCCACGAGCTCAGAATTCGACGGCGGACGTTCCAGGAGTGCGCAGCGGAAGCTCGGGAGCGCGGATCTGAGGCAGAACGTCGGCGTTTCGCCCGTGAGGTAGGCGGTTTGAGTTTTACAATCCCGGATCCCGTTTTTGTGTTGTTTTTCTTCAAATTTTCATATGGGTTGTATAGTTCGGGTCCCGAGCTTTCCAAAACATGTTTCGGATCTGAATTTGGAGCACCGGGGTGCTCTCGGTGGCTCCCGGAAGTTTTCCGGCAAAAACCCGGTTTTCCGGCGGCGGCCATGGCGGAATCCGGCAACGGCGCGGCGGCGGTTTCCGGTGGCGGCGGCGGCGGCGCGGCGGAGTCCGGCGGCGGCGCGGTTGTTTCCGGCGGCCCTGCGGTGGTCCGGCCAGTTTGTTCCGGGGGTTCATTAAACCCCCGTAACTCGCAAACCGTAACTCCGATTTGCGAGCCGTTTGCGGCGACGTGACCCTAACGACGAGGCGAACCCTCCGGTGTGGGTTCGAGGGTTTAAAGGTTCGGGATCCTGGCCCGGGAGCTAGAAACGTCGTATAAAATAATATTATTTTATTATTTTACGACTTCGGGTCGTTGTAACTTCTACCCGGAGCGTCCGATTGACGTGCCGTCAGTGGCGTTGTGACCCTGATGGTACGACATACTTTTTGAGATGGTTTCCGGGTGTTGGGACTGAGAACGGGGTGCGGGCCCCACGAGGCCGGGTTTTGGCGTTTGCGGAGAAACGCAGCTTTTGCACAAGGAGTCCGATTTTGGCAGATGAATAGTCGATCCTGTGTGTTTTTCCGAGAGGATCGCAATGGTGCGTTCCGTTCGATGAGTTTCGGAATCCAGGCGTGGGCCCCACCCGAGCTGGCCTTCGGTGAATAGTACCTTTTTCACCGGGTGTCCGTTTTGGGCGAGCGAGTAGTCGATTCCGCTTGTTTTTCTGAGGGGATCGCCGTGGTGTGATCCTCTCGATGGGTTTCGGGATCGTTGTGTGGGCCCCGCACGAGCTAGCTATGGTGAATAATGTCGTTTTCACCGGTGCTCCGTTTCGGGCGAGTAAACAGCCTATCCTGCGTGTTTTTCCGCGTAGAACGCGATGATGGCCTCAGTTCTGGCTTCGGAGGTGCGCAGTGTGGCTTTGGGGCGAGTCGCTCGGGTTAGCGACGTTTGGACCAGCAGTGGTTGATGGTTCTCCCTTGGTTCGTTCCTACGAGGGTTCGTGTGGTATCACAACCTTCGTATGGGTTTGTGATCCTCTCGATGGGATGTTTAAACTGTTAGAGTTGTGGTATCCCTCCGGTGGGCCCGGAGTGGATCCTCTAGCATCTTTACCCTAGATCGGGTTCTTGGTATCGCTGTGACCACTTATTCACGGGCAGCGATCCCCTATCTAGCAGGTTAACCCCGTAGGGTTTGTGGCATCATCGGGAATATGATCCCCTACGCGGTGGGTCGTGCATAGTAGGGTTGTGGCATCGTCGGGTTTATGATCCCCTACTCAACATGATGTTTATAGTAGGGTTGCGGCATCGTTGGTTATACGATCCCCTACTCAGCGCTTGGTGTCGGTAGGGTTGCGGTATCGTTGGTTATGCGATCCCCTACTCAGTGCGTGGTTTCGGTAGGGTTGTGGCATCGTCGGTTCGATCCCCTCCATCGCGAGTTATCCCAGATAGGGTTCCGGTATCGTCGTGACCATCTTTATATGGACGATGATCCTCTATCTGAGTGTGAAGCTTCTGTCGAGTGCAGATCGGGTTGTGGTATCCCCCAGCGGATCCTGGGTGTGATCCCCCATCTATGAGAACTACGTATGCCAGATCGGGTCGTGGTATCCCCCAGCGGACCCTGGGAGTGATCCCCTATCTGTGAGTTATGTATACCGGAGTGGGTCTTGGTATCCCCTAGCAGACCCTAGTGGCGATCCCCTCTCCGAGGAGTTTGGTGGTTATGTTGCTACAGTGATGTTTCCTCAGTGATGCTATCCGATGAGCGTGGTCTCTCGGGTGAGCGTCTGTGATGTTTGCAAGTAACCCGATGGAGTGTATCTCTCGGATGAGTGTCATCTGGTATGACAGTGTTCGTGGTGTACTCTCCTGGTTGTGGACAATTGCTGGTGATGAGGTCGGTACCTCTTGTGGCTTTGTGGCGTGAGCTGTGTATATCTGGATTGTTCAAGGTGTATGTATGGGCATACACCTGAGCTGAGCTGAGCTGACTAGTTGTGTTTAGCCGAGGATGGTCACGAGATGGAGTTTCTCTCTCGTCTGGGTTCCCTCTGGCTGGGTTGAGCGGACTGTTGCCTTTCAGTTGCTCCCTTGGGTTTTGGGTTTTTGGGGTGCCTACTGAGTATGTTTATACTCACCCCTGCACGGGCTTTGCCCGCACATGTTTGTGTCTTGTGCAGACCACAGGCCTTTTGACGGAGTCCCAGGAGGACCCGGAGTAGGCGGAGCTTAGTGAGTGAGTTGACCGGGGTGTTTACCGGAGCTGTGCCGAGGGAGCTTTCCAGCGGGTGTTTGTGGCAGCGTTCCCCTTTTTCAGAGCAGGTCGGACGCGCTTTGTAGTTTTCTTTTGGTGGGCCCTGTTTTGCCCTTTGTACTTTTGCTGTTGCACTCTGGTTTGGGATAGATTGTATGCATGCATTTACTTTTCAGTTTCTATATCTCTGCACTGTTGCATGGAGGTGTTTGTGGGTGCGTGTGTACAGGTACCTTAGGCTAATGCCTCCCATGTGTGTGATAGCCTACTCGGCGCTGGTCGCCAGCCCCTGGCCTATTGGAGGCGGGCTTGGGGAGTCGCGGCTCGAGCCCCGTTGGGTCGGGTCGTGACAAATTTTGCATTAAATAAAATAGTATTAATTATAATAATTATTATTTATAATTAATATTGCTTGAATCAATTAATTATCTTCTTCAATGAATCAATTATTTTATCTAAATTCTCATCTGAAATTTCTTGAGATTCTCATCCATTATAATTTTACACAAAATAAAAAATTTATTCAAAATTAACTATGTATAAAAATATACCTTGTTGGTAACATGGTGTGTACCCATCCGAACTACCCAACATGTACTATATTTGTATATTATTTACTCATACAACCTATGACATACACAACAGAAAAGGTAATTTCATGTCATTTAATATAAAATAAATGACAACATGGAACACATGGTATATATATAGAATTTTATGTTTCAATGCATGTAAAGTAATGAATGTATTATGACTTATACATGATATACAATTTCGACCATTATACATAAATTAATAATACATTAATTATATATATACTAACTATTATATGGAATGTACAATCAAATTAAAGGCAACATGGAACACATTTTGATAAGGTTTAAGTACTATAATAAATTATTTTTTTAATTCTATATAATTTGGTATTATAAATGGAATGTACAATCTAGCTACATGTCATATATATTTCTCACCATCTACCCATGGAACACGACTAGGGACATAGTGCATAATTGTGACATGAATATAATGGATTACTTGTCATGCACATGGATACAAGATATTTGGTAATTGAGTTACATAGTCATCGATCATGTAAGATGTGTAAGAGAAAACATGGCCCATCTTTGACTAATGGACTACACGTCATGTATAGATATTACACGTTGTGTAGTTCGACTGACCATGTACCCACCTAGCCCAGTCAACATAAAATGTATATAAATACACACCACATATAATCAATTAACATAGTTCAAATTAATCCTAATTTAATTCTTGATGAATTTAACATTGGTACAAGGCATATACTAACAAGCTACATGATGTGTACTATTTTGTTAACTGGATAGAATTATTAGTACCTCCATATGAGTTCTTCCAATGTATTTCATTTATAAAATTAACCAATTTGATTATATTTTTGAGAATAAAGAGAAATAAGAGTATATATATTAATTAATATTAACTAATGATTAAATTTTAATTTAATACTAAATATAGATGCATAAATCAAAAACAATATTCAAATTTTTATAAATAATTATGTGACCACTCTAATACCACTTATAGGTTTTGGGCATAGAGAAAACATCAGTGTGGCGTTCCAAACGTGAATTTTTGTCATAATAAATTATTAATCCACAATTTACACAATGATAAGTTCATTGATCAAAATAATTGAATCAAATATTTATTGATGATTGAATATCAGAACCAAGACACATGATCATCACGTTATATTTATAATTAATTTAAATTGTTAAAGAAATGCCTTGTGATGAATTATATGTTCAATGATGGATTTGATATTATATATATGTTGTAATATTATTGTGTTGTATTAATAATGAGTAGATTCCCTCTAGTGGCGATCCACATGTGTTCTATGAACCTCTAAACATCACTGTAGGAATCTATGGGTGCTAGCACAGTATATCCTTAATAAAGTAGTATAATTTGGTTTACATACCTCTTGGGTTAGAAAATAATAATTACACAAGTTCCCCATTATTATTTCTGTAATAAATGAGGACCACCATGTATATAATAATAATATTTTTATTATAATATTGTGACACATAATTTTTAGATAAATAAATTAAATATTATTTATTTAAATAATGTTAAATATATATTATTTCTCACCAGTCCATTAAAATCGGTTCTCCATTTCTCCACAATATTTTTTAGGCCTTGAATAATGACTATGTATTTATTAAATAAATATCAATACTTTATTCTCCAATAAATAAATAATTGTTATATTCACTAAATAGAAAATAAATATTTTTAAAATATTTCTATCACAAAATATTCACTTGAATAACTGGTGACTGTGACCATATGATCATGAAAACATGAATAATTATTAAACAACATGTGGGATGATATTTATTCAAATTTTTAAATAATAAATAAAATTATTATTTAACTGATGTTTTTGAAACACTTAGTGTGCATCCCATTAGGATGCTTTCTTAGTGGAATTATCTGAAGTTTCTCGAACTCCAAGGACAATGTCTAGAAATATGCTAAGGCACCCATAGAGAAAGAAGATAATTTCAAAATGATGTAAAACCTCAAATGTATGATTACCACATAATATAATCCTTATATCATGTTATCTCGAATCAAGAAGGTTGCATACTGGCACCATCAGCCAATGTGTTGTATGTATCTTTATTTTACTTTCAAAAAATTAAACTTCTCTATATAACACTAAGGGAATGGATTTATTTAGTCTATATCATTTCAATCAAATTGTCAAAAATACCATATTTAGTTAATGAACACAAGGGAAAAATTATTTCTCACATTATTCATAAATAAAGTAATATTCATGATGCACCCAACATATCCTGCTTCTCCCCAAACATCTGCGCTCAAATTTTCCAGCAATACATCAATGTACATGAGTCATAAAATCCATTAATAATATTCATATATTCTATGGACTAATACATACATCTATAAATCCAATGACACATATAAATGATTATTTATCACTGGCAGGTCTCATTATTATAATCTTATACACTAGAAATTACCAAGGGAATACCCCATGAGAAGGCTCCTCAAATTACTATGAGTCTGAAACACTGATAAAATTTATCATATGTGTACCTAAAATTATTTCTTCCATATATAGAACATATATTTAAGAATATATTTATGGTACTTATGGGTTCTCATCATAGCGGGGAACAACTTCGATCTTTCAATGTGACAACTGCTCTTAGGACACTATCACATGCTATGTTAAATAGAAGAATAATAATGATGTGATAATAAGTTTATTAATATTAAAAACTATGAATATAGGTTATTATAAAGTACATAGAAGTTGGTTTTAGGGAACTAACTCCAATAGAAACATGTTATTAGCATAATAATTAAACTAATGTCAAAATTAATTCTAATATATATGCCTAAGGATACCTACATAACTAACTGATATCCATCTTCATTATATAATCATAAAACTATGTATGAAAATTAATATTGATATACATGAATTGATATTAATGATAATCATTAGGTTATCTCCATGATGGTCCATCAAATTTTATAACTATAACAATGACCTGATGAAGACCAGATATCAAGCACATTCATTGGATTTTTTTAAAAAGTGTGTGTATACAGGCTAATAACAAAATCCATGATTAAAAATTATCTTTTTAGGAATTGGATAATTAAAATGGAATGGGAGAAAAATTATTATCCTAAAAAGTAACAATGAGAAGGAAAACTGTATACTTTTGACAAGTAAATGTTTGATTGTATTAAATGAATTGTACATAAAATTGAAATGCAGGAATACATGGTATGAGTGTTAAAAATATCCAATGGAAATTTACCTCAATTATTCAACCTGATAAACTTTCGTGTCATGATCAATGGTGTGATGTTGGTAAATCACTTCATTTTAGTTATCCAATAATCCATTTTTTTAGAAAATATTTATATAATCATTCATAGTCTCTATAAACATTAACACATATATTTTTATTTTCCTTCCAAACCTTCAAGTATCAAATCTTGTATTTGAAAAACTAATGTATTCTCTCCACAAAAACAAATATATGAATTTCCTGAATTCATTGTGTTATCATAAAAATAACTATAGATAGAAATGTTTCATCTAGTGCAAAATGATCTTATGATAAACGTGGGTGGTCACAAGTGTACAGGACTTACTACCACAAAAACAGTTTTTTCCAGTACCCCACCTTTATCAGCACTAACGAAAAAGCACTGATAAGGGGGGGGGGGGGATTTATCAGCGCACAAAAAAGCGCTGATAAAGGGTGCCTTTATCAGCGCTAAAAAAAGTGCTGATAAAAGTACCCCTTTATCAGCACTTTTTTTAGCGCTGATAAAGGCCCCCCCTTTATCAGCACTTTTTTTAGCACTGATAAAGGGACCCCCTTTATCAGTGCTTGTTTAGTAGTGCTGATAAAGGGGGGGCCTTTATCAGTGCTTTTTTTAAAAGCGTTGATAAAGGGTCAAATTCAAAAAAAATAAAAAAATAAAAAAATATATTAATATATTAATATATAAATATAGTTATATTGATATAGATATAATATATAATTTTTAAATATATTTTAGATAAGTATAAATATAAATTGACACTTAATATATAAGATATTTAGTGAAAATGGATTCTTAAAAAATTAAAAAAATATTTTTAATTAATAATTTTCTAATTATTATGGAGTAATAGTCATTTAATAAAAATTTGAAGACTAAAAAAATTAAAAAAATTAAAAAAAGATCCAAAATAAGTTGAAAACGCAACTCAAACTTGAAACAACCATAAATTTTGATCCAGGTGTCCGTTTGAGCTCTACCACATATCAAATCAAAGACTACGACGAGATCTACGTCACTGTGACCCAAGGGGACCCCATTCAAGCGTTTTTTGAGGCTAAAAGAGGCCCATAAGGCCTCCAAAACTGAGTTTAGTCGGGGTACCCTGATTTTTTAACATTTTGTGGGTTTTGAGCCTCGTTTGAGGGGATATTATTGGCTTTTTTGGTGGGAACTGAATTTATTCCAAGGTATTACATTCATATTGATATTATGTCTTTAAAATTTTATCGTTTTTTATAATGAACTACTATTTATAATCAAATATATAACTATATGTACATAATTTTTATATATTCACACCTAAAAATTAAAATTTTAAAATAAATAATTAAACATATTTACATATAAAATATATTTGCTCTATCTAAATAATAACTAATATCCATTTTATTTAAAATACCAATATATGAATATTTATATAACTACTATATATTAATATAACTATATATATATATATTAATCTAGCTATATATATATATTAATATAACTACATATATAATAATATTACTATATATATATTAATATCACTATAAATATATATATTAATATCACTATAAATATATATATTCATATAACTATATGTATATGTATATTAATATAAATATATATTACTATACGAATAAATATAACTAAATATATATATATAAATAGAGATATCTATTAATATAACTATATATAGATATTTTAATATAACTATATATATATATATTAATATAAATATATATTACTATACGAATAAATATAACTATATATATATTAATATCACTATATATATATTAATAAAACTATATATATATTAATATAACTATATATATATATTAATATAACTATATATATATATTAATATAAATATATATTACTATATGAATAAATATAACTGTATATATAGAGATATCATGAAATAACAAATAAATCAAAATAGAGTAGTGGTAAGGGTTTAGGTGCGTAGGGGGGAGGTCTCGAGTTTAAAACCTGCTGGAGGCAGAGGCACGCGCATGGGGGTGGATGTTGGGGGCTAGCGCTGATAAAGGGTGGAGGGGGTGCGTACGGGTGTTGGAGGGGCTAAAAAGCGCTGTTAAAAGGGGGGATCAAGCACTATAAAATCCCCCCCACGATTGACATGATTTTTGTAATTTTTTGTAATTTTTTGTAATTTTTAATTTTTTTTTAAATTTTATCAGTGCTTTTTTTTAGTGCTGATAAAAGGGGTCTTTATCAGCACTTTTTTTGAGCGCTGATAATGGGGACCCCCCTTTATTTTCACCAGATTTAACAGCACTTTTTTTAGCGCTGTTAAAGTCCCTTTTTAGTGCTGATAAAGGGCGTATTTGTAGTAGTGAATTCCAAATTTGATATTCTCAATCATTTAAATTATTTATCAGATATATCCTAAAATAAAATTCTATATCATTTCCCATATTTATCACATGAAAATAAGATTTATTCCATTTAGTCTCCTCAGCTATGTATGAAAAATGATGTTTAACTTAATATTAATTAATAAGTATTTTCATTATACCTTTTCAATCAAAATATTTTTCCAATATATAATTTTTTATTAGTGTTTAAATATGTGTTACTTATAATACTTATAGATTTAGTACTAGTTCACTTGTAAAAAATATATTTATCATGATGTGTTTTTCACGTTAGTTATAAAATTAACGACGATAAATAGATGCATTATTTATTTTAAACATCGATTTTATAATAATCAATATTAATTTTTTTCCATATCAGTTACTAGATAACTAACGTGAAAAAATTATTTTTTCACATTTATTTTTGAATAACTAACATGAGAAAAACATTTAAAATTGTATAAAATTCTTGGGGGACTCATTTTAGGGTCATTCTTTCTCGCAAAGATGGTCTATTTTCTCTTATGTGAAAAACACTAAGACCTTCATTCTTTGATCAATGGTATCTAATCACATTCAGTTACATTTCCACCATTGTCCACCCTTAGAGATCATCAACCGCAACTTTCTCTATCTATACACCATATTTATATATCAATTGACTTATCATTCATCCCCTATCTAGTATATATTTTTAGTTCATGTTTAATGATTCAATTTTATATGAATCAAGGTATGTTTTAATTGATGAATGTTGTTTTTTTATTTTTTTGAACGATCTCCATCACTGCTAATATTTTTTCATCTCTTATATATTTGTATTTTATATTCCAATTATTCACATATATATTGTATTTTTTAATTACTATATGATCTCATCCTCTACAAAATTCTTATTTATGGCTATTTTATGATGAAATTCAAAATTATAAGTAACTAATCATCTCATAAAATAAAGTTTGTTTTTTATACTTAATAGCAATTTCAAAAAAACATTCATATTTGTATAAAATCCTAATATAAAATAATTTATTAGACAATATTATATTAAATTACTTTTTAATCAATAATATTTAACACCATTGAATAAAAATTGGTATGTGTATCCACTAAATAATTTTTTGGCCTAGAAAATTGCAGTGAAATTTCAACAGTATAAAGATTTCACAGAAATGTTCATTGGAGTTCTTAATAAGAGTGAAAGGGGTATATCATCAGTTATATATCATAAGGTATATAAGGGATATATTTAAGAACATACCACAACATTTTTAATTGGAGATAAAAGGAATAAGATGATGAATATTATTGAATAAAGTGGAGAAGGAGAGGATTGAAACATAATAATAGCTTCTATAAACACTATAAAGAGAGGGGATAAATTTTTTATCTTTGTTATGAAATAAATTAGATAGTAAATAAATATTTTTAGGTCATGAAAGCATAACAAATAAAGATTAAAATGGATAAATATAAATAAGGTTTTGTATTGGATATATGTGAGAGATATACCCCACCTTTGGTATGAAAAATCTCAGGAAATTTTCTACATCATAACGAGTGTACATAAAGTATCATGGGAGGGATTAATGAAAGTAAAAGGTCTATCATAACATTGAAATCAAAAGGTAATTAATAGGGATACATAAAAACATATCCAAACAATAACAAAAAGATATTTAGAGGAACAACATAAAAGTGGTTCTTGAATAAATAAGAGAGAGGGATATCCATTACCTTGAGGGGGTGATTCAGAAAGATTAGAAGAGATTATCGATAGATTGGGGGGACATTTAGAGGTATATATTGTAACATAAAAAGTAAGTAATGAATAATATATATTCTTATAAATGTCTATTTATGAATTAGATAGTGTTTTAGAGACTTAGAATGAGAATAAATCCAATCTTAAGCATGGAATACACTAATATTTTTAAAAGATTGTTTTACTGCCTTTTGATGGAAAACCATTTTTAAATCAAAATTTTGAAAATTATATAAGCTCTATTTTTCAAAATAAACTTATTCTTTATGATTGGGACATTAAAATTTACTTTGTATAAATTTTTGGTATTTTTCTGACAATGTTCATTTTTTAATGAATAGTAAAAAATACTGCATTTTACATCAAAACTGCATTTTCATCTAATTTAATTATATGGTTAGATTATCTTTTCAATTGGTTTTAAAGTTTAAATAGAATATTTTTTTACCATGTAATCCAATGGTGGTGATTGGGATTGATTTCACTTTGTAATTGGGCACAAACAAGTGCCAAACTTTTCATAAATATTGTTTCTAAAAAACCCGCTATTTGTTTTGACAATGAGAATTATTTTTAAATTAATTATTGAAATTTATGTGTTTGTAATTTGGTAAAATGTATTACATATTTGGAATCATAAGGTAAAAATTATTTAATCAATAATCTTTTGTTTTTGGACATTATGAATAGTAACAACGATAATTATCTTAAATTATCTTGATTAATTAGTAATCTGGTAGTTAAGGATAATAAAATAATATCATAATAATAAAAAATGAACCCAAAATGTGTCCTAATACTACTGGTTATGTCATGGCAGACCATGGGATTCCTTGTGCCAAACTTAGGGACCCCATGGAATCACTTTTGTGTGATAATGACTTTTTATCTTTTTATTTTTAAAGAAAGTTAAATATAACAAAGAATGTATCACCAGAGTAATTTTTTTTTAATTTTATCTAAATAAATTATCTATTAGACTATAAATATTCATTGGAAATCTAAAAATATTTACTACAACATAGTATTTTTTTTATAATTTTTAGACATTAAATAAATTAAATTATTTATGAAATCATGATGATGCAGCGATTACCTCATTAATGAACGATTTAAATAAAATGAAAAGATAATGTAAAATTTAAAACCTACAATTATCAAAGAGCTATTGTATGAGTATATTTAGAACCATTATCACCTTATCCTCTAAATATATCAATGTAAGACCTTTTAAATCTGAAACACTTTTCAATATAAAGTAACATTTTATAAAATTCCAAGAGTGCCCCTTCTCTCCTCTTATAAAAGACCCCCAACTCTACCTCTTTACACACACTTCTCAAGACATTTTCTTGACCAAGATATTCTCATTTTATCTCTAAAAATAACTCTCTTAATCCTAGAAGCCTTACCTTAGGCATAAATCTCTTCAAGAAACCCTTTTGGTACAAACCAAGAGGAGTTACCCGATTTAAAGGTAAAGTCTTCTCTAATGTTATTTTGTTTTATTTTGCTTCTCCAACCCCCTAAAATCTTTTTATTAATTTATTTTGTAACAAAACCAGTATTTTCAATATACTAGGATGTTTTTATAATAATTATTCAAGCTAAACGTACACACACCTACATATAATGGTTAAAGAACATACTGTTTCTGTGGATGGTGAATTTCTGCCTCACGAAACGATTATTGTTCAATATTCTTATAACACCTTCAAAGGTGGCCATTAATATGTCACTATATTTATATATGATATATAATATGTTTATGTTTTCCTTAAGATTCTGTATTTTTCATTTATCTCATACCTTTATGGCTTCCATTATGGGTAAATGCGATATCTTCATTTTAGGAAGTGCGGACTACCGCCCCCTCAAACTGATTTGATTCGTTAATGCCATATGTGATACATATAAAGGATGGATTTAATGATATTATATATGATATTATACTGGAATTATAATATACCTTTATATCATTATGATTCAATTCCATTAAATAGGAAATAGAAATGAAAGTAGCGTTCATGCGTACGTACGACTTACCGTGTCCATGAACGGTGCATTTCATTACTTACCTATAAATGTTATGTAATATTATAAATGCATGTATATACTGGATATATATGATATATATGATATCTACATCATGAATATAATTCTGTATATAATGGATATTTTACAACATGAACAACTTGTAATTATAAAGAGTTTATTTTTGACTCAAGTACCAATGATCAACAAAACGACCATTATTAACATAAATAATTACATAGTGTTCATAACATGGTAATAAGTGATATAAAAGGAATAATTAACTTGGAAAAGGTTCTTAAGCAAGTAGATATTAACTCAAGTTTATTATTCAGGACGTTAAAGAACGATCGAGTCAAGTCGGACCCGAGGTATGGGACTTTGTCTCAATCTCTTTTCATTGAGGCATATTTTGTTTTATACACAACTTTATTTTATATGGTGTATAAACCCCGTATAATTTTATGTTTATTCAAAAGGAATATTTTTTATACAAAGTGTTTACTAAACGACAAAATGGAATGTTTTTTTGTCGTACGTATGCAACGACAATGACTTCTCCGCCGCCGTGACCATTATTTGAGCTTCAACTTCCTCTACAAGCCATAACTTTTTTTTAAATGAAAAATAAATACCATGTTTTACTTTTATTTTATTTTGGTATTGAAAATGGTTTTCATAATGTTTTTATATCAATGTGTTGTATTGATATCTTATTATTGAAAAGTGGAAATGTTATGTTTCCTTATGCATGTTTTATGTGATACGATTATGTTATGGTTCTTGGGAATTGTTATGAAGATGGGTGGTTCCATGATAAACTAAGGGCGGGTGAGCCCGATATAGCTCTTCAATGCATTGGGTAATGCAAAGGGGTTAAACGTTAAGGTTTCTCCGAAGAGATTTAGGGAATATACTATGATGGGTATTCCAAACTTAACCATGAGGGTTACTCCCTACGTAAGAATGTTATGAATTCCTCAAGTTACCTTTATGTCTTATGATTTCTATAATTTATTCATGATTTGATGAGGTATGTTAAAATTCGTATGTTTTATGAGTAAAGTATGATTTCATACATTGACTAATGTTTTCACTTTGTACTTTTATATCCCTTACTGAGCTTTTTATGATCATACCAAGTTTTTGAAATGTTTTTTCATAGTTCAAGGGAAAGGTACATGATGTGATGATAGTGTCAAGGAAGTGTCAAGAAAGAATCCATGTTTTATTTTAAATATGTTTCCATTGATGGGAAAAATGAGTACTATCTTTTATGTAACCACTTTTTTTAAATGTTGAATGTAATGATTGATTTATGATCTAATTATCTAAAAATCTAAACCTGAAAAGATCCTCAATGTGTATTCTTAAAGTAACTCAAGGTTAAGTAATGTTTAAGGCTGGGGCCTTATAGTTGGTATCAAAGGGAGGTTTAGATAACTTTAGGAGTTATAATTATAATAAATGATTATCCAAAAATATTTTTTTATGGTCAAATTGAAATGATATAGAATTTTAAGATTACCATGTTGCTTCATCTAAGACATGTTTTTTCAGAATGGTTTTCTATAGAGGAAACAGGGAAGCAATGCTAGGATGGCATATAGAAGGAAATGACCTTCCGAATCAGCATCCTGAGATGGTCGGAATTGGAACTGAATAGTTTGTTGTAGTAATGGTGCAGTTGACTCAAGCGATAAATGGTGGTTTATCCATGCACGAGATCATCCTGATCAACCGCAGAGAAACATGTCAGTGGTGGAACATTTCATGAGGAAACATCCCTCATCATTCAGAGGATCATCTGAACCCGTGCTAGCTGAAGGGTGGATTAAAGCACTGGAGAAGATTTTCGATGTCATGGGGTGTTTAGACAATCAAAAGGTTAGTCTTTCAATTAACCATTTTGAGGGTGAAGCAGATCAGTGGTGGTCGATGGTTAAAAGTATTAGGGACGCTGATGAGATTGATGCTCTCGACTGGGATGAATTCAAAGGTATGTTTCTTGAGAAGTATTTTCCTAAGTTTGTTCAACTTAGGATGGAAAAACAATTCTTGGAATTGAGGCAAGAGGACGACTCAGTGGATGCTTATAAA
This sequence comes from Viscum album, assembly GCA_963277665.1. Lineage (NCBI taxonomy): Eukaryota > Viridiplantae > Streptophyta > Magnoliopsida > Santalales > Viscaceae > Viscum > Viscum album. Next base: position 1,877,548,663 of record OY728142.1, on the reverse strand, counting down.
GAGAGGTTCACTCGATTGGCAAGGTATTTTCCAAATTTTATCCGAGACCTTGATAGTAAAATCAATCATTTTTACTCAGTATTAAAGCCAAAATATCGATGGGAATTGGCTTCTCATGAGTTCAAAAGTTATGAAAATATTTTTCGATGTGTTGAGAAGGTGGAAATGGAGTTTTCTGATGATCAAGTGTTCTATAACAACCAACAGAAGAAGAGACCGAGGTGGAAGGAGAAAGGGAAGAATTCTTCAAAAAGGTCTGATGGTAAGAAAAATAAGTTTCCAGTTTGTGATAAATGTGGTAAAAGGCATGCTGGGGAATGTCTCCTGAATTCTTGAAAGTGCTACTGATGTGGTAAGATGGGACATAAGGCTCGTGATTGCACTGAAAAAGATCAGGGTCATGGTAAGACCAAATTTGATTTACAGTTAGTGAAATGTTTTAAGTGCAATGAGATGGGTCACTATGCAAACGAGTGTCCGACAAAGTGCTCGAGTGATGGGAAGCAGTTATACTACAAGCAGAAAGGGGTGGTGAAATCCTTTGAAACTACTTCAGTAGATATTGGGCCATCAAATGAAGTGGTATCAGGTACTTTATTTTTTAAGATTATTCCAGTGTGTTGTTTGATTCAGGGTCTACACATTCTTTCATATCTGAAAAATTTTCTAGTAAAATGGGAATACCATCTCAAGAAATGACTCTTGAACTTGTGGTAAAAACACCTGGGGGAAATGTTGAGGCAAAAATAATTTATAAGAATCTTCCTATCCTTATCCGTGGAAATAACCTACTTGAAAACCTTATTGTTTTACCTCTATTAGAGTTTGATGTTATCCTGGGTATGGATTGGATCTCTATTTACCATGCTAAGATTGACTGTAGAGCTAAAGAAGTTTCTTTTCAGAAAGACTTTCAGTTTGTGTAAAAGAATGAAACCTTACTATTGATAACATATCAAGAGGCCGAGAAACTTGTAAAAGATGGAAATTAATGTTACCTTGCACATATTGTTGAAAACAAGGGAACTGTTCAGATTAATGATGTTCCAGTGGTGAATGAGTATCCTGATGTTTTTCCTAATGAGTTGCCTAGAATAATACCAGATCGGGAAGTTGAGTTTATTATTGACTTAGTTCTCGATGCTAAGCCAATTTCAAAACCCCCTTATCAAATGGCTCAAATTGAACTTTTAGAGTTAAAGGAGCAATTGCAAGATTTATTAGAGAAAGGTTTCATTCGACCTAGCACATCACCATGGGCTACTCCTGTTTTATTTGTTAAAAATAAATATGGTTCAATGAGACTTTTCATTGATTATAGAGCCTTGAATAACATCAATGTTAAGAACAAATATCCTTTTCCTCATATCGATGATTTGTTTGATCAGCTCCAGGGAGCTCAGTATTTTTCAAAGATTGACCTAAGATCGGGGTACCATCAGTTGAAGGTAAAGGAAGCAGATATTCTGAAGACCACATTTCGTACAAGATATGGCCATTATGAATTTGTAGTTATGCCTTTTGGGATAACCAATTCACCTGCTATATTCATGTACCTTATGAATAGAATTTTCCATGAGTTCTTGGATAAGTTTGTGGTTGTTTTCATTGATGATATTTTGGTGTTTTCTAAAAGTAAAGAGGAGCATGAAAGACATTTAAGGGTTATTTTTCAAACCTTAAAAGAAAATAAATTGTATGAGAAATTAAGCAAGTGTGTGTTTTGGTTGCACAAATTTCTTTCCTTGGTCACATTGTTTCTAAAGATGGAATAACTATTGATACTGAAAAAACAAAGGTTGTGGAAGAATGGCCAAGACCCACAAATGTAACCAAGATTCATCGTTTTCTTGGTTTGGAAGGCTATTACTGAAGGTTTTTTAGAAAATTTTCATGATTATGTAGTCCAATGACTAAGCTAACTCGAAAGGGTGTTAAGTTTATTTGGACAAAATAATGTGATGATTGTTTTCAGGAATTTAAAAGAAGATTGGTGAATGCTCCAGTTTTGGCACTACCATCTAGGAATGGGGAGTTTGTTATCTACAGTGATGCTTCATTGAAAGGACTTGGTTGCATCCTAATGCAGAATGATCAGGTAATTGCTTATACTTCATGACAGTTGAAAACTCATGAGGTAAATTACCCTACACATGATTTGGAATTAGCTGCTGTTGATTTTTGCTTTAAAAATTTATAGGCATCATTTGTATGGAGTAAAGTGTAAAATATATACCAATCGCAAAAGTTTAATGTATATATTCACTCATAAAGAATTGAAAATGAGACAGAGGAGATGGCTAGAATTAATCAAAGATTATTATTGTAAAATTCATTACCATCCGGGAAAAGCAAATAAAGTGGCTAATGCTTTGAGTTGAAAAAGTAATGCTTCATTAACAATGTTGCATTTGGAACGTGATCCATTTGTTAAGGATTTGATAAACTTTGGCATATAAGTTGTTGGTGTAGGATGTCCTTCTTTTTTGTTTCAGGTATCAGTGAAATATTCTCTATCAGACAAAATTAAGCAAGCATAGAAGCAAGATAGAGAGTTGTAGAAAATGGTAGAGCTGGTTCAGAAGGGTAAGTTTCATGAATTCAACATTGATAATGATTGTGTTTTGAGATTTGAGAAGAGATTGTGTGTGCCTTGTGATTCACAGTTGAAGAGAGAGTTGTTATTTGAAGCTCATAGTTCTCAGTTTTCAGTTCATCCAGGAAGTAATAAGATGTATAGAGATCTTCTAGAGTATTACTGGTGGGACGGAATGAAAAGGGATATTTCTGATTTTACTGTGAAGTGTTTGACTTGTCAACAGGTAAAAGCAGAGCGGAAGTTACTGAAAGGGATACTTCAACCTTTACCAATACCAGAGTGGAAATGGAAGAATATATCCATGGACTTCTTTGTGAGATTTCTGAAGACACCTAGAGGTAATAATGCAATCTGGGTTATAGTTGATCGCTTGACTAAATCTGCTCATTTCCTTGCTATATGAAATACTTTTTCCCTAGATCAACTTTCTCATTTTTATCTTAAAGAGATTGTCAGGTTACATGGATTTCCTCTCTCCATTGTATCTGACCATGATCCCAGATTCACTTCTAACTTTTGGAAAGGCCTTCAGAAGTCGTTGGGTACTGAATTAAATTTTAGTACAGCTTTTCATCCTCAATCATATGGGCAGTCAGAATGAAAAATTCAGACTTTAGAGGATATGATACATTCTTGTTCGATGGATTATCAGGGAAGTTGGGACCAACATATTTTTTTGGTTGAGTTTTCTTATAATAATAGTTTTCATTCCAGTATAAAGATAGCACCATTTGAGGCATTATATGGGAAGCGGTGTCGAACTCCAGATTTCTGGGATGAAGTGGGTGAAAGGAAGTTGATGGGATCAGAATTGGTAGAAGAGTTGGTAGAAAAAGTTCAGCTGATACAGAAACACATGAGAACAGCTCAGAGTAGGCAGAAGAGTTATGCGGACAACAGGAGGAAGGATCTCTCTTTTGAGGTAGGTGATCATGTTTTTCTCAAAGTTTCACCATGGAAAAGTGTGATGCGATTTGGTAAGAAAGAAAAGCTGAGTCCAAGGTTAATTGGACCATATGAAATTCTAGAGAGAGTTGGATCCGTTGCATACCGAGTGGATTTACCTCCGAGTTTATCTCAGGTACACAATGTTTTTCATGTTTCAATGTTAAGGAAGTACATTCCCGATCCATCTCATGTTTTGAGTCCAGAGGTAGTTCAGCTGGAAGAGAATCTATCTTATGAGGAATAACTGGTCCAGATTCTTGACCACATGGAGAAAGTGTTGCAGAATAAGGTGATTCATCAAGTAATGGTTTTGTGGAAAAACCACATGAGTGAAGAGGCAACATGAGAATATGAAAATGCAATGAGGGATAAATACCCCCAATTATTCGATAAGTAAATAAATTGCGGGGATGCAATTTTTTAAAGGGGGTAAGGATGTAACATCCCAAGTAAGTAATTAATAATAGATATTATTATCTATGTCTATTTATTAATTAGATAGTGTTTTAGAGTCTTAAAACGAGAATAAATCCAATCTTAAGCATGGAATACACTAATATTTTTAAAAGATTGTTTTACTGCATTTTGATAAAAAAACATTTTTAAATCAAACTTTTTACAATTATATAAGCTCTATTTGTCAAAATAAACTTATTCTTTATGATTGGGACATTGAAATTTTCTTTGGATAATTTTTTGGTATTTTTCTGACAATGTTCATTTTTTAATGAATAGTGAAAAATACTGCATTTTCATCTAATTTAATTATATAATTATACTATATTTTTAATTAGTTTTAAAGTGTAAATATAATATATTTTTACCATGTAATCAAATGGTGTTCATTGGGATTAATTTCACTTTGGAATTTGGCATAAACAAGTGCCAAACTTTTCATAAATATTGTTTCTAAAAAACCTGCTATTTATTTTGACAACGAGAATTATTTTTAAATTAATTATTGAAATTTATGTGTTTGGAATTTGGTAAAATGGATTAAATATTTGGAATCATAAGGTACAAATTATGTAATCAAGACTCTTGTTTTTGGACATTATGAATAGTAACAATGGTAATTATCTTTAATTATCTTGATTAATTAGTAATTGGGTAGTTAAGGATAATAAAATAATATCATAATAAAAACAAATGACCCAAAAATGTGTCCTAATTCTACTGGTTGTGTCATTTCAGACCATGGTATTCATTGTTCCAAACTTGGGGACCCCATGGAATCACTTTTGTGTGATAATGTCTTTTTATCTTTTTATTTTTAAAGAAAGTTAAATATAACAAAGAATGTATCACCTCAGTAAAACATTTTTAATTTTGTCTACATAAATGATATATTGGACTATAAATATTCATTGGAAATATAAAAATATTTCCTAAATCATAGTATTTTTTTATAATTTTTAGACATTAAATAAATTAAATTATTTATGACATCATGATGATGTAGTGATTACCTCATTAATGAACGATTTAAATAAAATGAAAAGATAATGTAAAATCTAATACTTACACTTGTCTAAGACCTATTGGATGAGTATATTTAGAACCCTTATCACCTTATCCTCTAAATATATCAATGTGGGACCTTTTAAATTTGAAACACTTTTCAATATAAAGTAACATTTTATAACATTCCAAGAGTGCCCCTCCTCTCCTCTTATAAAAGGCCCCCACCTCTACCTCTTTACACACACTTATCAAGCCATTGGATCGACCAAGATCTGATTATTTTATCTCTCAAAATACCTCTCTTCATCCTAGAAGCATTAACTTAGGCAGAAAGCTCTTCAAGAAACCCTTTTGGTACAAACCAAGAGTAGTTTCCCGATTTAAAGGTAAAGTCTTCTCTAATGTTCTTTTATTTTATTTTGCTTCTCCAACCCTCAAAACTCTTTTTATTAATTTATTTTGTAACAAGAATAGTATGTTAAATATACTAGGATGTTTTTATAAGAATTATTCTAGCTACACTTACACACACCTACATCTAATGGTTAAAGAACATACTGTTTCTGTGGATGGAGAATTTCTGCCTCACGAAACGATGATTGTTCAATATTCATATAACACCTTCAAAGGTGGCCATTAAGATGTAACTATATTTATATATGATATATAATATGTTTATGTTTTTCTTAATCTTCTGTATTTTTCATTTATGGCATATCTTTATGGCTTCCATTATGGGTAAACGTGATATCTTCATTTTAGGAAGTGCGGACTACCGCCCCCTCAAAGTGATTTGATTCGTTAATGCCATATATGGGACATATAAAGGATGGAGTTAATGATATTATATATGATATTATAATGGAATTATAATATACCTTTATATATTTATGATTCAATTCTATTAAATAGGAGATAGAAATGAAAGTAGCGTTCATGCGTACATACAGCTTACCGTCTCCATGAACGATGCATTTCATTTCTTACCTCTAAATGTTATGTAATATTATAAATGCATGTATATACTGGATATATATGATATATATGATATATAAATCATGAATATAATTCTGTATATAATTTATATTTTACCACATGAACAAATTGTAATTATAAAGAGTTTATTTTTGACTCAAGTACCAATGATCGGCAAAACAACCATTATTAACATAAATAATTACATAGTGTTCATAACATGGTAATAAGTGATATAAAAGGAATAATGAACTTGAAAAAGGTTCTTAATAAAGTAGATATTAACTCAAGTTTATTATTCAGGACGTTAAAGAACGATCGAGTTAAGTCGGACCCGAGGTATGGGACTTCGTCTCAATCTCCTTTCATTGAAGCATATTTTGTTTTATACACAACTTTCTTTTATACGGTGTATAAAACCATTTGACTTTTATGTTTATTCAAAATGAATCTTTTTATATGAATAATTTACTAAATGGCATAAGGGAATGTTTTTTTGTCGTACGTATGCGGTGACAACGACTTCTCCACCGCCGTGACCATTATTTGAGCTTCAGCTTCCTCTACAAGCCATAATTTTTTTTTAAAATGAAAAATAAATACCATGTTTTACTTTTATTTTATTTTGGTATTGAAAATGGTTTTCATAATGTTTTTATGTCAATGTGTTGTATTGATATCTTGTGATTGAAAAGTGGAAATGTTATGTTTCCTTTAGGCATGTTTTATGTGATACGATTATGTTATGGTTCTTGGGCATTGTTATGAAGACGGGTGGTTCCACGATAAACTAAGGGCGGGTGAGCCCGATATAGCTCTCTAATGAATTGGGTAACGCGAAGGGGTTAAACTTTAAGGTTTCTCCGAAGAGATTTATGGAATATATTGTGATGGGTATTCCAAACGTAACCATGAGGGTTACTCCCCATGTAAGAATGTTATGAATGCCTCAAGTTACCTTTATGTCTTATGATTTATATGATTTATTCATGATTTGATGGGGTATGTTAAAATGATTATGTTTTATAAGTAAAGTATGATTTCATACATGGACTAATGTTTTCACTTCGTACTTTTATATCCCTTACTAAGCTTTTTATGCTCATCCTACGTTTTTGAAATGTATTTTCACAGGTCAAGGGAAAGGTACATGATGTGATGATAGTGTCAAGGAAGTATCAAGAAAGAATCCATGTTTTATTTTATATATGTTTCTGTTAATGGAAAAAATGAGTACTATCTTTTATGTAACCACTTAGTTTAAATGTGGAATGTAATGCTTGATTTATGATCTAATTCTTTAAAACTCTAAACCTGAAAATATCCTCATCGTGTATTCTTGAAGTAACTCAAGATTAAGTAATGTTTAAGGCTGGGGACTTATATATATATAGGTGTGGTAAGGGTAATGACACCATTTAATGTTTTTGAGTGAAGATTAATGGGTTCTTGGATGAGTTTACCGAGGAAAGTGGGGGGGGGTTATTATTTCTCAAACACTGGTTTTAGTCACTATATAATAATATAATAAAAAATATAAACCTTACCATGATTTTCCAGAATGGTTTGTGAAAAATAGTAATGGTTTTAATTATTAAAAATTTATATTATCCAAACTCTCTAAAATATTACTATTGGTGATGTATAAGTGAGTCATGTTCATAAAGAAATATTTTCGAAACCTTAAAATAAAGTATAGTTTTTAGAGGATTTGTTAAGGATTTATAAAATTTTAAAAATAACTTTAAAATAAAATTATATTAAAGGGGATACATATATTTTGTCTTTAATAAAAATTATATTTTTTCTTACATCAATTTTGGTGCATTATGATTTCACAATACAGACTGAATATTTACAACGTATTTAATTTTTTATACAAAAATTTGACTGTCTCAAGAAATTATGATAAAATCACCATGAGATAATTATATAATTTTAATTTATATAAAAAAATATCTAATAAATAAAAATAATTTTCTAAATATATGAATTTTAGCTTTTAAAATAGTGATGACATTTATTGAAAATTGTTGGGTTTTTTGACAATAGCAGTTTTGGAACCATTATAAAAATAAAATTTGACCTCATAAAATTATATTTATCATTAATTTTAAATATATAATATTTGATAATAATATTTAATTAACATATCCATTATTTTAAAAATTTATTATTTAAAAAAAGAGTTTCTTGATTAAAAATATATATTACCCCAACTATAATTTATGTTCTAATAAAACAAAACTATAATATTTATCAAAATAATTATTTAATAATTTAATAAGTAATTAAAAATATAATTGTTATTATTTTTAAATTAAAATATAAATATACATAGTCTTATGCTTACTTTTTTTCTATTCTTTGTTAAATTATTTTTACCTATAATTAACCCTTTTTTTCCTTTTACCATGGTCATAAATATATAGTATGGTTATTATTCATTCTATCCACAAATTAAGTTGAATTTATTACATAATATTATATATGATGATTATAAATATGTAACCCATCATAGAAAATTAAATTCCCTAAAATGGATGATATTAAAATAAAAAACACAGGCATCACAAAAAGTGATTTTCTGACAGATGATTTTTTCAAGGGAAGGATGATTTTACTTCACCTCTATAAATAGTAATATTAATTATATGAATTTAAATTAATATATATATATATATATAATATAAATATAACCTAAATAATTCCTCATTAGGGGTTATTTTAAATTAATAAAAATGGAGAAATAAAATTATTTTTATAATAATTTTTAGAAAAACGGGTTCTCAAATATTAAAATAATCTGAATCTAAAATCCAATATAAAGATGATTTAAATCAAATTAATTGGATTAAATATAACTCAAGAATAATTATGTTTAATTTAAATCAAATAAAATAATATCATAACTTCAAAATTATTTAATTAATAAAAATAAATGATAGCTACAAAAAATGTGTATTTTTCATTATTTATTAGAAAATCAATTTTTTTTCTGAAAAATCCAAAAATTCAATAATAAGTTAATTTTTATTTGGTGATATAAAAAATTAGGATAATTTTATCAAAATAAATATTAAAATTTTTCTAGAAATTAAATATAATATTGTTTCACAAAAATAAATAAAAATCATTTTTCAAAAAAGAATATTTTAAAAACAAAAATTCATTACAAAAAATTGAGTGATTATTTACAAAGATTTATCAATACATTTATGTTTACCAGGACTTATATAAATATTTAATAAATTATTTAATCCTTCTCAAGCATGAAAATTTAATGGATTGGTTATAATAGTCACGATTATATTATCATTGTTTTTTTGGGTTTGGGGATGAGTATCACATATGCTATCAAGCATAATTTTCTCTATTAAAACTTCAGTGCGTTGCCTGATCCTTCAAATAAAGCAATTATATTTATGAATTTCATATTTTACATTAATATATTTCAACCTATATGGTTCCATGAAATTGTGTGGAATCGTTATAGGTCATGCACCTGGCATGTGCTTGACCTCATACCTAATGCCCCTTTCTGGAGGTGACCCTTGAGAAATCATCTTGAAATACGTTTCCATATAGGTATAAAATTTTATGAAAAGTGGAGGGAGTCACCATCTAATAAAATTTAATGATAATTACAAAAATATATGCCAAAAAACATATCTCATATGGAGATCTACTCCCACTCTTTGTGGATCAATTTCCAATACACTAGACAACATGATTCTCTAAACATTTGGTGATATAATAGTCAATCATATATGATAATAATAGATGTGTGAATTATAGATGTTAAACCATTACATGATAATGATCACATCTAATCCTGACATCCATAGAATTGGTAATCTATACACATGCTTGAATCAGGTAATAACTATCAAAAATTCTGAATAGCTATGAAAATGATCCATTTTATTCCCAAGGTTATATCGATAGATAAAAACATAGAATAGAAACTATCTTGTATTTAAAACAAATCAATCACTTTACTAGATCTTTAATAATGGAAGGATCATGTATAACACAAAGTAACAGATAATGTAAAAGGGATTTAGATCATTTCTTAATATTGTGAAGGTCCCTCTCCACTATTATCCAGAGCTAGACCAGCTTTATAAGACATGCTATTAATCAATCTATAACACCTGAGAGGATTATAAGTCACCTAATTAACTATAAGTACATAGACTTAAAAATCAAATATTCTAGTGACTTAGACTAGAATTGGAATTATTTTTTTTCACAAATATATTTCAGGTTTATCATTTTATATAATGAGGAATAACCCATAAATAGTAAACCCACACATTACAAATGGGAAGTAATACTAAGTATCCATTTTTACCACAAAAGAAAACCAGTTAAAAATAAATAAAAATATTTATTTTGATGACACATATTCAATACTTTCATTATGACATATTTTTTGTTCTACCCAATGATTATGAAATGTGAAAAACATTTTAAAACAATTGATGAACACAAAAAATATCTATAGGGGATATAAAAAGAAATAATGAAACTGTTAGAACATTATCATATAGAAACCCATGAAAATATTTTAACAAATTTATAATTTTAATCCCAAAAACAAAATCAATTTATCTTACCTTATGAAACCATAAGTTACCTATAAAATCTACATAAATCATACATAAATCAAAATGTAAAATTTGGAATAAATTTTATATCACACTAACATATAATGTAGATATCATGGATACTCTAATTCTCTTGGATATATAGGGAGTGACCATCATAGTTATATTTTGAATAACCATTACAGTATATTTAATAATCTCTTAGGAGAAACATAATCGGTTAACTCCATCTCATTACCCAATGTATTTTAGAGCTATAATGATATCACCCACCCATGATTTATAACCAAACCACCAATACCAATAAACAATTTCCATGAAACATAACATAAATAACACATAAAACATTCATAAATTAATCTTTCATGATTAAAATAAGCTTTCCATTATGGAATCACCTTTCCTTTCAAAAAGATGTGCACTTAAAAATTAAAAAAATCATTTGAAAATAAAATATTAAAATTATAGAGTAAACCTTAAAATATTATGAAATTATGAAAGAGGAAAAATATATTCATGTCATATAAGGTAAAAGAACATTCATTTTGACCTTTCCAAAAATAGACGAAAATATAACTTTAAAATAATGTTCTTAAAAGAAAGTACCTTACATTGAATACGAATCATAAGGTTCAATAATTATCTTCGTGAATAATAAAAATGGTGATTAATTTACCTTATTGAGACCCTTTTTCATGTTTATTATTCATTTTATATCATTCATAATCATTTTATAATAATTACTTAATTGTTTAAGTTCATGTCAAACGTTTTGATGATAGTTGGTAATTTTGTCCAAAATGATGTTGGTATGATGTCTATAGTGAAAGTGGAAACTATTAAATATTATCTAGATTAATATTCATGAAAAAATAATAACTTTTATACATAATTTATACTTATAAATACATTAATTAAATAATTATTTTAAAAATGAACTACATTGCAATCATGGAGACGGTAGGCCATACAAATTCAACAACAACATTTTCATTTTTCAATGAACATTATGAAAAGAAGGAAATTATAATTTTATCATTAAAACATTACCATAATATAAAAAATTAAATATTATTATTCTTAAATATATCATTAATGTGCTTTTATGTTTAAAAATGAATCACATTGCTTCGTGGAGGTGATAATTTACACCTACACATGAATGCCTTTATCAGTTTTCTATGTACGGAAAGGTAAGAATGTAAATGATATATTTTATTTTAATAATTATAAATATGTAATGAATATAATATATATAACTTAATTTTATCATTATAATCATTCTTTATAGATAGTGATGGGAATCAAATAAATCTATTCGCAAGGCAGAAGTCCTCCGTACAGACGAACGATTAATTATTTTTTCCATTTGATGGAATTGGAGATGGATATGGGTTATTAGACTAACATAATAACATCAAAACATATGGTGTATATTGGATATATTATTTTATCTTTTTTAAGTCTTTTTGATGGATTTGGAAGAAGAAACAAATAGAATCCCTTAATTAAAAATGATACCTCTTCTTTAAAAATCCATCCTTGTTTAACACCATAAGACCCCAAAGGGTGATGTTATACCTAAAATAAGTACAATAGAATGTGGGGATGTATTCTAGGAAGTTATTGGGGATTATATTATCCAAAAAAATACATTTTTAAGTGTAAATAAATGAGAATAAGTGGTGCCCTTTTATAATAGAGGATATGAGAACTCTTGAAATTTTAAAAAAATAATAAATTAATTTAAATTAATGATCTTACTAAAATGGATCAAAACATATTTATTTATAATTTAGGATGGTTATGGATAAAAATTAATTCATCCAATTCAATGCACACATATTTTTACTATTTTTGTAATCTATATCTTTTGGTTTTAATCCTTATTTAACCCCTTTAACTCTAATCGTGGCAAAATCTATTTTAAAAATTCATGCTTAATATAATTAATATAAAATTAAAAATGAACCATAAATGAATCATGGAATAAATTTTAAACCTTATAAAAATTATTTTTTCAAATTAAATATTTTTAGAAATTTTATATCATTTAATAATATATTATTAATTTTAAAATATCATTTATGTCAATTTTGACACTATTCATTACATTGAATTTTACAAAAAATATATTTGACATGATATATTAAAAAAATATTATAATACATCTGTAAAATTTCATATTCATATATGTAATTTTTTTTATGAAATTAAATATGTAAAATTATATTTATTTTAATAGTTTTAATATCATTTATTCATATTTTCAATTAATATAATAATTATTGCATCATCTTTATACAAGAAATTAAATTTATTATTTTATCCATAAAAATTAAAAATAAATTACCATGATTAAGATAAATATTTTATATTTTAATATACTATTTATGGTAGAACATATATTTTGGATGACCATATATTAAAAATGCTATAATTATTAAAATCATCGGTGTGTCAAGATGGACTTTTCTTAAATTAAAATTTAATATGGGGATTAATGTCAACCATGTGTATCTAAGAGGAAATAAATACCTCCCAAATATTTTTTTTTCAAAAATAACTCATCCAATAAAATTAGGAAAAATTTTAGTTTAATTTTATGATCCTTATACTAATTTTTTACCCTTAGTTACCTAATTTACACTTAACCATGGTAAATAAATTAATAAGTATACTATTCATGTTTTCTAGAAAAAAAGACTCCTATTTATCACCTTTGGAACTTATGATTCCAAATATGTAGTAATTTTCAAAAAATTCAAAAAACATAAGTGGTTAAAATTAATTTAAAATTAATCTTTTAGATTGTATGAGAAAGTGAGTTTTTAAAGTGAATTTTTTTAAAAAATTGAGATGTTTTTATATCCAAACTCATTAAGAAAATAATTCCAATGAACTAAATTAGATTAATATATGTATAATTTATCTAATTTTACTATAAAAATAATTTAAAAAATAATTTAACATTATATTTTTTTAGATGAAAACACAATTTTAAATTAAAATGCTGTATTTATCAATATTTATCAAAAAATGAAACTTATTAGAAAAATAATTTTTTTTGAAAAAAGTAATATTTGATATTACAAATTAAAAAATTATTTTTATTTTTTCAAATAAAATTTATAAAAGTTTAAAAATTTAGTCCTAAAACATCTTCTCCCTCAAAAGGCAGAAAATTTGCCTTTAAGAAAATACAACATTTTATGCATAAAATTGGATTTACATTTATATCATGTATATAAAACACATTGGATGAATTTTAAACATTAAATTATTATATATTTATTCCATCAATATAATCCATGAATGTTTATTTTTTATTTTATTTTTATAAAAAATACTTGTCTACATTTAAATATTTTTTCAGAAAAATCGTCCCATTTATGTTAAAAAGAATTTTATTTTCAGTTAAATTTATTTAATAAATAAAGGAATAATTATATAGACATGTGTAAACCATATTTTAATTATTCATTTAATCATGTTCATACCCACCGTTCTAATGGTTAGGTTATAATGGTACCATTTAAATAATAATATTTAGTTGTTCGTTCAAACTCAATGTGGAATATCATATATAACACCAAATATAGTGATTTATTCTTAAAATATTGGTATGTTAAATTCACCCCCATACCTTTAATAAATTTAATACCTAAAATTTTATCTCATTCTCTATAACCAGGGTTTGACTATTTATAATACCTTTATTTAAATGCCACATCAAAACAAGGGTCAATATACCAACCATTTGATAATTGAAATTAAAATATAAGAGGGTCATATGAGATAACACATATTAGGGTTCCATGTAGAAAAAAATTTATAAGGATGAAAAAATAAACAATCAATTTCATATGGATAGTGATAAATAATATAGTAATGAGAAATTGAATAATAATAAAACCATAAATCCATGATTAGATAAAAGTCTATTGATTTCATAGTAAGAAAAATAACAAGATACATTTTGTATTTCAAGATTAATTTCATATATATCAGGAATTATTTTACAACCAATAATAAGAACATAATTAAATCTTGTTAATTTACATTTATTTTTTTAATAATTTAATCAATTTCCACCACAATCTCATATTTTTCTCCAAATGATGAGTATTTAAGATGATTTTTTCATGATTGAATAAATATTATCTATTTATATAGATCAAAAAATCCAAAAAAATATTAACTAAATTTTCATCCATTAATTATAAATTAACCAAATGGAACTATTTAGGATAATATAGGATAATTTACCAAAATTAATAAATCATTATATGAGGAAAAACTATATTAATATCTAAAATTCAAAAGTAATATCCCAAGTACAACATAGATCATTCAACAAATTACAATCCTTAAAATTATTCAAAACTATTCTAGAAAAATATGAAAACCAAAAAATCATAAGTATTTGATCACATATACTTCCACAATATATATTAACATTTATCTCCAAATAACTTCCACGATATATATTAACATTTATCTCCAAATAACATCAATTACCCTCAAAGTATTTTACCAAAATATAATTTTATAAATTACATGATCTCCAAGGTATGGTAATCATTTATATAAATATCATTAATCACTATAAATCCACAATAAAATTATATATTTTTTCTAAAATATAACTCAAACATTTTTCCTCAAATAAAATCCAAAAGTATCATATTTTCCTTAATCATATAGGGTTCCCAAAATAGTGAATGTCTTTTGAAATAACATGAATCAATTAATCCCAGAAACATTTTACATTCTAATATATTTGAAAAGTCAACTTATTCATCATTAATAAAATTTTTTAACTAAAAAAATACATACTAATCTGAATATCACAAAGGCTAGTGGTCGGTGATGCACCCTTGTCTCTCTTCGGCTGCATGTTTAATTCCTGTGGCCTTTCCAGACACCATGGGTTATCACTCATCATGTTGGTTTTCATTTTACTAAAACTATATTATTATTAACAATATAATTGTCCATAAATGTTAGATACATCCTCAAAAATAATATTAATATGTTTTTACCTAAAATTTTATCTCATACCTTTAATTTTACGTCACAAAATGTAATAACCCATAATTACATAAAGATTGATTGTCTCCAAAAATACTATTAGTCACCTTTAAATTTCATGACATATAGCCCCAAATAGAAGTTAATTTGACATGAAACTTATGGTCACCCTAAAAACTATAAACCCATGATGAAATCTATAACTCATAATAATTCCACAAAATAAAACATCCTAATCTCCAATGTTTTCTAAATACCGCTCTTATAACAACTATTATGACTCAACTATAAACATCTCATATAATAGAGACTTTTGAAAATAATTTAAATTATTTAATTCCCTAATATCTTTTAGGTTTATGGTTTTATAGAATAAGGACAAAAAAAATACATTGTAAAAAAATATATTACATGTAAAAACTTATACTCAGTTTCAATTTTTCCTACCAAAGTAATCCATTTTAAATTAAAACATGATTTCATTTCGTGACAAATATTTAATAATTTCATTAAGAAATATTCTTTTTCCATACCAATCATTAATACTTATGCATTTTTTAAAAAAAAACTTGTGATGAATAGAAAGAGATCATTATGATATATAAAAATAATCAAAGAAACTATAATTCCATGAATACTTATAAACCCTTGATTTTTTTCACAATGTTACACTTCTCTCTAATAAAAAACAAGCACTATAACATACCTTATGAAATAATATGTTTCAAATAAAATACATATAAAGAATATCTAAATTTTAATGTAACATGTTTCATATTTTTCATATCACACATATATATATTGTATCTATCAAAGAAACTCTATCTCTCACAACTTCACAGAGAGTAGCAATCATAGTTACATTTGGAATGACCATTGAAGTAAATTCCCTAATCTCTTAAGAGAAACCTAATCAGTTAGATTTTTCTCATTGCCTAATGAATTAGAGAGATATAATGTGCTCCCTCATCCTTGATTTATAATTAAACAACCAATCATAGAAAAAATTCCCAAGAACCATAACAAAAACATTACACATAAAACATGTATAAAAGAAACCTTATTTAGGAAAATAAGATTTAATTTTTGGAATCAATTTTATTTTTAAAAATCTACACACATAAAAATGTTTTTTTAGAAAATAAACTTCTATAAATATAGAGGAATCCTTAAAATATTAATTTGTAATGAAATAATATAAAACTATTCATTTTTTATAATTTAAGGAAACATTACTTTTGACCTTTTCAAAAATTATTGAAAGGGTAAAAGAAGGGTTTTTTATAAAAAGTCTCTTACCTTGAGTCTAAATTATCTTGTAATATCATTATCTTATTGAATAATAGAAATAGGAAAATTATTTAATTTATTGAGAATCATTTTCAAGTTTATTATTCAAGTAATTGAACTTATTATCATTTTATACTAATTACTTAATTATTTAAGTTCATGTTAGAAGTTTTGATGATATTCGGTATATGAGTCCAAAATAACATTGGTATGATGTAAATAGTATATAGGCCATTATTAAATCACCTATATAATAATATAAATTATATAATAATAGCTCTTATAAGTCAATTTTACTTTTTGATTCTATACATTACATATGGATATGAAAAATTAACTATGATACAATCATTTAGACGGTAGGTCATACGTACACATGAGTAATGTTTTCATTTTTCAATGATCATATAGGAAAGAAGGTAATTATAATTTTATCATTAATTAATGATCCTAATTTCAAAAATATCATATTACTATACTTATACATATCATTCATGTGGTGTGGTATTGAAAACCGAATCACATCGCTTCATGGAGATGATAATTCACACATACACACAAATATAGTTATCATTTTTCTATGTATGAAAAGGTAAGAATGTAAATGGAATATTAATTAAAAAAAAATATATTTATTTAATATTATATATAAACCTAAATTAAATAATTATAACTAGTCTTTAGATATGATGTTGGAAAATGAATTACATCAGTTTGTGAGGCGGTGGTCCGCTTTACATATGAACGATTAATTCTTTTCCCATTTGATGGAATTGGGCATGGATATTGGTCGTGAAACTAATATAATAAAATATAAATATATTCAGGATATTTTATTTATTGTTTTAGGTTGTTTTATTTAGTATTTATGGATTTTTTATATGAAACAAATGGAAAATGATTCATTAAAAATGATACCTCTTCTGTAGAAATTCTTTGTTTTGTAACAACATAAGTTCACTAATGGTGGTGTTTTTACCAAAATAATAACTCAAGAATGTGTGGAGGTATTATAATAAGTTATTTGGGTAGATAGTGGATGAAAAATAGGTATTTATGTTTGAAAAAAAAATATTAAGAGTTTCCCTTTATAAGAGATGAGAGGGCGCTCTTGTAATTTTTTATAATATTAAATTAATATAAATTATGATTCTCTTCCAAATTTCTAAAAAATTATTTATTTTGAATATAGGATTATTATGGGTTTAATTTAATTCATAAAATGAAAAATATACATATTTTTACTCTTTTTTATAATCTATATCACTGGGTTATAATCCTTATTTAACACCTTTAACTCTTACCATGACAACATGAATTTTAAATAATGACTATTAAAATAATTAATATAACATGTAAAAAGAACCATAAATGAGTAATGGTTGTAATTTTAAACCTTAAACTAATAATTTTTCCAAATTTATGATTTCTTGAAATATTATACCATTTAAAAAAATATTATTTATTTTAAAATTTCATTTATGTATATTTTGATAATATTCATTACTATGAATTTTTAAAAAATAAATAAAACAATATATCTTCAAAAAAAATCTTTTAATACATTCATAAAATGTAAATTTAATTTATAAAATTTTTGTATGACTTTCATTATTTCAAATTATATATATTTTAATTGTTTTAATATAATTTATTTTATTTTTCTATTAATTGAATTATTATTTATCAAAGTTGTAAAAGCCTTTAAGGTAGACATTTCATACATAAAAATTAAAAACAAATTATTATTATAAAGATAAAAAATTTATCTTTAAAAATAATATTAATTTTTGAACATATCTTCTGAATGAAGATATATTAAAAATTCTAAACTTATTAAACAAATTAGTTTGATAGGTTTGACTTTTCATAAATTAAAATAATATTAGGGGAATAATGTAATCCAAGAGCCCCCAAGAGGTCATAAATTTAGACCAAGGCTGATTTTAGTCGACACAAACTAATAAAATAATATTAATACAACTCTTAGGGTAATTTTATGATCATTATCATATTTATTTTTACCATTAATTGCCTGATTTACCCTTAACAATGGTAATAAAATTACTATGTTTACTATACATACTTACAAAAAAATAAAGATCCATATTTAATAAATTTTAACCTTATGATTCCAAATATGGGATCATTTTTTAAAAATTAAAAACATAGAAGAGGCTATAATTAATTTAAAATGAATCATTTATATGGGGTGAGAAAATGAGTTTTTAAACTGAAAATATGAAAACGTTTGAAATGTTTTTATATCCAAATTTAATATAAAAATGATTACAATAAACTAAATTGGATTAATAGATTTATAATTGATAAAATTTAATTTTAAAAACAATTTACTATATAATTTAAAATTATAAATTATTATGATGAAAATCAACATTTAAATTAAATGTAATATTTCTCCATATTCATAAAAAAATGAGACTAATCAAAAAATTATATTTTTATATATTTCTATCAAAAATGAATTCTATTTTTTAAAATAAAATTATAAAAGTGTCTAATTTTTTTAAAAAAAAATTACAGCATCAAAAGGTGGAAAAACTTCCTTTAGAATAATGTTGCATTTTATTTGTAAAATTGAATTTATTTTTATATAATATCTATAAAAAATATAGGATAAATGTTAATAATTATATTAAATGTATAAAATATATATTTCATTAATATAATCTAAAAATTGTTAAATGTTTATTTTATTGGTATAAAAAACCCTTGTAATAATTTGAATAGTTTTTAGAAAAATAATTCCTTTTATTTTTAAAAGGATTTTATTTTCATTTATAATTAATTAGACCCAAATAATGCATTATATACACATGTGTAAACCATTTTTTCACAATTTAGTTACTCATGTTCATAATTTCTATTCTAATTTCTAGGTCATAATGGTAACATTTAAATAATAATATTTAGTTTTTCTTTTAAACTCGATGTGGCATATCATGTATGATATTGAATAGTATTTTATTATTAAAATATATATATATAACATTCAATAACCCTGTGGGGCCTGAACATTTAGTGTAGGCCCACCATGTTTACAACAACATGGATTTCTTACATGAATCCATGAAGTGTTAGTATAGAATTACTTCATATGACTGGTCTTTCCACCCCCGTGACATGTTCAGGAAGAAACAAGACAGTCCTTGAGATAGTATATGTTTCACCCATAGTTATAGAACCTAACAAATTAATATCCACCAAAGGTATTTGATAAACCAATACTCTAATCTGACTATTAACTACTACCCTAACATCATTCCTATAAATTCCATTTCTAATGTATATAAAAGTAAACAATAAGTTCACTAGTGAAGAAACATTTTGATCCAATAGAATATAGGAAAAGACCTATAATGATATATTTATTGATTCCCTTATCTATATTTGATCCATACAATGCACTTCTACATATTTTATCTGATTAATGTTCTAGATCTAGCGTTTCAACTATGTAAAAATCATGATATCTAACATCATAGAATTTGGTGCCTTGTTCCTAGATGAAATATGTGTAAGGGGAATCAAATCATAGAAACATGTTGAAAAGGATGACACTGATGTTATCCCCTACTAAATATCCTTGAATTACAATTCAATATACAACTTCAATATGTCAAGGAAAAAATCCCTGAAGATATTTTCCCATATGGTCTTATACAATATACCCTCACATATACATATTTGATACATAACATCCCACCATCATTTACTTATTATCTACTATATAATGTTAATTATATTTTTCTTTGGATCATCCTGGATCTCCACCAGGTTTATGATAATCATTAAGAAATGTTTCTAGTCATCTATGTTATAGGGGCCTCAAATTCCATGGAATGTAGGGGGATACTAGATCTGGATATCATGAGCATATTTAACAATCAAATAATTTCCATTATGGTCTTATAAAAACTAAAATGTTGATATATGGATGAGTCTCGGTGGAAAAGGTTATAAAGATTGAGCTACCAAAACAACCACAAGAGCATGTTTAGCTATGCCCTCTAGCACAAAAACTGGTGCATGTGGTAATTTATTACATGTTTAAGTATTATGGATATCATTTCTAAAAATATTCTATAGACTTATAAATGGAATAATTTCACAAAATTCTAGATCATTCCTTATCAAAATCTAAAAATATAAACAAATAAGACCTATAATAGATAACATGCACATGAAAGGGCATAAAATAATGTTAAATGTAAGATCTCAGACTTTGTAGAGGTATGTGTATATTTTAATTTTTGTTTCAATATATTTTTATTGGTTGATAAAATGTTTATCAGGTGTATCCTTTATCAGTGCTAGAAAAGTGCATTAACAACACCAAAAAAATCACTGATAAAAGACCCCTTTATCAGTGCTAAAAAAGGGCTGATAAAAGGGGTCCTTTATCATTGCTTTTAAAATGTGATGATAAAAGTAAAAAAAATAAAAAAATAAAAAAATAAATATAATGTGGGGGGGGGGGGGGGAGATTTTAACAGTTCTTGATCTCCCCTTTATCAGCACTAGGAAGACCCCCTCCCACTCCCCCTCACGCTGCCCTTGCCTGTACATTGCCCAACATACCCACATGCACCTCCTTGCTTCCACCTGAACTCGAACCCACGACCTCCCCCCTTGCAGGCCTGCACCTTTACCACTAATCCATTTCATTTTTTCTCTATTTAATGATATATCTATATATATATAGTTATATTTATTCGTATATTAATATAGATTCATATTAATATAAATATATTTAGTTATATTAATACATATATATACTTATTCATTTATTAATATATATATATATATATTCATATATTAATATATATTAATATTTATTTATATATATAAGTATATTTATTCATATATTAATATATATTCCTATTAATATAAATAAATTTAGTTATATTAATACGTATATATTTATTCATATATTAGTATATATATATTTATTCATATATTAGTATATATATATTTATTCATATATTAATTTATATTTATATTTATTTATATATATATTTTTAGTTATAAATTTTTATCCATACATTTATTTGTATATTAATATATATTTATAAGAGTAGTTTTAAATACATTTATAAAATATTTTTTTTATGTGTGTTTATGAATAAATAAATAAATAAATAAATAAATAAATACATACATACATAAAAAACACACACACACACACATATATATATGAATAAATACATATATATGTGTATTTGAAAATCCATAGAATGTTAAAATGACCATAACTTCTAATCGAGAAGTCTATTTCAACTCCAAAACTAGTCAAAATGAAGAAAATGAAACAATACTTGATATGATATGTGGTACAGGCCTAGAGAACATTCACATCAGAAGTTATACCTGTTTGAATGTTAAAAAATTGGGGTATACTGATTAAAAACTCAGTTTTGAAGGCCTTTTGAGCCATTTTGGGACTCTAAAAATGCGAAAAAAGGTTCATTTGGTTTATTAGCTCATAGATCTCATCACAAGATTCAATTTGATATGGTGTAGAGCTCAAATGGACACCCAGATCAAAAGTTATGGCCGTTTGAAGTTTGATTTACATTTTCAACTTATTTTAGATCTTTTATTCATTTTTTGATTTTTTGTGTCTTCAGATTGTTATTAAATGATTATTAATCGATGATAATTAGGAAATTTTTAATTAATAATATTTTTTAAAATATTTTAAATCCATTTTTACTAAATTTCTTATATATTAAATATAATAGTATATTTATAGTTATCTAAAACATATTTAAAAAATATATATTATATTTATATTTATATCAATATAAATATACTTATATAATAATATATTATTTTTCATGATTTTTTTTTAAATATAAATTTTATCAGCGGTAGGAAAAAGCACTGATAAACCCCCCCTTTATCAACGCTACTAAAAAAAGAACCGATAAAGGGGTACCCTTTATTAGTGATAAAAAAAGCACTGATAAAGGGGAGGGGGCTTTATCAGTGCTAAAAAATGCATTGATAAAGGGTCACTTTTAATAGTGCTTTTTTTAGTGCTGTTAAAAACGCCCCTTTATCAGTGCTTTTTTTAGCACTAATAAAGGTCCCCCTTTTATCAGTGCTTTTTTTTAGCGTTGATAATGTGTGGTGCTTCCCTTGCCTGTTTTTGTAGTAGTGAGAGGTGTTTTAGGGGTTCAAGGTACGAAAGGAAGGGAAACTGGGCCAACCTGTGTAGGGAACACAGTTTTTTCATGGTCAGGTAAATGATACACACTTCCCAACCAAATTATACAACCATAAAAAGATGTATTCCACATGGTTGATGAAAAATTATTCAAACCGTGTAGAGATACATAGGTAATCATTCATCCCAACCTATCTTAGGTAGTGGATTTGCACACGATTTGTGCATTGTTTGTAAAATAGTGTGGGTAAACCGTTTACCCCATTAAAAGATGAAAATTTACAGTTTTGGAATCACAATATTTTTTAAATCCCACCCCTACTCTATTCACCTATTTTCATGCCTATTAATGAAATAAAACCCTCAAGATATTCCATGGTTCATTCTCCTTGATTTCTTATTTGTTTGGAGTGACATTGGTTGTGAATTTTAGACTTGGGTAAGTCTAATCATCTCATTTCACCTCTTTCCTAGATTAGGGATTGTAGACTGAGAAATATTATTCTAAAACCCTAAAAACCTCTTTTTTATTGGAATATATATAGAATACACAAAGTGTATTTGAATTAAGTTCTAATTCTTCGATTATGTGTATTTTTATCAATGGATTCGAGGTAGGTGGTCTACAAGTCATATCATATAGTTGATGTGTTTATTTTTGCATGCTTGGTTGTGTTCTTGGTTATCCCTTGTCATGATTTTGATTCTATTGGTGTGATTTAGTGAATTGAGCATCTAGTTGATGAAGAGAACCTCTCTTGATCCCTATGTGAGGCTTCAAGGTGGATTTGACCAATTTAGTGCCACCTATGGGGTTCACTGACATTTCAGAACCTAGGAATTTCTGAATTCTAGTGTGGAATTGGTTTGGGATACCGTAGAGGCCTTGTTGAACATGTTAATATGTTTATTTGGACTGAAAAAGGAATAAATATAGATGCTATTAAGGTTTATAAGGGAAGAAAGGGCTGTTATTCATGACATGAAAATGGGTTAATTTTGTTAATTTAAATAGTATCAAATGTATTATGAGATATGTTATAATGATTAGGAGGGTTAGTGCATATGAAATGGTGAACTTTTGAAATGGATAATGGATTGAGAATTGGGTAATATGTAAAATTTAATTTCAAAAGGAAATTTATGAATATGTTAAATGGTTTGATATAAAGGGAATTATTGAACATGCCTAATGGGTTGAGATGTAATAATAATAATTTAGCTAAATGGACTATGTTATGTAAATAGTAAATGTGTTATTGTGTTATGCCATAATATTAATTCCCATATTGATTGTTATGTATTTTTATTTTTATGTAATGTTTTGTGTATGGTTTGTGATATTTTATGTGTGAGGTGATTGAATAAATAAGCATGTTCACATGGATTGGTAGTGTGTGGTATGGACATGAGGTTCTATGCCAATGGGTTGACTTAGGTTGAGGATCTAAAATTCACCCCAAAATGCACTATTTTAGGAATGGTACAAAGATCTATTCCCATAATGTTTGAATTCAATAAGACCACTTAGACTGAGGCTTCAAGGTGAGTGTGATGTATTTGATGTTATATATTATCCCCTAATGAGATAGGAGCTTTATTTATTCCCTTATGGTTAATGTTTGATTTCATTGAACCCTTGTGTAAATGTTGTAATTTTCAAACCCATGGAACACATGTTTATAATGAATCATGTAATGAAGAAGATGAAATGGTGAAAATGGTACTAAGATTATAAATAGTTAATATATAGATTGTTAACTAATGGAACATGAGTTTTCATTTTTCTATATATCATTTATAAAATATTTAATGCACTATATAATTATAATTTATATTTTTTATACACCATTGGTGGTTACCTACTAAGATTTACTCACTCCATGCTCAAGTTTCATTGGGTACCGGAGTAGATTTCATGGTTTTAGGTCAGGACAAGGGAAAAGGCCCCTTACAAGGGAGTTTAGTTGTTCATGGTAGGTGCATGTATGAGGTTACATAATTTCTATCAAGACCCTCTTGGGGGATTCAATTGTTTTATTCATTTTTGTGTTTATTTTCTAGCACATTTAGGAACTATTAGCATTAAATACCATATTTATTATTTGTTTTGGTTATACCTAGTTTTTTGAAGACATTTGATTATGCATGTTTGTTGGTCATTGCATTTTGTTTATGCTATTTATATTTTAATCTTCTATGGATCACTCTAATAAATGGGGTATTTTATCCCCACAAGACTTATTTAAACCCTCATTTCTAGTCAGAAACCTCTGCGTATGGGGAGGTGTTCATGAGGTCTTGTGACAACCTGGACCGGGGCACCAATTTAGTAGCCTCTAGTCCAGGGATGTTACAAAGTGCTATTAGAGGGATTATTTTATGTGCTATTTTTATTTGGGATGTTATAAATGAGAATAAGAGGTTTTAGGCCTTGGTAATTAGCTCATGATTGGGAGTAGCTGGCCCATGTATGGGGGAAAACCCCAGTCACCCAGGGTGGACATTATTGTTCTTAATGTATGTTGTCCTAATTTATGATATTTCACTACTGGGTGATGCACATTTTGTGTGATGTGAATGTTTTAAGATATTTAGCTCATAGATGAAACAAAAAGGGATTGTGAATTTAAGCATGATTATATAAACCTAGGTATATAAATGGAATGCAACATGATAGGCACACATGGGATTATTGTATGGGGTATGAAAATTAGAATGAATTTTAGTTCCTTAGAATTTAAAGAAAATGGTTCCTAATAAAATGATACAAATGGTGAAAAAGGGGGGAAATTTTAAATAATTTTTAGTTAATTTTTCTTAATTATGGGGTCCCAAGTGAGTTGAAAATGTTCATCATAATAAGTTGTGTAAGGGGAAATGTTCCTAGGAGGAACAGTCTATATTGTATGTATAAAAATATTTTTTTGGTGTCTAATGTAATAATTGTAACCGTTTAAGTTAGTTTATCCCGTTTTAGCCTTGAAATATTATAGGGATGGTCTAGGGTATCATTTGGGATGTGAGATGAACTTTGGGATAGTGTATGTGAATGGGTATTTTATAACTAGTAGAGAGCCTCATTTTATATGAACTATGGATGATTTATGTTTTGTATTCTAAAACAAGTGTTTTGCATTCAATAGAAATTACACCATGAATACATGTGATGGTTTGAAGATATAAGGATATTACTAAAAAGGCTCCTATAGTTATGGAACATGAAAATGTAGAGATCTAGGGTAATAGATAAAAAGTGGTTCTATGAGAACATTGATTGTTTCATACAGATGATGGAATGGGACCCAGGGCGGGATGTACCGACTATGCTCAATATGAAGAGACAATTTCAGCTACAATACCCACCAAAATTTATCAGATATGGTGGGGAATAGGTTGACGAGTTCTAGATAGAGTCCATCCAGATGATTCTTGACCATTTAGAGGTTCCTTCCATGAAGCGAGTCAAGTTAGTGACCTATATGTTGTGAGGTCATGCATATAATTGGTGGGACATCAAGGTTTATACTGAATAAGAAACATTAATGGTATGGAATGATTTCCATGAAATTTTTCTATAACATTTCTATCCAGAAACCCTAAGGAATTAGAAGGATACAAAGTTTATGAGTTTGATCTAGGGGCTGTGTCGGTGATGGATTGTTCTAGTTATTTCACTGACTTGTGTTTCTTTTTTACAGGGTTGTGAGGAGAAGATAAATATATGGATAAACACTTCTAGGATGGAATTAAGCATGATATCATGTCATAGGTAAATATATTCTATTTTAAGAGGTTTTGAGAGGTAGTGGTTTAGGACCTTATCTCAAAGGGGAACCTGAAGGGAGATTTAGGTAATAGACTTGTGGTACTTGTTGGGAGGATGAGTAGTGAAACTTCCAAAGGAAGGAAGCATTATTTTGTGAGATTCCATCAGGGTGGAAGTGGATGGAGTAGTTAGAAGAAAGGGTTAACCTCTTAGGGTGGTGATCATGTGTTCTATTATAAGTTCACCAGGCCAAGGAATATGTGTGGCCAGTTTTCCTGAACACTAGATGCTAAGTCTAGTCAAGGGGTTAATTACCCCATACCAGGCAGGCAATTGGAGTTCTATGGGCCATATTGGTAGAGGTAGAGGACATGGAAATAATTGGAGAGAGCGTCCATACCAACAATATAGTGCAATGATGGGTACACATAATAGGTCCTAGAGAAGAGGGGTGGATCAGCTTCACGCAGTTCTGTTTACACCTGGGGGTAGTGAGGTTGGACTATCTATTGTTAGAGGTACTAATATTCTAGTTACTAACTAATATTCTAGTTACCACACTCACTAGTATTTTATTTCACACTGGTGCCACAAACTCATTTATCTCTACTCAGTTTTATGTCTTATTGTACCTACTGGTGAAACATGTGGGTGGGGTTATGTCAATTGACACTTTGTTGGGGGTGCAATTTTAGGGTATCAGACAATGTAAATGTTGTGCTCTAGAGGTTTGTGGGTACCAATTTTTGAGGGATAGTTCATCCTAAATATGTTAGGGTTTGACACGATTTTGGGTTTTGGATGTCTAGTGTTGTATTAGGATCATATTGACTATTACCATCATTGGGTAACATTTATGTCTCTTGAGGGATACACTTATATCCTTTGTGGTGAGTGAGATGTTATGGTAGGCCATGTAGTGCCAGTGTTTCAGTAGTTAGGTGATGTTATATCCCAAGTAGCATGTATTCTATTTGATGACAAAGGAGTAGAGCATAATGTATTTCCTCTTATGATGGATTAGTTTTAGGAAGTGTTTCCTGATGGATTCATAGATTTTCCACCAAAGAAATATGTCAAGTTTATAAAAGAGATACTGTCAGGGGGAGCCTATTACTATTCCGACTTATTGAATGACACTAGAATAAATCTAGGAACTAAAAGCTCAGTTGGAGTAATTAGAGAATAAAGGGTTCATCCATCCTGATATGACACTTTGGGGATCTCCATTGTTATTTTACAAGAAGTTTTATGGGTATTTATAGTTATGCATTGATTATAGGATGATGAATCAAATGATGGATAATAACTGATACCATTTTCCTAGAATCAATGATCTCTTTGTCTAGATTAGAGGAGCTTCAGTGGTCTCCAAGATCAATTTGAGAATAGGGTATCATCAGTTAATGGTGAGGCCTTATGATATACCATATATAGCCTTCAGGAGTAGGTAAAGACTCTATGTGTTTGTTGTGATTCTATTTGAGTTAACCAATGCACCGTCAGTGTTTATGGATCTAATGAATCGAATAATCCACCCATATCTAGATAAGTTTTTAGTTTTATTCATTGATTACATCTTGGTGTACTATAAAACTCTTGATGATCATACAAACATCTTGAAATCATATAGAGTATACTATGAGAGCATATTATATATTCTAAGCTATCCAAATTTCATTTCAAGATCAATAGAGTGCATTTATTACATCCCATAATCTCAGAGGAAGGAGTGTATGGGGACCTAGAGAAAGTGTTGGAAGTTGTGTCCTAGGATCATCCCAAGAATTTTTCTAATTTCCAGAGTTATCTGGGTTTTGTAGGATATTAACAAAGGATCATTCAAGATTTCCCAAGTTTAGTAGTGCAAATTTAAGGCATAACCATGAACATAGTTACACTTTAGTGGTCTAAGTCATGTGATAATTCTTTTCAATAATTGAACAAGTGATTGAAAACCTCACCAATCTAGATCTTTCTAGATCTATGTAAGTGGTACACATTGATTTGTGATGCATATAGTGTTGTAATTGGTGTAGTGTTGAGGTAGGATGATTGGTTTGTTCTGTATGGGTTAGTATAGTTGAGGAATCATGATTGGAATTACCCAACTCATGACATTGATTTGGTCGTTGTGGTTTATAGATTAAATTCTTGGAGGAATTTCTTTTTTGGAGAGTGGCTTACAGTTCTTACCAACCATAAATTCATTAAGTATATCTTCTCTCAATGAAATTCGAATATCTGACAGAAAAGATGGGTTTAATACATGAAGTCATTTGACTTTGATTTGGTTTACACACCATGAAAATTGAATATTATTGTATATTCCCTAAGTCGGAAGACTTCTAATTAGGTGGTTCTGTAATCGAACTTGAGTGGAGGATAATTTCATTGTTTTCTCAGATTCAACTAGATTTATAGGATGAGAACCAGCATATGACCCTTTCTTCAATAGATATTGAGTCTATGGTTTTGATCTGGGTCATGGATTGTCACGAGGAGGATCTAGAGTTTTTGGATATGAGGGAAGGAAATAAATTTGGGGAGTCACCTTTGAGTTGGACCATTTGTGATGATGAGGTTGTCAGTGTTTGTGTTTATGTGGTTGTGAGGGTGTTTATGAACGAAGAGTTGATGTGAAAATTTCACACATAAAAGAGGATAGTGAATCCTAGTTTTACTAAGATGTATCATGATCATTATAGGAAATATTGGTGGCCAGGAATGATGAATGAGGTTGTGCATTTTATGGAGCAATTCCTTACTTGTCTGTAGGTGAAGGCCAAGCATCAACACCCAGGTTTTCTATTATAGCCATTGACCATTATAGAGTGTAAGTGGGATTATGTATTAATGGATTTTGTAGTGGTTCTTCCAAAGATGCATTAGAAGAATGATGAAATCTGTGTGGTTGTGTATTGGTTGACTACAGTGGTTAATTTTTTAACAATTTTTTAGACTGTAACTATTGAAAATTCAGGGGAGTTGTACATTCGAGAGATAATGAGGTTGCATGAAGTACTGAAAAATATAGTTTTAGATCGTGATCTGAGTTTCATGTAGCTATTCTAATAGGGATTTCAACAGGATCTTGGTAGGTAGGTGTTTTTTAGTATGACCTTTCACAAACATACAAATGGCCAATCTAAGCCTACGATTCAGGTTTTAGAGGACATATTGAAGGCTTGTGTCCTAGATTTCTGTGGTTCATGAGGAATAAACTTATAGCTACGGAGTTTTCCAACAATAATAGTTTACATGATATAATTTAAATTTCACCATTCTAGGTGCTCTATGGGAGGCTGTGTATATCTCTATTGTGTTGGATAGAAGCTGTAGAGTCTAATCTGCTGGTAAAGAGTCTCAGGCAGGAGATGTTAGAGAAGGTTAAATTGATTCAGAAAAATATGAAAATGGATAAAATTTGGAATAATTCATATGAATATTATATCCATATACCTATTGAGTTTATGGTGGATGATAGTGTGTTCCTTTTTGTGTCTCCAAGGGTGGGTCACCATCAGATTCAGAATCTAGGCAAGTTGACTCCTAAGTTCGGGGATAGTTTGAGGTTGTGGAGAGGATTAAATGAGTGGTGTGAAAATTAGCTCTTCCAAAGTGGTATAGCGGAATTCATGATGTTTTTCAAGTTACACAAATTCATAAGTATCACTATGATCTGTCTCATGTGTTTAATGTTTAGGATATAGAGATTGAGGCTAATGCGTCCTTTGAGGAGTACCCGTTTTATATCATAGATTGTAGTGAAATAGTATTGTGGGTCATGGTTGTGCCTTTTTTAATGTTATATGGTATCTTGGGAATGATTGGGAATAAAATTAAGAGTTTTAATCAGATATATGGGATTAGTGGGCCGATTATGTTGTTTTAAAGGCTTAATGATGCGTTGGGATGCGGCTCGAGGACGAGCCGTTATAAGGTGGGGAGATTGTAAGATCCCAAACATCGTGGTGGTATGTGTATGTTAAAATATTGGTATAAATTTCTTGTTTTTGGTTAATAAATTTTTTTCTAGGTGTATGAGGGGCCTCAGGGTGTTCTTGGGGTTTGGGGAACAAAATGAAGGGAAACTAGGCCCACCTGTGCAGGGCGCATGGTTTGCGCATGGTTAGGTAAACCGTGCGACTTTCCCTGGAAAACTATGCACCCTTAAAAAGAGGTGTTCATCATGGTTAGTGACCAATTATCCAAACCCTATAGAGATTCCTACGTAAAAATTCTTCCCAACTTCCCTCTGTAAGTGGCTTGTGCATATTTTCTAAAATTGTGCGGATAAACCATGCACCCCTTTATATGTTGAAAATTTACAGCTTTGGAATTTGGGTTTTTTAATTACCACCCAATTTTCTCCCCATTTCACCTACCTATATTCCTAGTGATGAAATAAAACCCTCAAGATCTTCCAAGGACTGATCTAACCTTTTTCTTAGCCTTTTGGATCATCTTTGGTTGCAGATCAAATCCCCAAGTAAGTATAATCATCTTCTTTCTTCTCATTTCTGGATTAGGGATTGTAGCTTGGAAAATTTTCTTCAAAAACCCTAAAATCAAAATTTTCCACTGGAATATAGGTTTAATACTCATAGGGTGTTCAAATATGAATCTAAGACATTGATAAAAGTTTCCATTGTGAACAGATTCGAGGTAGGTGGTCTACAAGTTATATCCTATAGTCGTTGTGTTGATTTATGCATGGTTGGTTGTGTTCATGGTTATCCCTTGTAGTGATTTTTATTACAATGATGTGTTTTGGTGAAATGAGAATATAGGTGATCAATTTAACCTCTTTTGATCCCTATATAAGGTGTCAAGGTGGATTTGTGCATTTTAGGGCCACCCATGGGGTGAGCCGGCATTCATGAACCTATGAATTGTTGAAGTGAATTGTGGAATTAATGTGTGAAAATGTAGAAACCTTTTTGAACATGTTACTATGTTTAATTGGATTGAAAATATATTAGTTATTGTTATTCCAAGGGTCGATAAGGGAATCGAGGCTTTTTTTCATTCCATGAAAATGGATTTTCTACGTTAAGTAAAATTGTATCAAATGGATTATGAGATATGTTAAAAATGCATTATAGGGTTTGTGAATATGAAATGGTGAACTTTTTAAACGTAAAACAACTTGGGAATTTGGTAATATGTTAAATGAATTTCATAAGTGAATTGATGAATTTTTTAAATTGGTTGATATATAGGGAATTGTTGAATATGGTTAATGGGATGGGGAATGATAATGTGAATTGGAATAAATGGGCTATGTGATGTAAATGGTAAATGTGTTAATGGGTTACTCCATAATATTAATTTCCATATTTATTATTGTGGATTATTATTATTATTTATAATGTATTGATTTTGGTTTGAGATACGATATGTTTGAGGTGACTGGATAAATAAGCATGTGCTATGGCTTGGTAGTGTGGGGTATTGACTTGAGGATCTACACCCACAGGTCGAGTTAGACTGAGGATCTAAACACCACCCAAAATTGAATGGTTTAAGGAATATAATGGAGATCTATTACCCTAATGGTTTCATTTTCTGTCACTACCTGGACCAGGGTTTCATGGTGAGTGTGATTTATTTGTTGTGATGTGTTATCCCCTAGTGAGATATGGACTTAATTTATTCACTTATGGTTAATGTTTGATTTCCTTAAACCCCTGTGTAAATGATACAATTTCCTAACACATTGAACACTTGTTGATAATGAATCATGTAATGAATATGATGAAATTGTGAAAATAGTACTAAGGTTAGGAATGGTTATTGTAGAAATTTTTAACTAATGGTAACCAATTTTACTTTTTCTTACTTGTCGTTTACCTAATATTTCATTCACTATATGTATAGAGTAGATATTTTGCAGACACCATCGATGGTGGACTACTGAGTTGTAATCACACCCTGCTTCGGTGCTGTTGGGTACCTGAGTAGATTTCATGGTGGTGGGTAAGGACAAGGGAAAAAGATCCTTACTAGGGAGTTGAGTTTCGCATGGGATGTGAATTGATGAGGTTGTAGACTTGGTGTTAGGACATGGTTGGGGGATTCAAATGTTGTCTTTATTTTGGGGTTTATTTTCATTCACATTTGGGAACTGTTAACATGAAAGTCCATATTTATTATTGGTTTTGATTATACCCAGTTTTGGGAGATGTTTGATTATTAATGTTTTTTGGTCATTACATTTTATTTCTGCTATTTATATTGTTATCTGTTGTGTCTCACTATGATAAAGGGTGTATAGTATCCCCACATGACTTATTTAGACCCTAGATTCTAGTAATAAACATCTAGTGTATGGGTAAGTGTGCTTGAGTTCATTTGACAACCCATCATGGGGAACTAGTTTAGTAGACTTTTGGTCAGGTATGTTACATTCAGCCTAAGATTCTACCCATAAAAACAATAAAGAATTCTTTATGAACTACCCATAACCTAATACACGAATTTAATACAAGAATTTGTTTCACAAACATATACACACTGAAGTATATAATACATAGGGTTGAATAATATAATTTAAATAATAATTAACCAATTATACATATTACAATTTAAAAAATAATTATATTGTTTTGGGATCTATCTAATGAAAGAAACATGCATATAGAATGTGATACTAGATGAATATTCATGTTACAAGGATACACATAAAATCTCATAAATGTATTTATCAACATCATATAAATCATAAAAGGTTATTTAAATAAAATGTGACATTAAACTATAAGAACATGAATTCCCACATTAATGGAAATGTGGAGGTTAACTATACAATCGTGTCAAGGAAATGGAATGGATCCCTATAACATGTCCCAAACAACCTATATCCTATATACCCTATAACAAATTAATGAAAAGAATATAATAATGTCAGTTAACCTAGTCTCTTGATAGAATATTATAACACATCATCCTAAATAATCGGGTTTGGGATACAGTTGTACATAACCTCTTAAATGGATCCCCATACAAAAAAGTTTTTCAATTGGCAGTGAGGTAAAAGAGGTAAATCATGGGGAGACTATGACCTATGTATCTGGTAAAATTTAGAGTCTATAATTTAATTTATTTCAAAGTAATAAACTAATAATGAATATATAAATTATTATAGTAATAACATAAACATTAATTAGAATCCAATGCAACATTACTATGGATTTTCAGTCAAATGAAAAGAAACGATGAAGTCAGATCCCCACAAATAGTAGATAAATATATGAGGTAAATAAACTAAAGAAAAATAGCAGTAGAAATCTAATAAAAAATTTGATCTTGTAACTCTAGAACCCTTCTACAAAATTATCTCAACCACACACTCTAAGGCCTTTTCCATTCATCAAGACCCTAGTCATAAAATATACACACGCACTGAGATACATAAGTATGGCGTGGTTAAAATACCTTGTAAGATACAACCGATGGTCCTTAAAAGAATTATATAAGATATAATATTGTAGGATATAAATTTGTAAAAATAATAGATTTGAAAAATGTATATTACATGAAGCTAACATATAACAACATGATATTTTGTGAAAAGTGTTTAGTGAAATAATTTATTTTTTTTAAAATTTTTTATTTCACACAACACTAAATATATATAGCTTGTGTTATATGAAAGTACCAAGTTATTCTTGATTTGTACACAACACCACAACAAGATATTTCTTTATATAACACATATATTAGATTTTGGTACATGAAAAAGTATTTTTGGATTTTGTTACACATAATTCTATGTTCCTTCAATAACTTCTATGACATTTGAGACCCAGTTTTACCGAACTACAATATACTATTACTAATATTATTATATTATTATTATAGATGTCACATATACATTGGAATGGTTTTTATGAATAATATTAATTAAATTTATAAAATATTATTTACACATATATATAAGAATATTTATTTTGTGACAAATTAACTAGAAATGAAAATAAAACCCTTTTGATAATATATGAAATATTTTGTAGGATAACTATATTTATACAATAAAATATGTTTTTAAAAAATTAATTAATTATTTTTTTATGGATTATTTTAATATAATATATAAATATTATAATCATTTAACTATTTAACTTTATGTTTTTTTGTTTTCTTAGCAAAACACAAGAATTAATCCAATTTTATGTATAATGATATATATTCTTTCTAATAGTCAATTTTACCACCTTTTAATGGAGAGCCTATTTTAAATATAATTTTTGAAACTATTATAAATTATATTTTGTAAAATAATATTCATTTTTTAGATCATAAAAAAAATTAGTTTTGGGTTTTTTTAATTTGTTAGAGAAGTTTCATTTTTGGATGAATAGTGAAAAATACTAAATTTTAATTCAAAACTAAATTTTCTTCTAATTTATTTATATATATAAATTACATTTTAAATTGGTATTAAAGTATTTTTAAACAAAATATAGATATATTACTACAATTTAGATCACTGAAATCAATTTCACATTGAATTTATGTATAAAAACATTTTAATCTTTTGAACATTTTCACTTTAAAAACACATTGTCTCATCCCGTCTGCATGATTAATATTAAATTTATTTCAACCAATTATATGGTTATAATATTTAAAAATGGTATACATATTTTTATAATGTATTATTTATAAATAATACTATTCTAAACTATTTTTTACCAAAAATATTAGAGAATGTAACTAAATTTAATTACAACGATTAAGGTAAAAATGAGATTACATAGTGGTTAAACGTTAACTTATGGTGACAAATAACATAAAAACATGTAAAAAATAAATTTTATAAAATTATTTATACCATATAGTCCCATTAATATAAAATATACTATTATTATACACAAATTATATAAGGGAGACATCCCAATAGTGTTTACTTTTTATTTTTACAAGAATACCACTACTCTTCCTCTATAAAAGGGGACTCACCCCCTCACTTTTCACATATATCAGGCCCTTTGGGTCATCCAAAACCAGAAAAAATCTTCTAAAAAGTACCCCCAACTTTATCTTATAGTCCTTACTTTGTCCATAATTTCATCCATGGAATCTCTTTGGTACAAACCATAACGAGTTACTTAAAAAAGAGGTAACATTCTTTAAAAAACACTTATGTTTTATTCCCTTTTCAAACCACTAAATTATTATAATTATATGTTTATATAATATATTTAAAATCATAAATATAATTATATTTTTTATGTTAAGTCTATGACAAAAAATCGGACACACTTCCCTAAAATGGGACACATAATCATTGTTCCTGTGTATAGTGGACTACCGCCTCACGAATCGATGTCGTTCATTCTTACATTAACACTAATAATGGTTGATAATAATGATTTAATTTATTTTTTTATGTTATATATATGGTATTAATTATTTATTTTTTCTTCTTTAATTATTATATAACAAATACCTTAATGCTTTCTATTTTGTGGGAATACGATAACATCATTTGTGGATGTGTGGACTACCGGATCCTCAAAGAAATGTGATTCATTCACACACTACATGGAATGTATTAAGGATGGGTTTAGTATAAATTTATGGTATATATTACATAATAATTATAATTTAATGATAATATATATATACACATATGTTTCATTTACATTATTTCTTTCAATACAATGATAAAACAGAAGCAGTGTTCTTTCCTATGTACATCCCATCCATCCAAATATCATTTTTTTGTATTTTTAATAAACCCACTTTGAGGATGAATGTGAACCACTTAAAAATCACAAACACATACAAACTCAACCAGTCCAAGAAGAATTCAAAATACAACTGACAATCAGGATTTGAAATTCAAAATTCAAAATTAAGAATCACCTGCATCCCTAAACCAAGACCAAAAAAAACATACACCTCTTTCACCTGGACATGACCCTTGAACATCTGACTCGTGAAGATATCAAACTACAGAACACCTATCACACAATCATCCAAAATCTTATGTACATCCCACTGTATCCATGAAGGATGTATTCTATTTCATATTTATATCTTTTATAAATTATAATAAATACAAATATAATGAATATATATGATATTTATATCATGTTTATAATTATGGAGGTGATGAAATCATGATATGAGTAAGAAAAATAAAAATATCAAAAATCAAAACACATGAAAAAAACAAAGCGGTTATTTCCTAAAAAAGGTTATCCATTTGGTTTATGTCTTTTTATCCTCATGTTATTTTAAATTTATTGGTGTAATATATCTTTTCCAAACCCTTAGGGTTAGGGTTGATTTATGGTTTTATTTTTTTGATGTTAGGGTGTGTTTATTATCTCTTGGGGTGTATTCTTCCTTCTCTTGGAATCTTATTTCACTCACACATCGTTGAGGTAGGTGATTATGTCCATTTCATTTCTATCACACTCTATTTATACTAGATATTTACTTTAATTCTATTAACATGTTATAATATTTCTTTTTTCATGTTAATATAATTTTTTTGGTTTTATGATAGAAAATGGTTGATAAATGGGTTTCTAAAGGGATTATTTAATTATTCCTATATTTAAATTCATGAAAGGTGTTTGATAAAATTAAAATTCACCTTTTAATGTGAAATTGGATATTTTGGGTTGGTTTTCCTTTTTGTATTCTTTGATAATTTGGATGGATTTTTAATTGGATGATGTATGTGGTAATTTGATACTTCTATGTTGTGCCGCTTCTGTGAAGGTCATTGTGTTGGTTTGAAATTCAGTAATGCTTCCTTAAAAATGGATTTGTGTTATTTCATGGAATTAAGAAGAGTTTCATTGAATGTTGGTTTTTTTATTAAATGAATTTCTAAGAGATTTTGGATTTTTAAATGATGTGTTAGATTATTTTAGAAATGTGTGGTTTCTTAATGGTATTCTAGGCCCATTTGGAACCTTGATAAAATTTGTTTTACCTTGAAAAATGGTTTTTCAAAGGCTTCTTCTACCATTCCACTTTCTATTTCCAAAATGGTTCATTGATTTCTAAATTGTGAATTGGTGCTTCATGTGACATTAAATGTGGTTTCAAACGTGTTTCCAAAAGAATTTCTGGTTGGAATTATGAGGTATGGTTTGGTCAAGTGTCTCTATAAAGGCTCATTTGACACATTAAGAAATAATTGAAAACTAAGTGGAATTAAAGTACCATTTTCACTTTTGTGTGGTTTCATGTTTTCACTATGACTTGGGAATGGGTTTTGATTTGAAACGTAATGGACCATTTTTCATTGTGCTCGTTAATGTGGTGTTTTATATTGACTTTGGAAATGTATGGAAGTGTCATTATAAATGTATTTGGATTGGAAATGTTAAATGACTTGTTGTAACCTTGTGTTGTATTTGAATAGTTTTTTTTGATGTGTAGTGATGTGAATGACTGATTGGTAGCATGTGATGTTTTGGAAAATTGGTTTTGAAACTCATGTTACATATGGGTGTGTTTTGAATCCTTACTTGTATTAAAAAATGGATTGAAGGATTGGGTAGCATGAAGGCCTGGTTGGTGTTTTAAAATTTTGGGAAAGTGGTTTTTGAATCTCAAATGATTTGATAGCTCAGTTAGAACATGTGAATGGATTATTTTGAGATGGAAACCTCTATGGAGGAATGTCAAAATGGAGGGTAATCACATAGGTGGTGTCAGTGTTTGGTTTAGGAAAGCATGATGGCAATGGGTTTAGTTTTGAA
Source organism: Viscum album (assembly GCA_963277665.1). Taxonomy (NCBI): domain Eukaryota; kingdom Viridiplantae; phylum Streptophyta; class Magnoliopsida; order Santalales; family Viscaceae; genus Viscum; species Viscum album. The sequence goes on along the minus strand of OY728142.1, from coordinate 1,877,510,043 downwards.
ATGTGTGTGAGGACCTTACCACCCACCATTTACTATTATCAGGGGATTCATGGGAATCATATATAGGGTTAAGTGATGGTTTCTTTTCGAATTTGATTAGAAGGGTTTTACCCCCTGAATATGATGAGAGTCAAGGTGGTACATTCCTATGGATTGGATTGTTTAGAGTGGCTAGCTGGTTATTGTTTTTAGAGCTACAAAAAATTACACTAGGTGATCATGAAATGAGTAAATTGAGGGATTGATTCTAGATATGTTTAGAAAATTCCCAATATTTACTATCTATATATCTTTTTTATTTATTCTTTATGTGTATTTTAGTCTTTCTAGGTTATATCATATTTTTTTTTGTTTCATTTAAATTCTAAATTTACATTTTGGTCACTTGTTATGGATTTGTATTTGGGTATTTATTTTGAAATGGGTTTTTGAATGTGAAACTAATTTTAAAAAGACAAGCAGCGTGCGTTGTTTTTAAAATGGATATTTGTGGAAATTTGTGTTTGGTTTTTGAAGAAAGTTAAAAGCCTATATATTGAATGTATTTCCAAATAGTGTTTTAGGATATTTTTTAAAGTAAATGTATGGAATATGTGGTGATTACCTACTGAGCTATTTAAGATCAAACCTTACTTATGACACTTGGCATTGGTAGACCCGAGATATTCTACAATTTCAGGTTTCTGGTTGAGTTTTCTTTTGGAGTAGTTTGGTCTTGTGGATGGTGGTGACCAAGTGGTCACATGGATATCGTGTCAGTGTGGTTTTTTCTCAGTTTTTACTCAGTTTTTTATGTGCATCTTCTGTTGTATTTGGATCCATTTTTATATTTATTGATATTTATTTTCAGGATTTTTCTTCTTGTTTAGTTTTTGGAATTTTGATCCTAGTTGGTTATTAGGATAAATATTTCCCAATAGATTTTTTGATTCTTGACACTGGATTCTTACTCATGGGGATTAGGAATACCCTTGGGGACTTATCTTATACTGGGTTGGGTGTCAGGTTGGATGGAATATCAATTTGGTACATGAAAAAATGGTATCAGAAGAGGTTTTTTTGGGGTTTTAGGTAAATTGGATATTAGGACTGTTGGGACTCAAGAGGTATGTATGTGAAATACATCATAAACCATTACTTTTTTTGGACCTTAAGTTCCAAGGGGTAGTCTGAGATTTGAGTCTTTTGTTTTTGTTTTTGGGGTGTGTATAAGGGATGACAATGGAAGAAACTAATGTCATATTATTATCTAACAGGGAGTAGTGACCCATATGGAGTCTATGTGCATATTTAGATTACCTCTTAGTCCTTAATTATTACATGGATAATGTCCCACTATCCATTTCATGGGGTTACACATGACCACTAGTTCCTTAGTTTGTTAGTTTGGTGTGATTTTTGTTTTGTTCTTGTTTTTATTGGTGTGAGTGGGCTTTTAAAATGAAAACATCTTTAGGAAATGTTTAAAAAAATGAAAATAATTTTTGGTAATGGGTTTTGTTGTAAAGGTGGAATTTGATGTATGAATTTTTTTAAAAAAAGGTATTGGTATTTGGGTTGTGACCTTGGAATAAGGTTGTTTTGGAATTTTAAATAAAGTAATAGTTTTTGTAAATATGATTTTCATTATGTTAGTGATGTTTGGATTATGAGCCTATTGTTTTTGTCTTGAGATGTTTTTTTGGTAATATTTCTAGTTGATGTTGATTCTAGTATTATACTCCATGTGTTTTTCTAAATATGAAACCTAGAAAGGTCCCCAATATTTTTAGTGGGTCATATTCTTTTTCTTATTTCACTTGATTTTTGCATAGCTTCCATAGTGAGTGACGTCAGCTAGAGGAAGTGGAACGAATTGGGTAATTTGAGTGTGTCTTCAAATATTTGAGAACTCCTAAAGCTATGTGAGTGCATGTTGTTCTAGGTTTTTTTGAGTGCCCATCATCAGATCAAAGGAAGGTGATTTATCTATCATTATGGAAATTTGGGATGAAATTAGAGGTGTTTAAGACCACACTAACCCCTTGTTTTTTATCTTAGAATTTCAAGGTGAAGAAATTGGAAGATATCATGAATAATCAGTAAGGCTAGTGGAAAATGAAGGATTATGAGGACAAATTCAAGGAGTTGGTTTCCCTTTCTCCAAAAGTAGCATCACAAGACCATTTAAAATCCCATTTTTCATTTGGGACCTTCATTCTGAGAAAATAAGCGATCTATATCCTCCAAGTATCTTCATTATGAAAAGTTAGTGGATAAACCATTCTTAGCTGATTTTTATTTTAGGGTGTAGTCTGTGATGGTTGATGAACCGGTCTTTCCCAGTGTTTGTGAAGTTTTCAAATCCCATGAGAGATTTGTGTTATAGGAAACAATTTATGAGAATCTTCTCTCATCAGATCTAAATTATTATTCATCAAATCATTCACTTGTGTGCTTTCAATGTGGTCAGTTTTGGAATTAAAAGTCGTCTTGTCATAATCCTCCAAAAAACGTGTCATTTTTTGGCCTTTTAAGTCTTTCAGAGAAGTTTTATAAGAAGATTTTATCAAGGAAGAAGTCTTTAATGAAGGGTTTCAGCTCCTAAATGTAGGGAAGTGAATGCTTCAAGACATTAGGGATCTATACATAGTCCCTGAAGAGAATCTTTTTATATAGTCAAGAACTGCTAGGGGTGTGGGGAACCTTGGAGAAGATTTTGTCTCTAGTGTTAGAGTGTATATAGTTGATGTTTCTTGGTTTTATTTTTCAGTGTTGTATGTTTTTATAAGATTATTTAGATTCTACCCATTTTAAATTTTAATGGTTGTGTATTTTGTGTGAGAGTATTTTATTAGTTGTTCTCTTTTTTGTGCTTATCCCTTTTGTGGATGGGTAATTATTTCTGGTTGTGTTCATTTGGGAGATGCTTGAATCATATGGAAATGATGAATCATGATTTTTTGTTTGGTCTTGATATCTTAAATTTGGTTTTAATTTTTTTTGGGGATGTTTTTTTCTTTAATTGAGAATTTCCATATTGGTTTTCCCTTGGTGGTGATGTTAAGAATTCTTGGTTTCAGTGGTGGTGTTGTCTAGATTGCATGGGAAGTTTTTGTAATTTTGTGTTGGGAGTTCCTATATTGGGATAGTCTGATGTAATGATATGGGGGTAGTCTGGTTCTTATGTTGAGGAGAACCCTCTTAATTTTTATGCTTGTATTCATTGCTGTTTCTATTAGAGTTGATCATGTGTGACTTGTGGAGTGAAATGTCACTATGAGGTCTGTGGTTCAGTTCATATTTTTTTGGGGTTTGGATTTATCTTTATTCCTCACATTTCTGGGTGACTATCTGGAGGAAGAATTTTTTTATGGTGGGGATAATAATCACACCCTGATCATGGAATTTAATTTATTTTAATTATTTTTAAAGATTTAGTTTATTTGGATGGAATTATAGTTGATGTCACGATTTTAATTTTTGAGTTTTGAAGGTTCTTGGTTAATATTTTTTACATGTAAATTTTTTTTCATGGTTTATTGGGTTAACCATGCGGAATGTTAAGGTAGAGGATGTTTCCAGTTCATTTTTTTCTTAAATGGTTTAAATTTCATGGTTGGAGCATGGATTGGGCCAAAACGTTCGAGGTTAAAGTTAGAACATGTGATATGCTTTATGTGAGTAATCCTCGGTGAATATATTGCACATGGTTATATGAAACCATGAATAAAGAACGTGAAGAGTATCTGCTTTATAGTAATGAAATTTTTACCAGATTCCGAACGCTTTGGTAGATCGTGTAGCCATCCCATATAGGGTGTCCTTGTAACATCCCAGGTAAATAAATAATATTACATTCTAATGTTTATCAATATTTATTAATAAAATGTTAATATTACTTTAAAGGGAATTCTATACTCAATGGCGTACCCAATACACGACAACGAGTTCCTTTGAAATCTTACGTTGCACTCTAAGAATAAAATAATATTATTTTAAATGGTAGTTAACGCCTAGCCATTGTAATGGAGTGAAAGAATAGAAATAACTACAAAATTATTATATATGTTTGTCAAGTATTTTTAATTTCATCCAATAAATGTTAGAGGCGTAAAATGAAAATGAATCCAATTTTAAGCATAAATCTTCTAATATTCACTAAAAGGTTGAACTATCACCTTTTGATGGAGAACCCTCTTTAAATATAGTTTTGGTCACTCTTATACATTCTATTGGACCAAATAAAATTCTTCTTTAGAATCGGGACATCAAAATTTACTTTGTGTAATTTTTTGGTATTTTTCAGATAAAGTTCATTTTTTAATGAATAGTGAAAAATGTTTTAATTTAATTCAAAACCTATTTTTAATCTAATTTATTTATATGATTAGATTATCTTTTAAATTGGTTTTAATGTGAAATTAGAATATATTTTTACCATTTAATCAAATAGTGGTCATTGGAATTAATTTCACTTTGAAATTGGACTTAAACTAGTGTCAATCTTTTGATATATATTGTTTCATAAAAACACACTATTTGTTTTGACTGCGGGAATTAATTATTAAATTAATTAATGTAACTTATATTTTTTGAATTTTTTAAAATAGACATCATTTTTGAATTTGTAATATCAAATATAGCTTAGGGTGAATTTTTGGTATTTTTCTGAAAAACTTCAATTTTTGATGAATAGTGAAACCACTAAGTGGTACTTAAAGAAACTGATTTTTCATTTAAATGAAACTTTACCACTTCTGTGATTTGATTTTAAAAAATCCGACATACATGGTTTTCATTAGGAAGTAAAATGTGGTTCAATGAGATTAAAATAATTTTTGGGGAATTGTAACTTTTAAGTTTTATTAATCGCGATTAAAGGTAATTAGTGTAATTTAAGGTAAAAATAATGTTTTAATAATATGAAATGACCTTGACACATGTACTAACCTTATTGGATGTGTCATGGCCGACCAAGACAATCCATGGGTCAACTTGGGGACCCCATGGATCCACTTTGGTAGGAAAATGACATTAAAAACTTTTTATTTAATGTTAAAATAAAAATGTCACAAACATGTGTTGTTTTACTAAAACAATTTTTAAATGGGGTTATACAAGTCATATTTTTAACTATAAATATTAATTATAAATATAAAAATATTTCCTACATCATGATATTTTTTTTTATAATTTTTATACATTAAATAAATTAAATTATTTATGACACCATGATGATGCAGCGATTACCTCATTATTTAATGATTTAAATAAAATGAAAAGATAATGTAACATCTAAGACCTACACTTGTAAAAAACCTATTGGATGGGTGTATTTCGAAACATTATCACCTTATCCTCGAAATATATCCTTTTGGGACCTTTAAAATATGAAAATCATTTTACAATAAAGTAATATTTTATAACTTTCCAAGAGTGCCCCTCCTCTTCGCTTATAAAAGGTCCCCACCTCTACCACCTTACCCGCACCTCTCAAGCCTTTGTCTCGGCCAAACCCTCCCCATTTCATCTCTACACATCCCTCTTTTCATCATTAAAGCCTCACCTTTGGGAAATATCCTTTCCAAGGAAGCCTTTGAGCTCAAATCAAAAAAGAGTTACCCAATTTAAAGGTAATGTCTTACCTTGTGTTCTTTTGTTTTATTTTGCTTCTCCAACCCTCTAAACTCTTTTTATTCCATTATTTTGTAAAAACTACAGTATATTCAATATACTAAGATGTTTTTATGTTATGTATTCGAGCTACACTTACACACACCTTCGTTTAATGGTTAAAGAACATACTGTTTCTGTGGATGGCGAATTTATGCCTCACGAAACGATGATTGTTCAATCTTCTCTTAACACATTTCATGGTGGCCATTATGATGTCAATATATTTTATATATGATATATATGGTATTTATGTTTTCTATATACTTCTTAATTTTATACTTAAAACATTCCTTTATGCTTTTCATGTTGTGCAAATGCGATAATTTCATACGAAGAAGTGTGGACTACCGCCCCCTCAAGTGATGTGACTCGTTCATGCAATACATGGAATTTATAAAGAATGAAATTAATGAACATTTGTGACCTATATAACATATATATTATACTAAAATTATAATATATATATATATCTCAATTATTTTTAATTCCATTAATATGACAAAGAAATGAAAGTAGCGTTCATGTGTACGTACGGCCTACCATCTCCATGAACGGTGCATTTCATTCCTTTTTATCTCCAAATGTTATGGAGTAGTATAAAATGAATATTTACTGTATATATATGATATTTAAATCATTAATACTATTCTGGAGATGATTTACTTATAACTACATGGACAATCATTTTCAAACAAGTTCATTTTTGACTCATGTACCAAACATCGACAAAAACGTCTGATATGAACTCACATTATTAACCAATTATTAAAACTTTATAATATGTGATATGAACTGAATAATAATATTTAAAGTAGTTACTTAAGAAATTATAAATTGACCAAATTTTATTATTCAGGAGATTAAAGAACGATCGAGTCATGTCGGACACGAGGTAAGGGATCCAACCTCTCTCTTTCTTTTTAAGTACTATCTTTTATGTCATTTCTTTTAATATAATCTTTATTATGTTTGGGGATGTTCTTTTATATTCCTCATACTGTAATTTTTATGTTCATATTATGAGAGACCCTATTGGATCTCATAAATACATTTTTGGAAGTTTTAAGTGGCGCCGTTAGGCTGCCGAATTTTCGTAAGGGATTTTTCATCTCACTTTTATTCTCGTTAAATTTATGCTACGTTTGCCACTATTTCCTTTGAGTGGTGTATCTACTGCACATTATTATACAATTTGTGTAGTATAATTTCATTTATGGGTATTTATATCTTCACTGTATGACCCTTCTTCCATGGGGTGTACGTTTCGAAAGTTACCCAACTCGGTAAGGGGACCTTTCACCCTCCTCTTTTTAAAAGACTTATTTTGTTATGTATTTTAATTCACATACTATTATGTTGGGATATGTTATTTTATATCCTTATTTATGTAAATTTTATGTCCAAATTATGAGATACCATTTTCTCTCTCATCAACTCATTTTATGAATTTTAAAGTGACGTCGTTAAGCTGTTGGATTTCTATAAGGGAACTTCTTAACCCACTTTCAATTATTTGGGTTAAACCTCTACTTCTTGATTTTATTATTCCAAGATTATGTGTGGAATATCTATGTTGTAATTTCCAAAAACCTTTTTGTGGATATACTATTTCTACACATAATCATCTCATTGATAAATTCTTACGAACTTGTATGGGAAGTCATAACTCAATCTCATTTCATTGAGTTAAATATCTATGTCATTGGTTTTGTTTTTCCCAGATTATGTGTTAATGACCTATGATTGTTTCACACATAATATTCACTTATATTTGGTGTATTTATATTTCTCACACATAATTATGTGATAGATTTATCCTTAATTTAAGGATACCATCTTTATAATGGATTTCATCTGAATTTACATTTCCATTGAGACTTCATTGTTGTTATGCACCAATTCACTCTTATATGGTGTGTATACTATCCTTTGACATATTATTTCATGAATCCCTTTATTCTCATGATATTATAAATTTCGGATTAAATGTTATTCTGCAATTATTTGTATTCAAGAGTCTCTCATTTTGTTAAAAACTCTTTAACAAAAATATCGTTTTAAATGTTTTAAAGATTCATTATTCTAAATATTTATCTTTAATATCCATGTTTTCAAAATGGTTTTTAGTATTTATTTATATAGACATTAATGTTTTTAAATTATAACTTCCTTAAAAGCTTCAAAGTGGTATGGGACACTTTGATTCAAAAATATCTTTTAAATGATTTTTGAAAATGGATTGATTAATTCAATATCTTGGAATTACTTATTGTGATTGAAAATGAAATGTAGTTATTGAAATGATTATATTTTCAATATTTTATGTGTAATTATGGTACTTGGACATTTTACGGGTGGTTATGTGATAAACCATATGACGGGTGGTGCCATGAATACCAGGACGGGTGGTTACGTTATAACCTCTAATGCATTGGGTATGGAAGTCGGCCGTATGGCTATTCCATTAAGTATGTGTGGAAGTCGACCGTATGATTATTCCATTTAAGTATGTTTATGTCCCAAGTTACCTTTATATGTTATGTGTTCTTTATATGGGTTTTATGGTAATCCTTTGGTTACAAAAGGGTAAGTAATGATCTTTTATTCAGTGAAGAGTTTTTTAATACTTCATAAAGGTGAAAGGTATTACTTTAATAAATTATACATGGTTTACTTGTTGTTTTGAAAAAATAAAAGTTTTCCTTCTTTTTGTATCCTTTACTGGGCTTTTTATACTCATCCAAAGTTTTTTTGAAATGTTTTTCACAGGACATAAAGATGATTTGGGTCAATGATGGGATCAAGGAAATGTCAGGCTGTCTAAAACGGGGAACTAGACATGTCTCTTGTGTTCAAGAGTTTTTTTATGAAAAAAATGGAAGCTGAGTAGATGTGTCTACTTTGTAATCTTTGAGATGTAATAGTTATGTCCTAATTCTCTAAAAATCTAAACCTGAAAATATCCTCAATGTGAATTATTAATTTAATTCAATAATAAGTAATGTTTAAGGTCGTGGCCTTATAGTTGGTATCAAAGGTTGGTTTAGATAACTTTAGAGGTTAGGGTATTCTCTAAGCATAAGTGACATTACCATAATTGTTAAGATTTCAGAAAGAGTCATAGTTTTTAGATAAGGTGAATGAGTAAGTATATCTTAGTGTTTATCTTCCTCATTAGTAGATGATGATTTTGTTGATATACGCACACTGGAATTTCTGTTTTTAGTAAATGGATGAATCTAGCAGGCACCAAAGTGACAATGGGTTTGATGGAAACTGTGGTGGTTCTCTGATTAAGAGACTTGATGAAATGGGGGATTCAATGATGAATCTCATGGTTGTGCTAAACCAACTATCAAGGAGTCATGATCAACCACTTGAACCTTGGTGAGTTCTCTAATGCATCATCTACGAGATGACCAACTCTATGTGGAAGTTTAGGTAATAATTATAAAGGTAACTATTAGGGTTTATATGATCCTTACTTTTTAGGTAATTATGGGCTACTCTATGATATGATGGAAAATGAAAGGCATGAGATAAACTTGAGGTTAAAATATGTTATGATCATTTTTGAAGATTTTATCTCTTTTTGGGGAATGATTTGAGAATTATATAGTTTGGAAAAAGGAAAACACACAGACTGTGTGACAACCCGTCACGTCGGACAAAACTGCAGGAATCGAACCCACAACCAAAGTGCGACTGGTATTTATCACCTACCACTGGACTACGTGAAGTCCCTGGTTAGTTTGAATAATTATTTTTAGTTATATGATTTTATGAATTAAGAGTAAGTTGATTTTGGGTTATCTATGGAAATTATTAACCTATCATGGAGGATATGTGATTAGGTTAATTACTTTTCAATACGAGACTTTAAGAGAAAGTGATGTTGTTTGGAGATAAATGTTACGATTTAACTTGGAAGACTATGTGATTAAATCCTTCAAATATTTTGGTTTCAATCTTAGTTTGGTTTACTTTTGGTCTTCATTGAACTTTGGGTCTTGTTGGAAAAATTTTGAAGATTAAGAATAGATTTCATTTTTATAAAGGATTATCCTTTTTGGGTATTATCTGATCTCATACTAACCATTTTGGTTTTAGTTTTGGTTAAGGTCTAAAGACATGGGAAGTATAAAGTTATCTTTCTTGGATTAGGTGATTCTCTAGAAGTTGATTATAGTACTCTTAATGTAAACAAGTCATCCTAAATACTCATCTTTTGGAGAAAATATGATTTCGTTTAAGAAATCTAGTAAAAGTTGAAAGTCAACATGATAAGTAAGTATGTTTCCTTATGTTTTAGTTAATCTCAAAAATAAATTCCTCAATGAAAAGTAACTTAAAAAAATGTTGTCCATTAACTTTTCCTACTGGGGAATCCAATACCATTTAACCCATCACAAGTTTGTGATTTTCTTATGGTTAACTTTCTCCTAGACATGTTTACTATCACTCTCCATCAGAACATGACCCTTTGTTTTTTCCTCCATATCCATATTTTCATACTTGGAATCCTAGTATGGGTTAACTCAGGTGACCTTTGTACTTCTCTCCCATTCTTTTTAAGTGATAGTTTTACTGACTCTTGTTCCGATGTGGGACATTCAATGGAGTTTCCAAGCCCAATTTTGAAATTGTGAGGACGCAATTCCCAAAAGGGGGGAAGGATGTAACATCCCAGGTAAATAAATAATATTAAATTCTAATTTTTATCAATATTTTTTAATAAAATGTTAATATTACTTTAAAGGGAACGCTATGCTCGATGGCGTACCCAATACGCGACAACGAGTTCCTTCGAAATCTTACAATGCACTCTAAAAATAAAATAATATTATTTTAAATGGTAGTTAACGACTAGCCATTTTAATGGCGGTAAAGAACGGAACTAACTACAAAATTATTATATATGTTTTTCAAGTATTTTTACTTTCATCCAATAAATGTTATAGGCGTAAAATGAAAATGAATCCAATTTTAAGCATAAATCTTCTAATATTCACTAAAACATCGAACTATCACCTTTTGATGGTGAAACCTCTTTAAATATAGTTTTGGTCACTCTTATACATTTTATTGGACCAAATAAAATTCTTCTTTAGAATCGGGACATCAAAATTTACTTTGTGTAAATTTTTGGTATTTTTCTGATAAAGTTCATTTTTTAATGAATAGTGAAAAATGTTGTATTTTAATTCAAAACCTCTTTTTAATCTAATTTATTTATATGATTAGATTATCTTTTGAATTTGTTTTAATGTGAAATTAGAATATATTTTTACCATTTAATCAAATAGTGGTCATTGGAATTAATCTCACTTTGAAATTGGACTTAAACTAGTGTCAATCTTTTGATATATATTGTTTCATAAAAACACGCTATTTGTTCTGACAGCGGGAATTAATTATTAAATTAATTAATATAACTTATATGTTTTTAATTTTGTAAAATAGACATCATTTTTGAATTCGGAATATCAAATATAGCTTAGGGTGAATTTTTGGTATTTTTATGAAAAACTTCAATTTTTGATGAATAATGGAACCACTAAGTGGTACTTAAAGAAACTGATTTTTCGTTTAAATGAAACTTTACCACTTCTGTGATTTTATTTTCAAAAATCCTACAAACATGGTTTTCATTAGGAAGTAAAATTTGGTTCAATGAGATTAAAATAATTTTTGGTGAATAGTGACTTTTAAGTTTTATTAATCGCGATTAGAGGTAATTAGTGTAATTTAAGGTAAAAATAATATTTTAATAATATTAAATGACTTTGACACATGTCCTAACCTTATTTGATGTGTCATGGCCGACCAATACAATCCATGGGTCAACTTGGGGACCCCATGGAGCCACTTTGGTAGGAAAATGACCTTAAAAACTTTTTATTTAATGTTAAAATAAAAATGTCACAAACATGTATTGTTTTAATAAAGAAATTTTTAAATGGGGTTATACAAGTCATATTTTTGACTATAAATATTCATTATAAATATAAAAATATTTCATACATCATGATATTTTTTTTATAATTTTTAGACATTAAATAAATTAAATTATTTATGACACCATGATGATGCAGCGATTACCTCATTATTTAACGATTTAAATAAAATGAAAAGAAAATGTAAAATCTAAGACCTACACTTGTCAAAAACCTATTATATTGGTTTATTTAAAAACATTATCACCTTATCCTCGAAATATATCCATTTGGGACCTTTAAAATCTGAAAATCATTTTACAATAAAGTAATATTTTATAACTTTGCAAGAGTGCCCCTCCTATTCTCTTATAAAAGGCCCCCACCTCTACCACCTAACCCATAACTCTCAAGCCTTTGGCTCAGCCAAAACCTGACCATTTCATCTCTAAAAATCTATCTTTTCATCATTTAATCCTCAACTTTGGGCAGAATCCTTTCCAAGGATGCCTTTGAGCTCAAATCAAAAAAGAGTTACCCGATTTAAAGGTAATGTCTTCCCTTGTGTTCTTTTGTTTTATTTTTCTTCTCCAACCCTCTAAACTCTTTTTATTACTTTATTTTGTTAAAACACCAGTATATTAATTATACTAGTATGTTTTTATGTTAAGTATTCTAGCTACACTTACACACACCTTCGTCTAATGGTTAAAGAACATACTGTTTCTGTGGATGGTGAATTTCTGTCTCACGAAACGATGATTGTTTAATATTCTCTTAACACCTTTCATGGTGGCCATTATGATGTCAATATATTTTATATATGATATATATGGTATTTATTCTTTCTATATAGTTCTGAATTTTATATTTAAAAAAATACTTTATGCTTTTCATGTTGTGCAAATGCGATAATTTCATACGAGAAAGTGTGGACTACCACCCCCTCAAGTGATGTGACTCGTTCATGCAATACATGGAATGCATAAAGAATGAAATTAATGAAAATATGTGACCTATATAACATATATATTATACTGGAATTATAATATATATATATCTCTCAATTATTTTTAATCCCATTAATATGACAAAGAAATGAAAGTAGCGTTTATGCGTATGTATGGCCTACCGTCTCCATGAACAGTGCATTTCATTTCTTTTTATCTCCAAATGTTATGGATTAGTATAAAATGAATATTTACTGGATATATATGATATTTATATCATTAATACTATTCTGGATATGATTTAATTATAACTACATGGACAACCATTTTCAAACAAGTTCATTTTTGACTAATGTACCAAACATCGACAAAAATGTCTGATATGAACTCACATTATTAACCAATTATTAAAATATTATAATATGTGATATGAACTGAATAATAATCTTTAAAGTATGTCCTTAAGCAATTATAAATTGACCAAATTTTATTATTCAGGAGATTAAATAATGATCGATTCATGTCGGACATGAGATAAGGGATCCAACCTCTCTCTTTCTTTTTAAGTACTATCTTTTATGTCATTTATTTTAAGCTCATATTTATTATGTTTGGGTATGTTATTTTATATTAATCATACTTTAATTTCTATGTTCATATTATGAGAGACCCTATTTGATCTCATAAATCCATTTTTGGAAGTTTTAAGTAGCGCCGTTAGGCTGCTGAATTTTTATAAGGGATTTTTCATCTCACTTTTATTCCCGTGACATTTATGATACGTTTACCACTATTTACTTTGAATGGTGTATGTAATTCCCATTATTATACACTTTGTGTAGTATAATTTCATTTATGTGTATTTACATATTCATTTTATGACCCTTTTTCCATGGGGTGTACATTTCGAAAGTTACCCAACTCGGTAAGGGGACCTTTCACCCTCCTCTTTTTAAAAGACTTATTTTGTTATGTATTTTAATTCACATAATATTATTTTGGGATATGTTCTTGTATATCATTATTTATGTAAATTTTATGTCCAAGTGATGAGATGCCATTTTCTCTCTCATCAACTCATTTTCTGAATTTTAAAGTGACGCTGTTAGGCTGTCAGATTTCTGTAAGGGAACTTCTTAACCCACTTTCAATTCTTTGGGTTAAACCTCTACTTCTTGATTTTATTATGCCAATATTATGTGTGGAATATCTATGTTGTAATTTACACAAACCTTTGTGTGGATATACTATTTCTACACATAATCATCTCATTGATAAATTCTTACGAACTTGTATGGGAAATCATAACTCAATCTCATTTCATTGAGTTAAATATCTATGTCATTGGTTTTGTTTTTACAAGATTATGTGTGAATGAACTATGATTGTTTCACACTTAATATTCACTTATATTGGGTGTATTTATATTTTTCACACATAATTATGTGATAGATTTATCCTTAATTTAAGGATACCATCTTTATAATGGATTTCATCTCAATTTACATTTCCATTGAGAATTCATTGTTGTTATGCACCAATTCACTCTTATATGGTGTGTATACTGTCCTTTTGACATATTATGTCACGAATCCCTTTATTCTCATGATATTATAAAGTTCGGATTAAATATTATTCTGCAATTATTTGTATTCAAGAGTCTCTCATTTTGTTAAAAACTCTTTAATAAAAATATCGTTTTAAATGTTTTAAAGATTCATTATTCTAAATATTTATCTTTAATGTCCATGTTTTAAAAATGTTTTTCAGTATTTATTTATATAGACATTAATGTTTTAAAATTATAACTCCTTGAAAAGCTTCAAAGTGGTATGATACACTTTGATTCAAAAATCTATTTTAAATGATTTTTGAAAATGGATTGATTAATTCAATATCTTGGAATTACTTATTGTGATTTCAAATGAAATGTTGTTATTGAAATGTTTATATTTTCAATATTTTATGTGTAATGATGGTACTTGGACATTTTATGGGTGGTTACGTAATAAACCATATGATGGGTAGTGCCGTGAATACCAGGACAGGTGGTTACGTTATAACCTCCAATACATTGGGTATGGAAGTAGGCCGTATGGCTATTCCATTAAGTATGTGTGCAAATAGAACGTATGGTTATTCCATTTAAGTATGTTTATGTCCCAAGTTACCTTTATATGTTATGTGTTCTTTATATGGGTTTTATGGTAATATTTTGGTTACAAAAGGGTAAGTAATGATCTTTTATTCAGTGAAGAGTTTTTTACTACTTCATAAAGGTGAAAGGTATTACTTTGATAAAGTATACATGGTTTACTTGTTGGTTTGAAAAACTAACAGTTTTACTTCTTTGTGTATCCTTTAGTGGGATTTTTATGCTCATCCCAATTTTTTTTGAAATGTTTTTCACAGGACATAAAGATGATTAGGGTCAATTATGGGATCAAGGAAATGTTAGGCTGTCTAAAATAGGGAACTAGGCATGACTCTTGTGTTCAAGAGTTTTTTTTGTGAAAAAAATGGAAGCTGAGTAGATGTGTCTACTTTGTAATCTTTGAGATTTAATAGTTATTTCCTTATTCTCTAAAACTCTAAACCTGAAAAGATCCTCAATGTGAATTATTCATTTAATTCAATAATAAGTAATGTTTAAGGCCAGGGCCTTATAGTACTTATTTCCAGTAGTGATCACATGATTAGCACATAGTTTTTCAAACTACACAGCCAAATAGTGCGAGTTTCCTAGGTCCTTAAATTTTTGAAATTCCACTTTTCCCCACACTAATTTTTAACCCCATTTTTGGATTCCCCCCCATTTGACATAGCTTTACTATAGAGGCCTCCACACCCCTTATCCCTTGCTCCCCTTCCTCCATTTAATCTCATTTAATGTTCTTAGGTAATATTATTTTGGTTTTGGTTGGTTTATACTTCTCATATTCCTTATTTATTGGTTTCTTTGTATTTTCTTGTTGGATTATATCTTGGAAGAACCCTAAAATTTAGGGTTTATGTATTGTATTATTTCATTGATGTTAAGGTTTGTATATAGTCTCTTTTGATGTATTGTTATGTCTCCCAGAGTTTTGTTGTATTTTCACATCATTGAGGTATGTGTTTCTATCAATTTCTATTATGGCACACTAAATTGAAGCTTAATAATTCCTTTAATGATTTGAACATGTTATAATCACGCTTTTTCTAGATTAGTATAAATTTTTTGGTTTTTTCATGATGGGAAATGGGTGTGAATATTTTCTAAAGGGTTTCCTTAATTATTCATATATTTTAATTTATACAATGTGTCTGATAAAATTCAAATTGAACTTTTAAAATGATATTTTGAGTTTTAGTTGTTGTTTTCCCTAGGTTATGTTTTGATAAATTTGTTGGATTTTTAATAGGATGATGTATGTAGATATTTGTAACTTATATGTTGTGAAGCTTATGTGAGGCTTGTTTTTTTTGGTTTGAAATGAATTAATGTTTATTTAATAAGGATTTTTGGATGTTTTTTTGAATATGTAAATATTTCCATTGAATTTTGGTTTGGGGTTTCTTAATTGGATTTCATAGTGAATTTGAATTTCTAAATTACATGTTAGATTCTTTTAGAAATGTGTGGTTTCATAATGGTTGCTTGATTCCTGTTTGGTACCTTTATAAAATTTTGTCTTCCTTAAACCATGGTTTTAAAAGGTTTCTTCTCCCTTTCCTCTTTAATTTTCCAAAATGGTTCCTTGATTTATATTTTTTTTGCTTCATGTGACATTAAATGTGGTTTCAAATGTGTTTACAAAAGCTTGTATCATTTTGTGTTTTGAGGATATGGTTTGGTGAAGTGTCGTTATAAAGGCCCGTTTGGTAATTTAAGACATATTTGGTAACTAAGTGGTGTGAAAGGTTAATTTGTTACTTTTTTTGTTACATGATTTCACTTTGACATAGAAATGGGTTTGGGTTTGAAATGTAAAGGAAACTTTGTCATTTTTCATGTGAATGTGGTGTTTTCTATTGACTTTCTAAATGGTATGGAAATATATTTGTAAATATATTTAGATTGTAAATGTTTAAGGTTTGGTTGGAAACTTGTTTTTTCTTGGAAAAGTTAGTTTTGATGTGAAGTAATGTAAATACACGATTGGAAACTTGTGATGTTCTGGAAATTGGTTTTGTAACTCATGTGATGTATGGGACTGATGAGAATCATAGAATGTTTTGAAAAATGGATTGAAACCTTGGGTAGCATAAAGGCCCAGTTGGTATATTATGAAGTTGGGAAAGTGGTTTTTGAAACTCAAATGATGTGACGACCTGGTTGGAACTTTTGAGTGGATTATTGAGATAAGGGCACCTCTATGGAGGATTCCCCTAATGATAGAGGAATCAGATAAGTGGTGTTGGTGTTTGGAATATACAAGCACAATGGTAGTGGGTTTTGTTGAGCCACATATATGAGGACATTCCCACTCACTATATATTACTATCATGAGATTCATGGGAATCATCAAAAGGCTCGAGTGATAGTTTCTTTTTAACTACCGTTAGATCAGTTGTACCCATTGGATTTGTTGTGAGGCCTGGTGGGACATTCTAGTAGATGGGATAGTTCATAGAATCTAGTTGTTTTTGTGTTGGAGATATACCATATGATGTAAGGTTATTCCAAACTGAGTGTGTCCAGGGATTTCTTATAGAGATGTTTTGGAAACTCCTATGATTTATGATATGTATGTTCTGTTTATTTCTTTTTCTTATAAATGTTAATCATTCCAGTTTATATCTTCTTATTTTAATTTATTTACTTTTAACACCATTTCTGGTCACATGGTATGGATTTGTATTTGGGTCTTGGTTTCGAAATGGGTTATGGAATGTGAAACCGTTTAAAAAAAATAAAAGCTGTATGTGTTGTTTTATAAAATGAAATTTTAGTAAAGTCATGTTTTGTTGTTATAGATAGTTAAAATCCTATTTCAGAATATATTTCAAACTAATATTTCTGGACTATTTTTAGAAAGGAAAATAAAGGACTTCATGGTGATTACTTACTGAGTTGTTCAATATCAAAACCCACTTGTGCCACTCGACGTTTGTAGACCCAAGCTGTTTTTTAGGTTTGGGTTTCTAGTTTAGTTTTCTATTGGAGAAGGTTTCTATTTTTGTTGGTGGTGACTAATAGGTCACATGGAGATCATTATAGCATAGTTTGATCTAAGTTTTGTTCTCATATTTTTTTATGAACATATGCTATTTTATTTAGATATGTTTGTATATTTATTTATATTCAGTTTCTGGATTTTTATTCATGTTCCATTTATGATATTTTTATCCTAGTTTATTGTAGGGATAAATCATTCCCACTATATTTTTTTTTGATGGCCGACACTAGTTGTCAGCCTGTGGGGATTGGGAACACCCTTCAGTCCTTGTCTTGGATGAGGTTGGATGGAATCCTGTTGTGGTTCGTGACACTTTCAAAGATTACTTTATAAGTTTTCAAATCTATTTACAAAGGAAAATGTTTTCAAATTTTTTTATATTATAATAAGTGTTTTTCAATAAGGGAAGAATATTTTTCTAAAGAAATGTTTTAAATTATTTTTAAATATATTACTTTATATTTTTTTAAATGTGGTTTTCAAAGAAATGGATTTCTAAAGTGTTTCTTGTTATGAAAATTGATTTTCTAAGAATGATAATTTTCCATAATAAAGTTCCAAGTGATATTTCAAAATCTTTATCCAAATAAGACTCCATCCTTTGATATAGTTAAATCATTACTGGGTATATGATCCAAGGGTTCCATTCATATTATTTCAGTGAATGGTTTATGTTTTAAGGACATGATGTTTATGGAACCCGCTTCTTTTCCATGGGTCAATCGTGTTCCAATGAGATTGTTATGAAACCAATTTCTTTTCCATGGTTTAATCAGTTTATTACATAATAATTTTGTTATGAGTTTTGTGATGATATGAATTCTCTATTTACTTTGTTCATGTTTTGGTTTATGGATATTTCTTATATGACGGGTTTGTTCAGATATATCCATGTAAGCATGTTACAACTTATATGATGATGTGGCCCATATAGAATCGAGAAAGCCTCTTAAAGATTATAAGATGGGGTATCCCATATAGTGTCAGGTGAGAAAATTATATCTTACAAGATGGTGTGGGACATATATCTCCATCCAATTCATTTGGTAATGATTTATATCTCATGATGTAAATATTTCTAGAATGGGGAGTGAACTTAGTTTATAAATGGGATCTCTCTGCTAAGATGGTATTAGAAATGAACCTTTACTACTAAGATAGTATTAGAAGTGAACCTTGAATAATAAGATCGTCTGGGGAGTGAAACATGACTACTAAGATGGTCTTGGGAGTAAAACATTAATATTTATATTATCTTGGTATTGAACCTTGAATACTATGATGATTTGGGTGTTTAACGCATTCCACTATAGGGAATGGGCTACAACTAGGGATGGTAGTTTGTCTGGACCTATAGTTGTATCCCTAATTAAGTTACCTAAAATGGTTTTGGAAATTTTCCTTTATATATAGGGAATGATTACACATTCTTATATTTATGAAAAAAATTCCATGTCTTTAAACTATGTTATAATTTCATGGCATATTATCATGATTAATTTATGATTCATGTCTTATGAACATCCAATATTTATGCTATGACTATTGATTATGATATTTTATATACTGATTGTGATCTTCTAATTTTATGATCATGTTCTCATACCCTTATTCTCATGTTGTATTTACATATCTCCCTTTTTTACCCATTATGAGGATCTGAGATCACCCATTTCTTATGATTCTTTTACTGAGGTTATGAATAAAGGTTTTAATGAGGATTAATATAGGGAGACATATTTAAGGGATATGTTTAAGATATTTAACCAAGATAAAATATTATGATTCCATTTTTCCAAATAAAAAAAACTATTATGGTCCTCAAGAATTTATTTTTAGGATGTTATGAATATTAATCTAAAATGATGTAATATCCATGTATGTTAAGCCTCAGTTTCTATAGTTGGTATCAAAGAAAATGTTTGGTCAATAATTGAAAACTAGGATGAGAACACTTTAGTGAGATACCTAGGGATATTTCTAAGGATATTTCTAAGGGTGTCTCTAAGGATACTCCTAACGTGTCATTGATTAAATAAGGTTTCATAATATAGACATCCTATAAGTTATTTTCATGGTTATGTGGTTTTTTGATATGAAGAGTGTTTCTCACAATATTATTTTTATTTATATTCAGTGGTAGGAAATAGAAGGAATCGAGATAATGTTGAATGTGATGAAAATTTTTCTGATGAGCAGTCAAATGTAATGATCATTGGAGTGAAGGATGTTGTGATCACGACTAATCAATTTTCACATAACTTGATTAACAAATAGTACATTAATCAACTTATAGACTCACCAAGGAAGATAATTAAATGGTTTCCAAATAATTTTAGTAATGGAGACCATAGAGGAATGAATATTTTGTTTCCTTTTTCATGAATGTTGGAAGAAACACACAAATGGATGTCTTAGAGAAACATGGAGATGTTTTGACTGAGGAAAACAAGGACACATAACATGTAACTGAAGAGGAAAAATGAGAATCTTAGTTAATACAATATCTGAGAATATTTTAATCCCAATGGTGTTATTATTTTATGAATTCTTTAAATGTGTAAAGAATGTGAATTATGAAAATCTATATCCCACATGGAAATATCATGAAGAGAATCGGCAATGTGGTATGAGTAATGGTTATAATATGGACGATAATAAAACTACATGTAAAATGTGAAAGGAAAGAGGAATTATGTATTAGTATGAGGTGGTCTTGTTAAAGTATTAAGGATGAAGTTAAATAATCAAAGTGTTTATTCATATGGATTCAAGAATTTTGAATTTTGAAATATACAGGGATTGATCATTTTATGATTTTATCTATAGATTTACAATAATTTGTTGAATAGTTTTGATGGACGAGAAATGTAATTTTATGGAAATTTTATATTAAAGGTAATAAATTTATTAATGGAAATATATCAATTAATATAATCCTGATATTAAGATAATTATTTTTGGATAAAGTAAATTGGATTGTACAAACTACCTAGGAACTAATTAATGATTTGTTAAAAAATTGGTCTATGTTATCATGGGTGATGTTTACAACTTTTTGGATTTAAGGAATATATCTATTAATCATTGGAATAAGAAAGAATATGTGTTTACAAAATTTTTTTATTGAAATTATGGTTATTAACATGTTTTAATAGAAAACACGATGAAGGCATACAAATGTTTGGTATGTGAAAAATAATAGTTACTTTATGATATTCATGGGATCAATGTTAAGATAATTCCGAGAAATTTAGTGACCTTAATTATCATTTTTTGGACATTCATCTTTCATAAGGTTTATAAGGTTAACCATTTATGGAATGGTTTATGTTAAACCATGAATTAATTTTTATAGATTAAAGTATTATCTCACCATATAATCATTAATATATATTGGATAACTTGTGAAAAACATTTTGTTATTATTTTAACCAAAGACATATGGAATTAACTATCATTATATTCATAGATCTCATGATCTACTAATTCTTTAGTAATGAAAAATCTACCTCTATTTCATGGAATAAGATATAACATTAAAATTGATCAAGGTACAATAATGGGTGTGACTATGCCGAAATCAAGTAAGTATATCTCCTCATGAGAATTCCTCATCTTTAGGAAAAGGTCCTTGAAATAAAATTTATCTTGTTATCATAATTTTTGATGATATTAATGAGATTTTTAAGGTTCTTTGGGTTATGGATTTGTGATAATTAACTATCTCCTAACTATGCAATTTATCACTCTCCATGTGAACATGATAGTTATATTTTTATTTAATGTCTATTTTTTTACTTCCCACCTTTGTTATCCTATGTGTAAACCTAGTTTTGAGTTACTTTGGTAATAATTTTGTTTGAAACATTCCCTTTTTTTAAGGGAGTTTAGTATTCCATTCTACGATGTGGGTTTCTATGAAAGAAACATTCAAGTATTAATCCTTTGATAACCTAGATGGATTTCAGGGGAGAAATTTATTTTAAGGGGGGAATAATGAAACAACTCTAGATTTTGTGATATATATTATTCTAATTAATATAATATTTTTGATATTTTTTATTTCACACAACACTGAATATAGATTGTGTTATATGAAATCACCAAGATATTATTGCTTTTTACACAACACCAAGTTGATCTTTCTCTACACGCAAAACATATATTATCTTGAGGTACACAAAACACTATGTTTAACTTTTCTTACACATAATACTTAGCTCAGTAAATAATGTGTGTGACATGCAAGAATTAGTTTTACAAACCTAAAATATACTATTAATAATATTATTAAAATATTATTATAGTTTTCACCTATCCATTTGAATGGTGTTTATAAAAAAATTAATTAAATTATGAAAATATGGTTTACATATATATGTAATAAGAATTATTTAGATACCTATTAACTATAAATGAAAATAAAACCCTTTTGATAATATATGAAATCTTTTTTGGTAAACTATATTTTTTAAATCAATCAATTTTTACATAAATAAATTAATTAAAAAACTTTTTAATTATTATTTTCATGATATATAAATATATATTATATTAAATCAACTATTTAGTGTTCATATTATGTGTTTTCTAGATAAGAGATAAGAATAAATCCAATTTTGTGCATAAAAACATATTTTCATTAAAAAAGTAAATTTTATTACTTTTTAATGGTGTTCCAATTTTAATTATATATTTTTTTTTCAGTTTTAAAAAGTCTATTTGTTGAAAATAAACATCATTTTTTAAATGTGTAAGTTGAAATTAGCTTAGGGTGATTTTTTTGTACTTTTATGAGAAGTTTTTTTTGGATCCATAGTAAAAAATAAGTGATTTTAATTCAAAATTTCAATTTCATTTAATTTTTTATATAGTTAAATTATAAGTTAAATTGGTATTAATGTATATATATATATCAATTAATAATATATTAATACAATTTTGGTCATTTTAATTAATTTCACATTGATATTTGATATAAAAATATTTCAATCAATTGAACTTTCTCAATTTAAAAACCTATTGTCTCATCCCACAGTGGGATTAATATTAAACTAATTTATTATGATTTTTTGTTTAGAATTTTTGAAAATATATTCCATATATGAAATAAAAATAATTTATAATCTATATAAAGGTCATTTTTTTTGGAAAAAAATGCTAGTGAAAGTAATTAAAATTAATTATAGCAATTAAGGAAAAATGAGTTTACTTTGTTGTTAAAATATAACTTAAGGGGGAAAATAACCTAGAAACATATCCAAAAAACCATTTTATTGGAATATTTAAAACATATTCTACCATATATTTAATCTTGAACTTTATAGGAGGAACATGATGTATGAGATACCTCTCAATATTTCTCAACTTTTTATATTTACAATAATGCCACTTCTCCACTATAAAAGGGTACTCATCCCTCACTTATTCACACCTCTCAATCAATTTTTATCATCCAAAACACACCCAAATATCATAAAAAAATCCATTGATTAATCATATAGGCCTCACTTTGGTCAGAGAGACATCCAAAGAAGCCATTTTGTGCAAACCAAAAGGAGTTTCTCAAAGAAGAGGTAAGATCCTTCACCAAGAACATTTTTTATTCCTTTTTACACCCCCTAAGTTATAATTATTAGATGATTATATAATAACCTAAATATTCTAAATAAAACAATATATTTTTATGTTAATGTTATGAACTAAACTCACTCATAGTTCTATAATATATGATACATAATCATTATTATTGTGTATAGAGGACTACTGCCTCATGAACTGATGTCATTCATTCTTCTATTTCCACCATTAAAGGTTGGTAATAATGAGGTAATTTCAGTTTTATATTATATATATATATATTATATTTATGATGTATTTATTCCTTTTTAATTATTATACAACACATACCATCTTTATTTACATTTTGTTAGAATAAAATTACTTCGTTTTCAGATGTGTGGACTACTACCTCCTTAAAGTGTTGTAATTCATTCAAACTTTTCATAGAATGTATTTGATATGGGATGAATAATTATATATGGTATATATGAAATTATAATAATAATTTAATGATAATATATATATATATATATGTACATATATCTCATTTTAATTATTTCTTTCAATATGATAAGAAAACAGAAACATCATTCATGTGTATGTATGACCTACCATCTCCATGACTAGTGTATTTGATTTCATATTCATATCATTAAAAGATTATTATAAATACATATATACATATTAAATATGATATATATATCATGGTTATTATTCTCGAGGTTATTAAATCATGATATAAGTAAGAGAAAAAAAATATAACAATTCAAAACACATCCAAAAAACAAAGCAGTTATTGCTCAAAAAATTAACTTAACATGGAATTGTTAATAAAATATTAATATAATGTCATTATAGAATAATATATGGTATTAAATATAATAATTAAACTCTATGGTAGTTTTATAATAAACATACATTTATTATACATGTTTTTTAAACATGTATTAATAAAGTCAAGACTTAAGGTAAGGCTTTTCTTTTCTCACTTTTATTTCGTGAGATATATGATATATTCATAAATTTTTATTATTGTGTGATGTATATACATACCTAAAACATTTTATATCATTAATTTAATTTATTTCATGATAATAAATGTTTAAATTTATGTTATTCATTCACATATCTCAGGATTCAAATGTTACTTATGTTCTAAGGGGATTTTCAATCTAAACTTTATTTCTGCAAGACTTATGTCTTATTCAGCACTTATTTATTTTGTATGGTGTATATAATTCTCAAAAATATTATATTATTATTTTACTTAAATTTTTGGTTAATGAAATATACATTTTAGGATCTATATTTTATGTTTTTTATGGTTCAATAGTTACCAAATCGGTAATGTAATTTTGTCCCAATTTTCTTTCTTTGAGATGCATGTTATGTTATGCACCTATATTCGTTTATGAGGTGTATATAATATGATATGACATGTTCTATCATTAATATTCGTATTATATTTATATTTTAAGCTTAATTTAATTTTTATTATTTCATGGTTATTTTGATTCAATATCACCAAAGTGTTATGATTTTATTTCTACAATCTTATCGTTTATCGAGATTGTTTATGATTATGTTTATATTAATGAAATATTATAATCCACATCTCATGAATTATCATGGATTTTATTATAATATTGGTTTTCATGATATATTCAATTAATATTACCATTTTATTACTCTTTGGTACTTATAATAATTAAAAACATGGTTTTAATAAAATCTAACCTTGTCTCTCTCTTCAGTCAAAAATATCTGTTCTTTCAAAAAAATATTTTAAAAAAATGTTTTCAATTTTTTTTCAAATGATATTTTATTAAAAAATTCCATTATAATTTTTTTTAATAATTTTTATTTTTAAAATTTTATTTAAAATATTTTCAACATTTCCTTTATAATTATTCAATGATCTTTTCAAATAAAAATATTTTCAAAATGTTCTATGTTTTAAGAAGATTATTTAAAATTGTAAAGGGAATTTTATTAAGAATGGTTTTAAATAATATTTATAAATCTTCCATTTTAATTTCATTAATCTTGTTTTCAAATAAATGTATTTTAAAAATACATAATATTTTAAAAAGTAATTTTCAAAGAATGATTATTTTCTAATAAAAATGGTCCAAGTGATATTTCAAAATCATTATCCATCTAAGATGTCATCCATTTATGTAGTTTATGATTTAATATGGATATGATATAGGGTTAAAATTCATATTAGTTCTCTAAATGGTTTATGTTTTGATAAAATTATTATTATAGAACTCGTTTCTTTTCCACGAGTCAATCATGTTCTAAATAGATTGTTATAAAACCCATTTATTTTACGTGGGTTAATAAAGTTGAAAAAATGATTGTGTTAAGAGTTTTGTGATGATATGAATTATCTATATACTTTATTCATGTTGTGGCTTATATAAATTTCTTATATGATGGCGTGGGACATATAACACTTAGTAAGCCCGTTATAGCCCATATGATGGGGTCTCCCAAATAGCACCACATAAGCCCATTACAACTTATATGATAGGGTGGCCTAGATAACGCTGGGTAAGATCATTAAAGCTTACATGAAGGGTAGGAACTCTATATAACTACAATTCATTGGGTAACTATTTATATCTCATGAGATATACATGTTTGGAATAAGGAATGAGCTCAATTCAGTAAAGGAATTTTTTCACTAATATTATAATGGTAGTGAAACTTTAATACTAAGATGGTCTTAGGATTGAACCTTGACTACTAAGATGGTCTTAGGAGTGATCCTTGACTACTAGGATGATATTGGGCATGAACCAATACTACTAAAATGGTCTTTGGATTGAACCTTGACTACTATGATGGTTTGGGGAGTGAACCGATTCCACTATAGGTAATGTGATACAACTATAGATTCAGGTGTGTCCCACATATTAGGTTTATCCTTGATGAAGTTCTATAATAAGTTTTGAATATGATCATTGATTTATAGGGAATTATTTTAAATGATTATTTTTATGACATAAATTATATATACTACTCCTAAGTTATTCTCATAGTGATTATTCTATTGATTACCTTATGATTCATGTATTATGAATGAAAATTATTTATTACATGACTCTCAAATATGATCTTTGATATGTAGGTTATCCTATTATAATTTTATGACAATGTTATCATACTATTATTCTCTTGATGTTTACATATCTCTCTTGTTTACCATTACTGAGCATATGAACTCACCCCTTTATTATGTTTTTCTAGGTTATAAAGAATGGTTTTATGTTGTGGTGATATAAGGGATATCATTAAGGAATATGTTAAAGATCATTCACCACGATAGAAGATTTTGTTTCCATGTTTCCAAAGACACGAAATGATTAAATTCCTCTAGAATGTTTTTTTGAAATGTGATTAACATTCATCTAAAATGATGTAATATCCTTGTATATTAATCCTAAGTCGCTATATAACATCCACGTTAGGTCCCTAAAAATTTATTTTCCTACTTCATTTCCATGCATGAAGGAATGGAAGAAGAATTCTAACACATACCTCATAAATGGGATAGAAAAAAAAGACACGTTTTATACATCTCACTAAAAGGTATCAACCATGTAAATATGGACTAATGTTTAACACATACTTCTTATGGGGATAGTTTATATGTATCAACCTAAATGCTCAACTATAGAAGACAGATAATTCAACACAATATTAATGATAATAGATTAATATCATTTCATAAAATTAAAGCTTCATTACTACCTAAAATGTTCATTCTAGAAAAAATAAATCACCTAATTTATATATATTTACATGAATTCTAGAAAATCTTTCCAAAAATCCATATAAATGTGTTCTATTAATGAGGACCACATACCTTAAGTGGAATGAAATTTCAATTAAAAGTGTTAATGTGTATGTATAATTTCACATCTCCATATCATAGAAACATCCCTAACCCTATATCAATAAAATTTTAGGATAAATAATGAGGAGAATACACATTTAAAATGATTCACATTATCATACTTAGATGAAATAATCTACTAAAGACAACATTCTGAGTTCAAACAGTGCACATATGAAAATTCCAAGAATATGGGTGCTGATCCTATCAATAATAAATATTCCTCATATTAAACAATACCAAAAACATTAAATACTATGAATACATCAATAATAATATAATCTTAACCAAGGAAAAGAAAAAATTGATGACCGAGATTATGATATAACTAACTAGATTTGGAATTTAGTGTCAATCCTTTTTCTACACATCAATTAGCAGAGGCAGGAAGATATAAGATAGATAAAAATTTCTATAACTGGTATCCTATGTTATATGTGGTTTAGAGAAGACATATGGAATGAGAAAAATGGGGATGGGTTAGGTTATTTAAATAACATATAAAGTTGACTTATTTATAGGGACCTTAAGGTCAAAAATGATTATATATTGGCCTCTATTAGCTAGTTGGTGGCTACTAGGAAGATCTATTTCTACCTAGGGACCTCACTATCTGGATGATGGATTCCAACAAACTATCCAGTTAGATGATTAATGCTATGGAAGATTTTATAGGATCCAAATGTATCTTGCTGGAGCACACTGGATAACCAATGGGAGTGATGTAGCAATTCTAGCTACATTATGACCACCATAATTTCCTCTTTTAATTTATAGGATCTTTAATACCTCTAAAAATTACTAATCACTTTGAAAATATATTATAAAAGTATATAAAAAGTGAGTGGATAAATACTTTAAATTTAATGTGTCACAATCACAACACCTTATTTAAAAAATGAGTTATGAATTTGAATTTAAATTCAAATTTACTTCTTCATTCACAAACCTTGGATCATCTCTTATATAAATAATAATAATTTTAATTGAATTGTTAGTTAAAAAACGTTCTAATAAAAAATAAATTTCCAATAACAATCTATTTATGTACTATATTTTTAACATGTCTAGACCAAGATATCACGAGGTGGGAACCTCTATAGATTAATAATAAAAAAGTTAAAATTTGAAATTTTTTAACTAGTAGAACATTTTTTTTGGTTGAAAATGATTTTTTTACATGGAGGTCATAATATTTCCAGATACATGAAAATATATCCTAATATATTTTATATCATGTTCCATGAGTTTCTTTATATTTCTCTATATTAAATATAAAATTAGTTTTGGAAAATGAGTTATCGGGTGGAGGTCCCAAATTGTCCAGTGCAAGATAATTCCTACATACCACAGATTGAGGCATTAATATTAATTGTGGTTAAGAGGTCCAAAATTTTCTAGAACCAAAGAAAAATGACTAGTCATACTATGAGGAATGTCCCTTTACAATGATGCAAAGTACCATAATCAAGTCCCCAATTTTTCATAGATGCTTAAACTATGGAATGAATTATTGTGGGCCATTTTCCATCTCAAATCCATTTTGAGTACTACAAGGAATGGTTTCTACTACTACTATGTCATAACACAAACAGATGTCATCTACCAGCATAACATACATAAGTTATGCCATAAATAATCTTCTCTAGTCATCTTCTAAGGTCCAATACAATGCTTTATGTTGTGTATATCATTCTATTTCTATTTTCAATCACCTTGAATCATAAACTACATTCATGATTCATAAACAATATGAACTGGTATAACCATAGTCTGAATTTTTCTCCATAAATCTTCACCTCACATTAAATGTGAGATTGAATATGATCTATTGATTCACTATTGTAGAATAGGCTTTTAACAGCCCTAGTATTTATCAACGCTAGAAAAAGAGATGATAAAGGTTCCATTAATAAATGATAAAATAAGAAAATAACAATGATAAAAGCTACCCTTTATCAGTGATTTTTTAGCACTGATAATCCTCCCAAATAAAATGATATAATTAAATAAAAAACCTCAAAATGTGTTTATGCAAAAGAATATTAAATATGTTATTTATTAAATAATTACTGATAAAAATAAAAAATGTAATAAAAAATATATATTATAAATACTAATTAATAGTATATATTATATATATATGTATATGTAAAATGAAATAATTAAACAAATAATAATTCTAAAATTTTAAATTATAAAAAATATTAAACATTTTATTAATTAAACAATTATTGATAATACTTTTTTTAAAAGGTTGGGGCCGAAACCTCATTTTATTATTAAAGCAAAATAAAGACCTCTTTTAACTGGGTAAAGGGAAACCCATTACATAGCCCGAAGGCCCAGTGGGCTTATAGCCCATTACATAGCCCATAGGCCCAAAGTTTTGGCCCAATGCACATTCTGTGAATAGTAACCCACCTGCTACAATACCCGTACAGTACTGCCACCGCTACAGTGCCCTGTCGCCGCTACAATACACATGTAATTAATGCATTTTTATATACAATGTACACACATAAATATTTATGTAATTAATGAAATCTTATATAGAAACACATATAACTAATATTTATGTAATTTATTCATATTTTAGTATTAATTTTAGAATTTTATTACAATATGATACGTTTTATATACCATGACTTTAATCAATAAATTTTATTTAATTATTTTTTATTTTATTAAAATTAGGTATTAAATCACTTTTAATATTTCTTATTTTTTTTAATTTTTTATTTTTGTAAGAATTTAATCATTTTCTATAATTTATTTATTTTAACAGTTATTTACTATGATTTAAATTTTATAATATGTATTCAATATATATCCATATTTTTTTAATAATTTATATTTAATTAATAAAACTTATCAATTTTTTAATATTGTAGAAGTGTACACAATTTTCATTATTCAATTTCAATAAGTGTTAACATGCATGAACTTAGGATTAGATATTCATTAATAATGTTAAAAATATATTTGTAAATAAATATTTTTAAATTAATATATTTTTAAATTTATATTCACTCTATTTATGATTAGAAATAGTTAAATATTATTTATAAAATAATTAATAAATAATAATATATATTTAAATAATTATAAAATTTTAATAAATTTATATAAATAATGAATATATTTAATATATATATATATTAATATATATTTATTATTATATATATATATATGATGATATAAATATTTAAATATGTAAATATTATTATAAAAAAATGTTTTAATATATTTATCAATAAATAAATAAATATTTCAATAATTATAAAATTATAATAAATATATTTAAATAATGAATATATTTAATATATTTAAATATATATGTATTTATTAAATATATAAACATATATTTATATAATTATATAATTTTTATAATTATGACTATAAATCCTTTATCAGCACTTATGTAATAAGAGCTGATAAAATGAATCTTTATCAATGCATTTTTAGTGAAAATTAAAATACATTTTATCAGCGCTTTATAATTTAGCACTGATAAAAGGGATCTTTATCGATTATTTTTGGAAGTGCTGATAAAATTTTCCCGATCTATTTAATGAACCATATACTTTGGCGAATGATTCGTGATATCAAAAGCTTTCTGTGTAAGACACCTACTTTCGATGCTCCTTGCTGAATCCAACCTCAAATAAAGGTTGAATCAAAGCTCTAACAATTTGAAGCCTCAAATCAAAGGCTTGAACAATTCAAGGGTTGAATGAGTCGATGGATCAAATAAATTCCTTGTTTGGAAATACTCTAATTTTTATTGGATGATTCAATGCTTCAATCCAATGTATTATATTTTCTCCTCCACCTCACTCAATAAATTCTTATTTGAAGATATCTATTTCTATTTTTTCATCATCTGTTTCTATTCATTATCCATCACCGGTTTCCATTCCAAAATAATTTCTAAATGGGGGGTTCACTACAAGAAAACTGAATATTTGCGACGGGATCCCGTCACAAAAGATCTTTTGTGACGGGGCTCCGTCGCAAATCACCCGTTGCCGAAAACGGCGTCACAAACAGGTGTTTTTGCGGCGGTCCCATCACAAAAAGAGTATTTGTGATGGTATTTTCCCCCGTTGCAAATTAGTTTTCGTTTATATATAAAAAAGGTATTTGCGACAGGCCGTCATAGATATATTAGTTGCGACGGGTCAGAATCCCGTCGTAAATGTGAAATTTAAAAAATACTTGCGACGAAGGTATTTGCGACGGACCGTCGTAGAAAGGTTTTCCCGACGGGTATTCATCCCGTCGCAAATGGTACAGTAAAACACATTTACGATGGGAAATCCCATCGCAAATGTTCACGTCGCAAATATTAAAAAAAATAATAAAAAAAAATAATTAATACAAATCGTATAATATTATATAAAAAAAATAATAATATTAATAATATAAAAAAATTATATTATTATAATATAAATAAAAAAATATATAAAATATAATTATGAAATATTAATTTAAAATAATAATAATATGAATATAAATAATATAATATAATATAATAATACTAATATTAATAATATAAAAAATTAATATAATAATATTATTATTAAACTATCTATATAATAATAACATTAAAATTAATAATATAAATAAATTATATTATTATAATATTAATAATAAAATATATATAATATAATTATAAAATATTAATATCAAAAAATAATAATAATATGAATATAAATAATATTATATTATATATTATGAAATATTAATATCAAAAAATAATAATAATAATACTAATATTATTAATATAAAAAATTAATATAATAATATTATTATTAAAATAAACATATATATTTATGAAAAAATAATATTAATAATATTAATAATAAAATTATAAAATTATAAACTTCTCAATATTAACAATAAATATAAAATATTAAAAGTAATATTACTAAGATAAGCAGACATTAAAAATAATACTAATAAGTAATAATATATTAAAAAAAACAAATTAAATCACATAATATTCGTACCAATATGAAAGATGAATTGTAAATAGTTAATATGACAATAAATTACGAACTCAAATGTTTATTACATCTAAAAAAATCACTGGGGTGTGGATAATCTGGAGGACCTGGAGGACCTGGAGGAGGTGGTGGAGGAAACTCCATCCCTAAAATATGAGTCAGACGATGCATATACTCCATATACTCCTGATGTTGCTCCTCATATTGACGTCTCTCCTCATCCTGCTGCTGACGCATCTGCTCCTGCCATCGACGCATCTCCTCATCATGCTGCTGACGCATCTGCTCCTGCCCCTGATGCAAATCCTCTATAAGCTGACTCTAAGCACGCAGTTGCTCCTGATACTGTGAGGTAGAAGATGATGTCTCTCCACGAGCTCCTCTTGAGCTGGACACCGATATCGCAGCAGTACCATAATAAGCTGCAGGAGTCAAATGAGAGCCGATACAAACTACTTGGCCCTTTTTGAAGCCATATTGGGTCGCCTGCATCCATGCCGTCTCATCAAAATGGTGGGCACTAGTCTGATCACCCGTCTCATCTTGACTCTCAGCCTATGTCTGAGAGTTCGCGGCCTCATATGACTCCTTAAGTTTCAATTAGAAATTAAAATAATGAAAATATGATATGCATTTAATTTGAAAACTGAAAATAAAATAATACTGACCACAATATGACGCTGGCGGTCACCTCTAATCTCTCCAGTAGCCGGGTCAGTGTACATCCTCCGATAAACTCCGTACGCCGAAATACCGGGCTGCTCGGCTTCCTATATGAATATAAAATAAACTATTTATATTTAAAGTTGTATAAAATATTAAAAAAAATTACTTACCAGACGCTCTCTATGCGCAATGAATGTACGACTACCGGCTCGATACGTCACCTCTTGTCTCCCCCGATTCTGTCGACCCAATGCAGATCTCCTCTGAAACCCACCACCCAACCAGTGTGTACATAATCCATCCCAAACGTGAGATGAAATGTACTCTGGTCGGTGGGCTCTACAGGACTCATCAAATTCTGTCACTCCGGCTTTCTTCACAGCCGTCTTTCTCAAATTATGCAAAAACTGACGGAAACAGTCACACATAGACACCACCCATATTGCGTGGATAGTGGCACGCATGCTCTCGTCGATGGGATACCATAACCCTAATATAAAGTTATTAATGAATTAAATTTCAAAATAAATAATATTTAATTATGTACCAGCCAATGATCGAACATGGCGGCCTGCACATTAGCGGGAATCTGATCCCATGTGAGCCAGGGCTGAGAAAAATAATTGCGCAAGATAGCGCTCCCCTGTCCAATAGCTATATGCGTAAAACTGTGGAAAAAGAACAAATAATCAAACAATTAGAATATTAATAAATTATAATGAAAGATAACTAAAATACACAGGTTACCATACCACCGCGTGTGCGCATCGAATCCAAGAGATGGATGTCACTCCGGGATAGGATCTGGAATCATCAGTCTGGCAATACCACGCCCCCTCTGAGTGCTCCCTGTAGTTCCATCAGCCTGAGGGTCAGATGACTCAAGAACCTGATCATCCATAGGTAGATCGGCCTCCAACAACTGGAAAAATGTTTCCGAGTCCATCTGAAACATGAAATGATTGTTATTAGCAAACAGTTGAAAATAACTATTATGTATAGATATATATTTGTTTTGATTCAAACCAGTATTTTAATATGTCAATGTTCATCTTCATCATCATCTTCATAGTTTTCAATGTCAATGTATTCATCTTCCTCATCAACATCATCAATTTCCATATTAGTTTCACTGTCATCATCTCTTGTCATTTCAAATTCAGTTGTAACATCATTGACAACATCGTCACCATCAACCCTTAACTGTGGGGTTTCATCCTCAATATTCACGTCTCTTTGTGAAAAATATGTGTTTCGAGGAGTGTCCTGAAAAATTTCATTTCCTTGCACTTTAGTGGAACCACATTCAGTTTGAGTAAACTGATTTTCTCGAGATTTAACTTTTATTATAATCCACCAATCATCCAACTCTTTTGCAGTAGCACAGTATTTTGCATAATAAATTTGATGTGCTTGATGAGCCAATAAAAATGGTTCATTTACTGCAAGAAGACTTTTATGTTTAATATCAACAATTCCATGATTCGGATGAATACACAGGCCTCTCTCAGTATCCATCCATCGATATTTAAACATTGTTACATAATTCTGTCCCAAATAACACAGTTCAATAATTTCTTCAAGCATGCCGTAAAAGTCAACTTCAATATCTCTATGATGTGATCCCTTCAAACAAAAACCACTATTCATTGTTTTCTTTGATTCCCCATATGCACGTGTATGAAACCGATAACTATTCACCACATATGCATTATAAGATTTAAACATTTTGGATGGTGGGCTACTCAAAATACGCAATCGACTATCAATCTTATCAGCATGTACAGATACCTGAAAATTTGTAAAACATTTATCACTATTACAAGTAATAAATTGATTTTATATTTAAAACCAAAAAAGAACGTATGTTACCAATTTTTGAAACCAGTAGGCAAATTTTTTTTGCCGACATTCTTCTAAGCCAGCTGCTATAATTTGTGGAAATTGTTTCTTGATATGATCATCATATAACCTAAAAATACAATATGATTAATTTAATATAACAGAATATATAGAATAAAGGATAAGAGCACTCACTGTACAATTGGTGACATTTCTTCACAGTTGAGTAGAAGATATGTATGAGCTCTATGATGTTTACCATCTGAAATCCATCTATCATGAACTCCACTAAAGCCAAGTTCGGGATGATTGAGAATTGATAATTGATTGTTCATATCATCATCAACATTCTCCTCATTCCGGCCCATGTGGTTAAATTTTGAGGGATATTCAGATTAAAAATAATGAGAGCAGAATATAGTAATTTCTTCTTGCAAATAAGCTTCAGCAATTGAGCCTTTAACTGATGCTTTGTTATGGACTTTTTTCTTCAATTTCTGCATGCATCTCTCAAATGGGTACATCCATAGAAACTGAACCGAACCTCCACATTTTGCTTCATGTGGTAAATGTAATATCAAATGTTCCATCGAGTCAAAGAAATCCGGCAGAAATATTTTTTCCAATTTGCATATAATTACAACAACTTCTTCCAGTTTGCTTAGTGTATCGTAGTCTATTGTCGCCACACACATGTCTCAAAAAAAATATGATATATCTGTTATCGAATCCCAAATCTTAGAATTCAACAAACCTCTTAATCCAATAGGCATAAGCCTTTCCATTATAACATGACAGTCATGACTTTTTAATCCGGTAATATGACCATTTTTAACACATCTGCCCAAGTTGGAAGCATAACCATCTGGAAGTCTCAAATATGCAATCCACTGAAAAAATAATAAGCGACTCTCTTTGGTCAATGTATAAGCTGCTTTTGGCTTCATTAGTCTCTATGATCTGACATTTTCAAACAATTCAAGTTCTGGTCGCCTGCAGATTTGGGAAAGATCTAATCGTGCCTTTACATTATCTTTGGTTTTACCCGGTGTATCCAAAACTGTATGAAATAAATTATCAAAACAATTCTTCTCAATATGCATGACATCCAACATGTGTCGGACCAACAAATCAGACCAATATGGCAGATTCCAAAAAATGCTCCGTTTTTTCCAATTGTGTTCTTTTCCAAAACCATGAATTTTCTGTTGGTTTATTGTCGGTCCAAAAGTGATGGAAGGTAATGAAAATACAACTAATTGTAACTCTGTACCTGAGATCATTTTTTGAGGTTCATCTCTTTCATTTCTTCATTTTCTGAAATGATATTTATTCCTCCAAAAAGGATGATCGATTGGAATAAATCTGCGATTACAGTCAAAATAGCAAGGTTTTTTTCATTCACAAGCATAAATGCTTTGTTGTCTCCCATACAGTAAGAAAATGATTTTGGACCATGTATACTCCAGCCAGATAACATTCCATATGCTGGGAAGTCACTAATTGTCCACATCAAAGCAGCTTTCATTACAAAATTCTATTTCGCAGCAACATCATATGTATCAACACCATGACTCCACAATAAATTTAACTCATCAATCAGTGGTTTCAAATAAACATAAATATTCTTTTTCGGATGTCTTGGGATTAATAATGTCAAAAAGATATAAGGCTCTTTAATGAACATCCATGGAGGCAAATTGTACAGAGTTATAAAGACAGGAAAACAGGAATACTGACTACCAAAAGATCCAAATGGACAAAAACCGTCAGTAGAAAGACCCAATCGCACGTTCCGGGACTCTAAAGAAAAAGACGGATGCACTTGATCAAAATGTTTCCATGAATCGCCATCAAATGGATGAACCAAGCTTTTACCATTTGAAATATTGGTTTTGTGCCATGACATCATTGTCGCTGTGTTCTGAGACATAAATAAACGCTGCAACCTGGGTGTAAGCGGAAAATATCTCAACTGTTTTACAGGAATCAATCCAGACTTCCCTGATTGAGATTTTATATACCTCGATTGTCCACATGTGGGAAAACTATCCAACGACTCATTTTCACTAGAATATAAGATGTAATCGTTTGAACATGCATGGATCTTCTGATAACTAAGGCCCATATTACGAACAAGTCTTTTTCTCTCATAATAATTAACAGGCAATACATTTCTTTCAGGTAACAGTGCTTTAACCAAAGAAAATATCTGATCAAAACAGTTATTTGACATTCCATTATCTGATTTAATAGCCATAAATTTTGAAACTGCTTCTAATTTACTTATCTTGCAACTAGGATATAATGCATCCTCAGCAGACCTGAACAACTCAGCAAATTCAGATGGTGCCAACTCGGGAGGTAAATCAACATCATCCTCAATTTCTATTTGTTGAACGGATGACCCTCTAACATCATGTACTAAATTCTGAAACCGTGATGGATCCGAAATCAAATTATTAGTATCTTCTCTGGAACTACGTTCACCGTGTTGATACCAAAAAATATAATCTGATTGAAAACCATAACGCAAGAGATGTTGTCCAACGATGTCATATGTCTCAAACGTTCTCAGAGCACATTTTTTACAAGGACACTTAATTGTCCCTTCTGAAACAAATTCCGGGTTTGATGATGCAAATGATAAGAAAGCTTCAACACCATCAACATATACAGGATTTAAACTAGAACCGTTTGGATTTCTGTGCTGATTTATCCAAGTCCGATCATCTAATAATGATTGATGTCGATTTCCTTGTTCCATATTTATATATATGTTTCTACAAAATTTAAAATCATTACTATTTTTAAATAATTTTATATAAGAAATAATATCCTAAAAAAAGAAGATACATAATTACAATTATTTATTAGTAATTACCAATAATTATAGGTGACACAGTTGGTTTGTAATCATCCCCACTAATTATTATTAATTTAGCAATACTTGGAAAAATGAAATATGCCAATTTATAACCATGTACTTGAATTTATTTGATTTTTGATTAATTTTATTAGTAATTATTACTAATTATTACAAATCTCAATATTTCTAACAGATTTTGCTTTATTCTTAACATGTTCAAATCTTAAAGGGTCGTCAATTTTCAGGTCATGCCCAATAAAATGTTTGGGTCAAACTTGACCAATTTAAACTCTATAATTGTTCTAACTTGGTTGATCATCTCGCAAGTAGTGTTGCAATAGGAAGACACAAGTAATGAGAAAGACATTACGTGGGTTGTCCTATTGCAACACTACTTGCGAGGTGATCAACCAAGCAAAAACAATTATAGAGTTTACATTGGACACGGTTGACGCAAACTTTTTATTGGCCATGACCTGAAAATTGGCGACCCTTTAAGATTTGAACCGTTAAGAATAAAGCAAAACTTGTTGAAAATATTGATAATTGTAATATTTTATAAATATTTTATAATTTTAATAATATTAATATTTTTTTATAAATATTAAACATATAATAATAAAATCATTATATTATAAGAATTATTTATGTTACTATTTATGTTACTATTAATGTTACTATTTATGTTACTATTTATGTTACTATTTATGTTACTATTTATGTTACTATTTATGTTACTATTTATGTTTTCTATTTATGTTACTATTTATGTTACTATTTATGTTACTATTTATGTTACTATTTATGTTACTATTTATGTTACTATTTATGTTACTATTTATATTACTATTTATGTTACTATTTATGTTACTATTTATGTTAATAATTAGAAATGCGAAGATATGCATATAGGTCGGGTGGTTAATCAATCAATGAATAGACAAACAAACGTAATTAACCGATCATCTACCTTAATTTTCTTTTTATTTGTGTGTTGAGGTTGACAGAAAAATTCTTACTCCACATGTAATATGTGCTTTTACTGTCAAAATTATAAACCTCCTCACCTCTATATTGGCGAGGAGGTTGATAATTTTGACAGTAAAAGCAGATATTACATGTGGAGGCAGAAGTTTCCTGTAAGCCTCAACACACAAATGAAAAGAAAATTGAGGTAGATGAGCGGTCAATCACATTTCCTAATTATACTGATTGTTTCCTCATTATACTGATTGTTTCCTTATTATACTAATTGTTTCCTCATTATACTGATTGTTTCCTAATTATACTGATTGTTTCCTAATTATAATGATTGTTTCCTAATTATACTGATTGTTTCCTAATTATACTGATTGTTTCCTAATTATACTGATTGTTTCCTAATTAAATCTAATTATTTTCTAATTATTGTAATTGTTTTCTAATTATTTATAATCAATTAAATCTAATTATTTCCTAATTATTTGATAATTATTTTAATTAAATCTAATTATTTCTTATTAATTCTTTTCTTATTATTTTAATTGTTCCCTAATTATTTCTAATCAATTAAATCTAATTATTTCCTAATTATTTGATAATTATTTCAATTAAATCTAATTATTTCTTAATTATTTGATAATCATATATTTATTTCTAATTATTACCAAAACATCCCCTGGGAGTGTCGAACTAAGAGTGCAACAAGGCCCGTTGTCGTGTACCAGGTTACCCCGAGTCAAGCTCGAAACACCTTGTCAGAGTTTTCACTCCTAGGAACATCTGTGCCAGAGTCGCCTCTACTAGTTCGTATCCAGACAAGGATTATTTGGTACAAACACATAAAATAATTATACTATATGGCTAAACATTCTATTAAAAAAAATAAAATTAACAATTAAAAATAATTTAACAATTAAAAAAAATATTACAAAAAATATAAATACCTTTAATAATCTGCACCAACTCCTTCCTTCCTTCCACTTCTCGAAAGAAAAAATTAAAACAAAAAAAAATTCTACTCAGATATGAAAACGAGAGAGATAGAAGAATGGAGATATGAATGTTATGAAAAAAACGGATGAGGTGTATATATAGGTTAGATTATTTGCGACGGGTGACCGTCGCAAATATGATGTATTGCGATGGGATACCGTCGAAAATGTCTTCGCCCACATTAAATAGAGGCGGCGGGTAAATAGCCTTTTGTGATGGGCCCGTCGCAAATAGATACCTTTAGTGACGACGGCTATCCCCGTCACAAATATCTATTTACCGCCACTGGTATTCGCGATGGGGCCCGTCGCCAATACCTTCGCCCGCATTAATTACGGGCGGCGGGTAAAAGGGTTGTTGCGATGGGCTCGTCGGTAATGTCACACCATTAGCGACAGGAGGATATCCCCGTCGCAACTTACTATGTACCACTGCTGATATTTGCGACGGGAGGATATCCCCGTCGCAAATTCATATTTACCGCCGCCGGTATTTGCGACGGGTCCCGTCGCAAATACCTCCTCTTGGATTATTAGTTGCGACGGGTACATAGTCCCGTTGCAAAACCGTATTTACCACCGCGGGGTATTTGCGATGGGTTGTAGGTGACCGTCGCAAATAGGATTTACAGCGGCCAGTATTGGCGATGGGGCTCGTCGCCAATAGTATCGGGTGAATACTTTTTTGCGACGAGGACATTTCCCCATCGCAAATACTATTTACCACCACTGGGTACTTGCGATGGGTAGCCTTCTACCCATCGCAAATAGCCTTCCCGTATTCTGGCACGCAAACCGCGCCATAGAAATTGCGACGGGCCCTGTATTTCCGTCGCAAATAACTGACCATTTGCGATGGGAATATATTCCCGTCGCAAAAACCCTTTTTATTGGAGTTGTTGCGACGAGAATAAGACCCGTCACAAATAACCCATC
This sequence comes from Viscum album, assembly GCA_963277665.1. Lineage (NCBI taxonomy): Eukaryota > Viridiplantae > Streptophyta > Magnoliopsida > Santalales > Viscaceae > Viscum > Viscum album. Next base: position 1,877,469,567 of record OY728142.1, on the reverse strand, counting down.
GCAAGTATCGTTTTTCCCATAGTGGTTTATATAATTTTGGTTTTTATAGACCGTGTATGGGATTTTCTAGCTTTCTTATAGAATATTGTGAATTCCACACACTGATTTCATCGATTTATCATATTATGTTTAAATACTTTAAACTTACTTCCATGAAAATAACAGGTAGAATGTTTTTTTCTAAAATTCCACCCATGGGTTTTGTTTAATAAATAAAAATTGATTTCTTGTGATAGTTTCTTAAAGTGGAGGTGTGGTTTGTTTGGGTTTTTTCTATTTTGAAGCTACATGGGTATTACATCAATATTTCTATTTTATATTAATTTTCTGGAATTTTATATTTTTTTCTTAATATCCTATATGAACATCCATATATGTATATATATAATTTTTTAAATATATATATATATATATATTAACACATTATTTATTGTATATATGTATGTATGTAGTCATATAAAATATAGATAGGAATAATTCAGTAAATAACATGATAATTATGTTTCATGGTTATGAAAAATGAATTCCACGAGAGAATATTAATATATGTTTTTTTAAAATTTTGACTTTGAGGCATGTTTTGAACATTTTAAAATTACACTGATTGTCACTTTTTTATTTTTAATAACATTGAATGAAATAATTTTTTCATTGAAAATTAGTAGTAGCATCAAGTGTCACTGCCACGTCGGTACCAAGAAATTGTATTTATAAAATATTAGCACCATCTATAGAATCTATCTATATACGTTTTTGATGAGGAAATGGTTTTTTATCTTATATAAAGAGATCTTACTAATGGTTGTTTGAATTATTTTTGAATATACATGTTTGGGTTATGTTTATGGTCGATTTATATGCTTTATAAAAAGGTGACCATACCTCTAATTAGAATCAAATTAAGTATCATATGCATCATTGTGATGGATGATAGATAGTTACAATTTAGTCCCAATTAGATTGTATGGGTACCCACTTATATCAAAGTCTGTATGGGATTCTAACAAGGATGGCTAGTTATGGGTCTCTAGTATGTTATAAACATAGAAACTCATCATCATGCTTATAGTTGGTTTCAACCCAAGTATGTCTAGAGTCACCTCATATGATGTATTGGTTTTTCCCAACATTACATATCCCTTATTTACAACTATTTACATTTATATTATTTTTTAATTACTCCACATAATGTATTTTTCTATTATAATTTGACTAATTTATTATATTTTTTATTTGTTTGAATTTATTTATTTATTTTTATGAATATTTTTTAATTTATTATTACAAATTATTATTCTCAAGTATTGTTATAAATAGCCATATTCAAGAACTGTATAATATTTACAAATTCTATAAGTATCTTCACTTAATAAAATAGAAATTATTAAGGTGAAAATCATTATTAATATATGTTATAGTGATTAATGATAATTGATATACCATTAACAATAAATGTAATAATTCCTTATTTTGTTATATCACTTCTTCCAAAAAAATAGAAAGGAGGTTATCAAATTCTATATATTTTGTAATAATTATTAGAAAGTATTTTTTATGTTTTCACCATTTTAGGTTTACATGTATTGGTTCCTCCCCCAGGAATCTTTGATTACCATCCATGTATATTATGTAACTATTTATTTATTAAAATTACTTATAAAAACATTTTAATTTTTTCTACTTGATGAAAAGAGAGTTTATGATTCTTGTTTTTCATATTTGGGTTTTTTTTATTACTTATTAATTGCTAATATTATAATTTCATTTGATGAGGGGATTTGAGAAAGACTTGATAGATCATTTTAGTTGAGATAGGACTAGTCTTAGTTAGACAATTTGAAGCATTAAAAGTGGTATTTCTCCAATAAATATAGATTCCATAGAGGCCACATGGATTAATATATCATAAATTCCCCTTGAGATCCCTTGAATCAATTAAAATAATTTTCCCCACCCAAATATCACCTTAAATAGGCCATGAGATAATAAATAGTAAAAATGATGAAATTATCACAAATCAGAGGCATTAACACTTTTATAGAACACATTGGATTACAAATGTTATCCTCACCAGGTTAATATCCCAAATAGATATTATTTAAATTTGTTTCTTGAGACTCATCCAACATCTATCTTATGTTATTTGAACTAATTTGATTAGTAGTAATCCCATGGATGACTAATGCTTAGAGTATTTCAAGAAACATGGTTTCATGTCCACAAGAGATGGAGGATAAGTATCAACCAACAAAATGAAATAATAATTGTTTGGGAGATGAAGCTTATGATGATGAAAATTGTCTATAACTTTCACCTTTGGATGAATTAAGAGGATGAAACATGACATAGTGGTATAATTATTTCCTTCAATTCTATAATTTTTTTTATCAGTGCTTATTAAAATTCATTGAAATAATAAAATTTCAGGATTCCATTATTAGAATTATCTATAATATTCACCTTTGGTAATTAATATATTATGTTTATTTAGTTATTTATTATAAAAAATGAATAATTTACAACCAGGTATGATGGAAATGAATCAAAAATGGAATCACACTAATCATTTTACAAAAGAGTATGTTGGTGGAGTTAAAGAGTTCATCAGGTTTTCAATAGATAATGGGTACAACCCTTCTCAAACATTTTTTATGTGTTTATATATTGGTTATTTAAGAAAAATTGGGTTAGAAGTGTGGGAAAACATTTTATTTTTCATAGAATATATCTCAGCTATAAATTTTGGACTAAAAATTGGGAGAACTAAATGTGGACACCAATTGTGATCATACTATGGTTTATATATTATTTAATATGAATACCAATGTATATGATGATGAGTTTTTCATGGATAAAATGAATCTAAAAATTTAATATGACCTTCATGATTGAACATAGTTGTTTAAGAAGCTAAATAGATGTCTTAATAGACTCTTGAATACTAACTGTACAAAATATACAACATTTTCATCTGTATTGAAATTATATAATTTGGAATCTTGCAGCATATGAAGTGACAAACACTTTATAGAGTTAATTGGTCTCTTAAATTATATGTTACCTTAATAAAATGAACTACCATGTGAAACAAATATTGCTAAATGAATTCCACTTTAAATTGAAATGATTATTAAGAAAATACATTCTTATCTAAATGATTGATTTTTTTCACAAGGTTCATGAATCACACATTAAATTTCTAATGTGTGGAAGAATTGAATATAAGAAAAATGAATCATGTCCTTATAAAGATTTATTATACATTCCTATAATTCCATGTTTTAGAAAATTGTATAGAAGTTTGGAAACCACATAAAAATTGACTTGACATGTAGATAAAAGAGTTAGATATAGGAACCTATGTCATCCAATAGATTCTCCTAAGTAAATGAAAATTGAGTACGAGAATCATGAATTTGGAAATGATCTGAGAAACATTCATCTTGAGTTATCTACTAATAGAATTAATAATTTTGTTTTACATATTTGTACTCAAAGTACATGTATGATCATGTTATTAAATTATAACATGCCACCATGGTTTTTCATGAAGTGTAAATAAATTATGTTACCTCTGGTTAAATCTGGACCAAATAAACCTAGTAATGATATTGATGTCTATTTGGATCCATTGATCAATGATCAGAAATTGATGTGGGATATACATTTTAAAATGTATAATGATCATATGAGTTAAGAATTAACATTAAGGTAAATGTTATAAGAAATGATAAATTTCATTACCACTTATGGATATTTATTAAGATATATCATTAATGGAATATTGTCATGTCCCATTTATGAAGAATTCACACTCTTAGTCTGGTTGAAACATTCCTCAAAGATAGTGTTTTTAGGAAATAAGATGTTTTCCTTGAAGATATAAATTCTGATCCTAGATGAAAGAATTCGATTGGAATATCAAACAAAGTAAAACACTTCCTCCACTCATATGTTCTCAATAGTTCAATACAATAAATGATATTGACATTGTTTTCAGTAAACCATTTTCAAAAAACCTTACGAAATCAGGTTGAAAGAAGTGATTAGTTTTATTTGAACTAATGTATTGGAATTATTTATACATAAAAAATATTATGGATTTCATGAATGTAGAGAAAAATATACATGATAGTGTTATTGTCATGTTACTAAATATTCCTAAAAATGGAAGATGGGATCATGGTTGGGATGGAGATGATTAGTATGGGAATATGGGAAGATTTGGCACTGGTTAAGGGTAATGATCATACTTTTCTTCACCCCACACCATACACTATATCCATACATGAAAAATTGAAAATTTTCCTTTTCAATGAGTGTAAAATATTCATAAGGGTAATCATCAAATATAAATAATGACGTGTCAATGATTATTTAGAAGTTACAAGGACTAAAATAACATGATTGTAATGTTTTGATGAATGATTTGATGCATATTTATTTCCATTGAATTCTTCCTAAAATGTGGGGAAAACATTTAATAGAATATTATTCATCTTCAAATCCATATGGAGTAAATTTATAGTCCCAAAGATATTTTCTATCATGAATAAGTATGTTGTAGTTATATTATATGAATTAGATATATTCTTCCCACCATCATTCTTTGATATAATGGTCCACCTAATTGTTCACTTGGTTAGATAGATTCATCTATTTGTTTCCATGCATTATATAAGTATATAACCTATTGAATGATATAGGATTATTTTGAATGGGTATTTAAAGAATCGATGTTGGATATATTGTTGTATTATAGAATGATATATTATTGAAAAATATATTGAATTCTATACCGATTACCTATCATATGTTGACAACATCAGTCTCCCAAAGTCTCATCACAGTGGATTCCTTATAGGAAAAGGGATTTCTGGAATAGTTTTTTGTTAGAATTACCTTGATAGAGTATGTGGAAGATAAACTTTACAATTTACATAATAGTGATCATTTTGATCCATACGTTGAATCACACAAAAAATTCAAAGTGGTTTGAATTCATAAAGGGATAAAGGATGGATATCAAATATAAATAATAAATGTTTTTATAGAATGGTTCTAAGATCATATTTATAATGAGTTATATGAAAATCCAAATTCAATTTCTAAAAGACTATGATGGCTATATGGGGGATTGAATTATAATGTTATATCTTAAAATATTTTTGTAATCAATAGATATATGTTCTATAAAAAAGAATAGGGTTACTTTATCATGTTGAAAAATAGTGGTGTTACACTTGTTTCAGAAGTAGTGAACATATCTGGTTCCAAGGATCAAAATATAGTTTTTGAAAATATGGAATATATTATCATTATTGAAAATATATAGAGGTTTGATTATAAAATATTTTAATTGATGATTTTCCACTTCAAATGGGTTTAAAATAGGATTTTAGTGATAATTAATCAAATGGGACTCATGAAGGAGAAATTTAGTGTGGAAGGGAAAAAATATGAGCCACTCATAATGTTATTATAATATGAGAAAGTAGTTTATTTTTCAGATATAGAAAACAAGAATTGGTCAATTTTTCTACTAGAAGATAAAAAATATGTAGGATCAGATGAATATTAAATTTTAGATAACCCTTTCATTGGGAGATCATAGTCATTTAATGTTGGCCCCAATGTATAAAATGTCATGTACGTTATAGGGGACCAGGAAGAGGGGATTTGGATTCTCGATAGTGGAGAAAAATATATAAAAACTTTAATTAAAATAAATATAGTTCAATGAGAGGTTAAAAGTGTTTTTAATATAATTTATTTTTACTCATAATATTATATTTTCTATATTACAATAAATTAATCAAAATTAAATGCTTTACTACTCATGATGACAATGTATTTGGTATATGAATATGTTACCAATCCTACTAATGAATAGACTATAATTAATAAAATCCCTTGGGATGATGTAAAGTTAATGTAAAAATATATTATCTCTATTTTTATAAAAAATTATATAATTAAACATTGACATAATTTTCAATATTCATTTTAGATTATGTTTATTTATTAATTTATATCTCAATATTTAATTCCTTTCTCACCAAAACTTCCACATACTTATTCTCCCTTAGAACCTTTTCACCATTCAAGTGTTGGGATTTATCACTTTCCTTAAAGTTCCCTCTACTAGATTTATAGGAGGATTAGTGAAGTTGTATCTTCTCAATAATAGAGGTAATCTTGTTGTTTTCACCATAAAATCATTTTCCATAGAAATAATTTTTTTTCATATTTTTTTTTAATTTATTTATTTGTAGTATTACTCAAAATTTTTTTGTTATAAAGGTGAATTCTTTTGTTCGAGTTGGGGTGATTTGTTCAATGATGCTCATGATAATGAGAGACTAGACTTTGGACTATAACTGAGATAATGAAAACAAATAAATTGGTCAAGATTGTATACAACAATCCAGAAATGGTTAATTCCTACTACATATTTAATTAATTTTGACATCATTTTCTCTACAATTTGTATGTGAATTTACTTATCATTTCTATATAATCTTTATCTAGTTATTTTTGTTGATATTTTGAGAATTAATTATTTCATAGTTTATTTTTAGAAGACTTATGTCTATATTTCATGCCTTCATACACCAAAACACCCACATACATCTTCTCCCTCAAAATATTTTCATCCCTATAGTGTTGGAAATTATCACTTTCCTTCATGTTCTGTACACTAACTTTATAAGAAGGGAAAAACCAATGAATACTCTCAATAAAAAAGGTAATCTTGAATTTTTTCACAGTAAAATAATTTTCCATATAATTTATGTTGTTTTTCATCTTTATGTTTAATTCATTTCATTTTATTATTAAACACATTATAATTTTTTTCTTATATAGGTGGATTCTTTTGTTCGAGTTGAGGTGGTTTGTTCAAAGCTGGTCATACTCATGAGAGATTGGGCTTCAAGACTGTAAATAAGATAAAAAAAAATAAATGGGTTAAAAAAGTACACAACCATTATGAAAAGGTAAATTTAATTATTTTATCATTTACCTACTATTTGTATGTCAATAACCTTATCATTTTTATAAAATAATTTTATTTTTTCATAGATATTTTGGTAAGTCATATTTTTATTTTTAATATCTAAAATAATATGTAAAAAATATAACATGATCCCTTCTTCCAATGTTACCATTCTTTCCACTTCCTTTTATTGTCTAACTTCCAACATTGAAACTTGAGTTGATGATCTTAGCCAAAAAACATTTTTAGGCTATGTGCATCAACTTAATTTGATGTGATGGATGTTAGATAAATAAAACCAATGTAAATATTGGTAACCTTGGATGATGGGATTGTTATGAGACATTGGGATGTGTAGTAATCACCTTCACCATAATTCGAAACATGGTGTGACAGGTATGACTCCAAGTGCTTCTTTTAATTTAAAATTTGACAATAATTTCAGTATAAAAGACATATCACAAAATAAAAACCAATAAAACACATTTATATTGTTTTGATATAGTATATAAATGATACATAATTAATTTGTGACAAATAGGAATCAGTCATACCTCAATACGATAAATGATGTTCCAGGTATGACTCAAGATTTCTCTTATTAGTTTAAACTTTTAAATAAAATTACAAAAGTGTCACTCATTGAAAACCAATAAAACACACTCATAATATCATCATAAAATTATAAATCAATTATTATGTAATTTTTTATGTGTAGGAACAAGTCTCACATAAAACTAACAAAAAATGCGACATGTATAACTCAATGTGTGGGTTTCCAGTTAAAAAATACATTTTAGTAAAAAAATATAGTGATGTACTAAAAATTGAGAAACACATTCTGAATGTTTTTATACTTTAGTAAAAGAATACACATCTCTATTAGAATGTTTATAAATTATTCTCACATCAATATAATGCTTTTTGTGACTGTTATGACTCTAAGTCCATCTTTTTATTTAAAATTTAAATAGATTTTGGTGAAAAAGACAACTAACATACTCAAAAATGAGAAAACTCATTTGTATTGTTTTGATACTTTAGGAAAATCATACCTATGTAATTTTTGATGTATATGAATCATCCTCTCCTCAATCAGATACATGATGTTCCCAATATGACTCAAAGTGTATGTTATTAGTTTAGAATTGATTTTTTAGTTCAAAAATCACCAGTCGATTAAAGCTAATAAAACCCACTCAGATTATCATGATAATTTTGGAAAATGATTTATAAGACATTTTTAATGTTTAGTAATTATTCTCACACCAAAATGACACATTATGTTACTGGTATGACTCAAAGTATGTTTTTACAATTTGAATTGATATTTTAGTAAAAAAGACACAAGACAAACTCAAAACCAAGAAGACACATTTTGGATTTTTTTATACTTTTATAATATTCTACATATGTGATTTAGGTAAATTTGGAAATATACTCACCTCAATACGATGCACTATGTTATTGGTACGACTCATAGTTCATCTTTTTAATTAAAATTGACAATAATTTTAGTAAAAAGGAAAACTAAAATACTCAAAATCTAACAAGAACATTAGGATTGATGTTATAATTAATTTAAATGATAAACATGTAATTTCTAATGTTTAGGAATCATCTAAACCTAAATATAATACATGATGTTCCCATTATGACTCAAAGTGTACGTTATCCATTTAAAATTGATATTTTAGTTCAAAAAGTGTCACTTACTGAAAACTAAGAAAACATGATCATATTGTCTTGATAATAAAGTAAAATGATTCATAAGTAATATGTGATGTGTAGGAGTTAGTATCATATCAAACTATTACATGATAAAATCAGTATGACTCAAAGTGTGTGTTTCTAGTTTAAAATGACATATTTGTAAAAAAGAGGAGTGAAGTACTCAAAACCAATAAAAGGAAATTAGTTATTTGGGAAATTTAAGAATCATCCACACCTCAATATAATTCATGGTGTGACTTGTATGACTCCAAGTGAATATTTACAATATATATGTGTCATTTTTGTTTAAAATGTGCATCACAATGCACAAACTGAGCAAACAATCCCATAATGTTTTTATCATCATTATATATTCTATTACATATTTTTTACATATAATTTTTATATAATACTTATCTAGTTAATTTTCATAGTGATAATTCTTAAATAATAACAATGAATTTTTGGTAGTGAAAGAATCAACCACAACTCAATCTGATACACAATGTTCTTAGTATGACTCGATATTTATTTTAAAATTAAAACTTTATGTTGACTTATTTCATTATATTATTACTAAAATAAGAATTTTTTTTCTTATATAGGTGCATTTTCTTGATAAAAGGGGTTTTTTTCACCAATAGCATGATTCAGGGTTAGTATCAAAATAAAATTAACATTGATGGTTTTGAATTAATGTAATAATTTGTACTTATGTAATTGTATAAAACAATGTTTGAAATATCTATAATATAGTGATTTTATTCTTTTATTTTTGTTTTAAATATTATTTCATTTAAATAATCTATTGATAATTTATTTTTCAAAATTTTGGTGGTGTTTCTGGTGTTGTAGTGTTCTGTTACAGCACACTACAATGTTGCTATAGTGTGTTGTTACAAAACTCTGTAGTGTGGCCCATAATCAATGTTAAATAAAAGCAATAATAAAGGACTAGAACTTTTAATCTCACTCTTGTATTAAAAAATTCTTTATAAATAGTAATGTATAATTTTAGTATAGTTAAAGGAATATTTTTTTGGGAATGATAATAAAATAAAATGAAATGTATCATATCCACTCCAACCACTTTCCCCAACATCTCATAAGAACAAATTAATCCCCTTGGCCTCAATAATCTCCCCTTTTATATTTTGTGTTAAACCATGTCACATAAATTATTATAGATATCACCATACATATTAATAGTTTTCCATTCAATAAAACTATGACAATGTGGGTGAAATTAGTGTAGGAAAAATGAACATTGAATAAAAACAATATTATATATAACATATATGTGATCTAGAATCATCTACCATTGACTATGATGAAATATATTAATGATGAAATAATACCTCTTATATTAAGTTCATCCTAAAAAAATAAATTTACATCAATATTAATTTAGAATAGTTCACACACATTAACCAATGATGAAATAATTGAATTAACCTTTTGTGAACTCTCTCAAAATTTATTTTTTCACATTAAATATAAATATATAGAAAATTAATTCCCCTAAAAAATATTCCACCAATTTTTATAAAATTTTACGGAGATACAAATAAAGAAATATTTTTATTTTTCTCTCCCACATTTATAAAAATATCCAATGATAATATGGGATAGGGGATATAAAAACCATACCATATCCTCGGGTGGGATGACATTGAATAGCCAACATCTTCCTTAGATTCTAAAATTATTCCCTCAGAAATGGATTTTTGAATAAATCAACAATTTTTTACATTTTAATTTTAAATTACATAAGTTAATTATTTAAATACATATGATCCTTAATGAAATAATATTTAATATACATGGACTACTTGAATGTGGAACTTAATTCTATGATTAATTTATAAAATTATGATTATAATATTCCAAGAGATGTGAAACATAACTTCAAGTATCAATTCTTCCAATTGTTCCATCATCCTTATTAATTGAGTCATGGAATGAGTTATATCAATATATTTTACATCATTACTTCTTATAGTAACAAGATAGTGCTTTATGAAGTAATAATAAACACATCCATCAATGTGATATAAAACTCCACCGGATTTTGACCTAAGGTCATCAACACAACATGTCCAATTTACATCTATATAACCATAAATATAAATATTTTATTCTATATCATATTTCATATAAAAATATATTTTTCTTTTGATATAATTCGAGATTACTCTTTACATAACTAAAATTTAACTCCTTTGGAGCACTTTGATACAGATTTCATAGTTTAAAAATATAAAAAAATTTCTAATATCAATGTTGTTAGGAAAAAATTATACTAATCATATTCTACAATTAACATGGATCCATATCCTTTCCATGTTCATTTTTTGTTAATTTATTTCCTATATAAATTATTGTAGAAACCAACTTATAATTATCCATACCATACCTCTTTAGATGTTCTTTGGACTAATATTCATGGGAAATAAAATTTTAATCTCACTTTGGAGAAATATATAAACTAAGAAAATACATCATTTATCCAAGAATATAAATATCCAATAACTTATTAATATACATATAATTATTATCACATATTTCATCATAATTAATTTAAACTATGATTTCATTCACATAAAAAATTAAATTGAAAAATACTTATTTTTCATATGTGACATAGACATTTTTTTATACTCCACCTTTTCAGAAATTGAGACACTTCATGTATTTTTCCTTTATAAAATACAATGTTTTATTTACTTGTTTAATACCATGTATATATTTAACCAAAAAACATGATTCTAATCTTATTATATAATAATACCACATGGTTTTTAAATAAACACTTCCTTTTTCAATTCCCAATTAAGGAAGGATGAATTTTCATCCACATTAAAAATAATTTACATAATTTTTACTAAAATAGAAATAATTATACATATGGTTTCATTCCATATAACTAGTGAAAATGGATCATAAAATCCAATCCATCAAACTATGAATAAGCATTACAATCCAATAATTAGTTATTTGTTATCATATAACCTTTCTCAATCAATTAGATCCAGAACACACACTTTGTCCAAGTGATATTATTTTATTTTTTACTTTGTACAAACTTGATTGTATTATTAAACTCTATATAATCAATTTTATCATTTCTAAAATTTAACATTTCATGAAGATTATTTTCTTTCTCAGCAAATACTTTATAACATGTAAATACAATGTGTTCTATGTTTCCATCATAATATTCCTACTTGATTAAACTTGAAATAGATAATACCCAATGATTTTTTGAACTTAAACTTACTTTATCATCCTTGCATGAGTTGAAGAAATTTTTTCCTAATCACATGAAATGGATAAATATTATTCTCCAACCTACACATATTCAGTAATTTATCATTTCTATGAAATTTCATTATTTTTTTCAATAGAAATAGAATCCACATCAATTTTGGGACTTGGATCATATTTTTTTTATTATTTTAGTATTCCATTACCCTATTATCAGAAACATCAATGAAATTTTAACATTATTTGTTAAAAAATAACATCCTCTTACATATTTAAGATATGCATGAAAAATCCTGTCAAATACTCAATTCTAATTTTTTTAATATTCTCTAATTTTACACAAATAACCAAAGGATAACCATCACATTGAGGTAATTAACTAACTGATATTATTTATTATAAATCACATATAAGGACACATCTTAGTCTGGTCTATGACAACATATGTTATAGATATAAACCAATTGTCCAATAATATATCTCTAGAAGTAATGATAAGTATCATTATCAAATACAAATTTTTGATCAATATCTACCAAAAAAATTTCCTTCTATTCAACAATATAATATTTTTGGGGTGTGTATGGTGCACTAAGTTCATGTTGGATTCTATGATTCTGAAGATAAGTTTCACAAATTCCATCTCAATACTCAGTTCCATTATATGTATTGATTTTATTGAGAGATAAACCAAACTATTATCTACAATTGTTTTATGACTTTAAAACATTTTTAAGCCCTAAAAATTGTGTTACATAAACAAAAAACAAGAAATTTGATATAAAGAATAAATGAATGTAGTAAAATATATATATCCATTATCTGTATTATTTCTCAGGTTCCTATACATATTTGAATTAGTGGGCTCCAATGATTGAGTAGATTGAATATCTACCTTATTCTATGAAGACTTAACAATATTACCCAATTGAAATATTGAGTAGATCTAATCACATTATATTTTTAGAAATGTAAAAACACAATCATTTTATCTTATATTGATCTAGTTTATATTCTTGTTGAAAATATGGTCAAGCATTCAGTACCATAATTTATATTATTCTTTTATATATAGAGAGAATGATTTTCCAGTATCAACCGCATGAAATAATTATCACTTATTATTCCTATATTTTAAAAATAGTAATATTCAATATTTATGGTAAATAATCCATAATTATTTAGGATAACCTCATTTCAATCATAATAAAGCTGTTAAACACATATGATATTATGTTTCAATACATAAAAAACATTTTTTTTCTGTATTTCATATTTTCTTTTATAAAACTTGTAAGAGACACATTCTTTAATCATTAGTGATCCATACATTTCAATTAAGAGTATTTCAGATTTACACAAAATTATATAATCCAAGAGTTTTAGATCTCTTGTAATTTGGGATGAACATCTGACATTAATGATCCTTATAATATCCCTTTTACAAAAAATGAGTGATACCTCGATAATTAAGAAATTATTTTCCCCTTTGTTCTTAAATTTTTTTGTAATTAGAGTAATGAAAATAATTTTTTTCTCATAAAATGATAATAGAATAATTATCTTTTTGACCAGGATGATTACAGATTCCACAAAGTTCTTCATGTATATCAAAATTTCTCTATGATTTTTTTCGAGAGTCCATAATTTTTTTCTAAGAATCATTATATTGTGATGAATAAAACTCCATTAATTCATGAATATTATACCTTATAGTAAAATTATGATGTTATTGGTTTAATAAAAAAATATTTCCTACATTAAAAAAACCTCTAGGATACAAAAAATTACAATAGAAATCATATTTACCTTTAAATATAACTAGTTGTATGGATTTTTTCAAAAAAAATTTACCCTACCATTGAGTAACAAATTTTAACTCATTTCTCCATAGTAAAATATTAGTATACATAAAAAAGATTGGTAATCATATAAATAATTTTTTTATCTTTTCTCAATACCCCAATTATATAAGATTTTTTACTCATTTTCCCTATAATTTATTTATTTTATAATATCACTTCATTTAGCCACAATAATTATCTTAATAAATTTGTTCTTCATTATTGATCTTCAAAAATTATTTAGATTATTATTATAATCCTTATTAAATGGTTTGTGTTGGTATTATTGAGATTTGAAGTTATTTGATCATTCACCAGATTTTGAAATAAATTTTTGAATATTATATATGATTATCATGATGTCAACATTTATTCTAACCATTTTTTGATATAAATGATCTAAATATTTTTATTTGTTCTTAAATATTTAATCTATATTTTTGTTAAGGGACATATCATCATCAACAATATTATTAAACCATTTATTTCATCAATTTACCTATAATTTTATTTTTAAAATATAGATTTTTATTGTAAAATAATTTATCATTTATTTTAATGTTATGATCTCCATATCCTATTTTGAAATCATTGAGATCCACTCTTTTAATTCAATAATTACAATGAATTACATATCAGTTTCATATTATTCTATATTTTTACAAAAAGTTTTATCACTTAAAATATATTAATCATTCACTTTTCCCAAAAAATATTCTCCATCTTCTTCTCTAATAGAAGAAAATTCATCTTCATATACGTTTTAATTATCTATAACATATTTTAACATGATGTTTATACTTTAAAATTTATAGAACATCAAATAATTCAAATTTATGAAATAATTAATTTATTTTTTTCACACTTTTGAATCATATAGGTATATCATATTAATTTTCACTATCTTTAATGGTTTTGGATTTTTAAATACATACATAATAAATCCAAATATATTCACACCTAAAACATTTTAATGGATGATTTCACATTTAGATATCATTATATATTCTCATATTTCTTAAGACAAGATATATAACATTATCTAACATCTCTTCAAGATCTTCATCTAAATCTTTTCAACAAGATTATTCTTCAACAATAACCTTATTATTCAAATTTTCATACTTTGTGTCTTTATAAGTGATGTCATTTTTATAACTCACATTATTCAGGATAAAACCATCTTTCCACATTTTCTATGATATTTAGATTATATGAAAATCACTAAGAGAAACACCTTATGAATATTTTTCACCCAAATATGATGTATTAGAATCATTTGAATATGTTATGATGTTCCAAATATTTTTAAAACTATCTACAACTTCTTACTTCTCAATGTATCCATTGATAGTTCCTAAAACATAATTCACTGATTTTAATAAAATATCAATAGTTTCAACATCATAAATACATAGATCTTCATACCTATATCTCTAAATCAACACCATAATCTACTTTACTATGGTCATTATTTCAAATTTTTCCTTAAGATTATCCACGAATTATTATATATTTCGAGACTATTACATTTTTAAAAATAACTATACATGAAATATAAAAAATTAACATTATTTTCAGGACATGCAAGTGAACAAGTTTCTTACACATCCACTATATATTTCCCTTTATTAAACAAGAAGGTGTTCTCTATAAAACATGACCAAGAACATGTTTCTTCAAAACATTTGTGCACAAATTATACATAGAACCACATAAATATTCATATTATTTATCAATAATAATACAATAGATAGTAATATAATATTCACCATATTTCACACATAAATAATTTTTTTCCTATTTTTCTCTTCTCTAGTCTTACATTTAAATCAATCCAAATATTTTAAAATTTATATAGAAGAAACTACATTATGTGAACCAAATTTTAATTTTTATTTAAAATTATATTAACCTTTTAGAATCAACACCCTTTGTTAATTTCCCATAAAAATCGTGAACATTAGATTCAGACATGAAGTTCAAAAATGTAGGAATAACATCCATATTCTAAATCTAAATCCAATTCTACACTATTTTTTGAATATATTCATATGATGAAATCACAGTGTGGGATAATAAATTATTGAATATAATATCTATTCAAACTAGTAATTTTCTATCCACTTGAACATTCTATAGTTTGAAAATTATTCTAGAGTATAGAGGCCCTAAAAGTTAGAGATCCACAAAAAACCATCCTAATCAGTTCTAAGGTATGGTATATAAACACTATGATAATCCAATATATTTTATCCTATCTGGGGCATGGAAATTGAGTTTTTCCTCAGAGGTACAAATTCTACCAATTCATTGAATTCCAAATTACTATGATTTTTATCATGGATGTTAATTATGATGTAGAGTCCATAGATTTCCTAGATATAGTGAAATATTACCAAGTATCTTATATAGTGTGGTCCTTCACAATAATATGGAGTACTTTGATTAATTATATTATGAGATGTATATTATTAAACTTTGCTATCAGGTCTTATAGATCATTTTAAATAGAATATTAATTTTTAGCATCTCTATAACATGTACAATTCCACTATGGATTAGCCCAAATTGATGTCAGCTATATATTTTTTTAGACATTAGTAATGTCAAAAAACATCATCTATAATTATCTTATTTAGCATAATACCTTTCTTTAAAGCACTAAACTCCTATATCTACATTCAATAAACATACATAATGAACTAGATTCATGGTCTATAGACACTTGGAACTTACGTAATCATTATATGATTTTTCTCTAAAAATATTGTCCTCATAACAACTTTGCATTTGAAAATTATTTTATTTATTGGAAAAAAAATCTGAGATGATGTATATAATATAATCTAACCATATTCATAGGTTTCTCATTAAAAATCCTCAATACCACATAATATTCACATATAAGTACTAAAAGGAGGAAAAAATTAACATGTGTTATCCTACCTCTAAAAGAGAATAATTAACTCTTTAAATTGGTGACTATTACTGTAATTTTATTTTTTATAACATAAAAATAATGAATTCAAGATCATTTATTCATAAAAGGATATCCAATTTAATTTAATTTAAATTCACATATAAAAATATGAGTATAATATTTAATGGAGTTTTATTACCAATATAATAATTTTTTAGGAATATATAAACTAAAAATTCAATCATTAAGGAATTTTCCACTCATGATAAAATTTTAAATTAGGTTCTATTTATTACTTTTAATTTACTATTGTATTTTGTTAATAAATAAAAAAATTTAATATCATTAAAATAAAATTTAAATTCTAATGAAACCATGCCATTATAAGATTATATTGATGAACCCATATTAAATTTTAAATACCAAGTTTCTATTTGGGACATTTGGGGCTTCATAAAATGACACGGGGGAAGTGGTTATCCTTGGGAAATATTGATTTGAAAAATTAAAATCTTCTTCCTATATATGAGTTTTTAGACTAAGGATATTAGAAACAGTGAGAATAATAGTCACAAACCAATTTTATCTAGATTATATTCCTTATAATATTAAAAATTTAGTTAAAACCCATTATATCATACGTTTTATCCATAAAGATATTCATCATAGGATCATAATGGATAAATTTCCTATCTACATGCATATCAATAATTTAGCTAAGGAAATTTCCCCATGGATTCCCAGACATATGATAAATTCATGTTTATTTGTCAAAAATTAGCTGCAGATATATATTGGAAAATTTATTATTGAGAAATTTTGAAATAAACTTGTCTGAAAAATTATACAATATTATTGTTTATAATTATCCATATCTAATAGTATGGTTTCTAAAATGGAGGTAAAAAATAAAAGTAGAATTGACATTAATAGGAAAAGGAAATCCCATGAAATGATCATGAATCACTGTATTCTGATAATTCATAATGTAGTACACATAAAATATAGAATAATTTAGTAAAAACATTAGGATCATATGCACTATCCATCTTGATTCATTTAATAGAATCAATGATTTAATCCTCCTATACGACATCTTTAAAAAAACATTACCATGATCTCCCACTAAAAGTGATTGTTTTAAAAATAAATGATCATCATCATCTTAATTCAATTACACCTATCTCAAATCATAATGTGGGACAGATAATGGAACCTTTATGTTCATGTACACATATAGTACTATAGAAATAACATCACCAATAATGGAATTGTATTTATGTTTTATATTGAGTGTGATAATGAATTATTTTTTCTATAATTAATGTTTGAAGTTATAATGTGTTATGATAACCTTTCTCCAACTAAGTGATGCGATCTTGTTGTCATGCCTCCATATCCTCAGTCAGAAAACATAATTCCATGTGTTTATATTTAGTTAATGACATAATAATAACATAATCATCAAAATGATCCTGAATGATGCTATTAAGATGACTCTTCTCTACCTAGATCTCTTCGGATGACTGATTGTGGGATGTAAGGTCATTTTTCAAATATAAAATAAAACTCTTCATGTCACGAACAGTCCCCCGGGGCCCATACCGTGACTACCCCAAGCCCGCGTTCCATAGGCCAGGGGTCGGTGACTAACATCGAAAGGCATATTCCCTAAAAACGAGAAGGCATTGCCTTTATAACCTGTAAACTCACACAAATAAGCACAAATAAGGGTAAAAGCTCAACTAAAACAATATAGTAAGAAAGGTGTGTATAGAAAGAAAAATGGTCTAGAAGACAAGCCCAACTGTAAATTACAAGTAAACTAAAAAGTATAAGTAAAACTGAAAAAACAGCTCCTGTGAACACCCACCAAGGATCCTACCTGATGGGTAGGTACATCTCTTGAATGATCATCTCTACGGTACGACTCGTCTAAAGTCCACCTCCAAGATACCTCCAGTCCTGGTACCCTTTTCCTCAGTCAGCACTGTCCATCGTCTATACCAAACACAACAAGGTGCAGATGTAGCCCATGTAGGGGTGAGTATAACGATACTTAGTAGGGACCCTGAGACCCTTTAGGTCTCCTAGAGTTCAACAAAGGAAAGACCACAAGAAAGATCCCAACTCTACTAGGCATATTCTCATACATATACCTATGTTATCAGGATATACTCATCTCATGGGAAGTATACCACGAATGTAACACCATGAAGGTAACACCACAAAGGTGAAGTATCACATAGCATAACCTCAATCACAAGCACAAAGTAAAGTCATCTCACACTAGGATTTATTCTAGGGCTAGTTAAAAGTAACATTTCGAGTCATATAATTGAAAACCTCAGCTGATGGAGAAATCCTCCTCTATCGAGTACAGTGGGCCCGCAGTGTCACACAGAGGCGCTTCCCACTAATCTTGGACTGCTGAGGTACTCCTCCTGTCGAGTACCGTGAGTTTGTCGCATCACATATAGGCACTCCCCCTCGTGGCATGCTGAGGTAATCCCCCTGTCGAGTACCATGGGTCTTCGGAGTCACACATAGGCTCTCACCACCATGGGTCTGCCGTGTCACACAGAGGCACTCTCTACTGGGCCTGTCGAGTCACTTCAAGTCATAATGGTCAGCAGTCGTCAGATCTTATCCAGTCGTAGGGTCCGCACGTAGTGTGCTTGGGAGAACCGCTCCCTAAGACATCGGTCATACCAAAACTGCCCCGAAGTCCCACTAAGAAGTATCCCAAAGGTCCGTCATGTCATAAGGGACACAACGCAATAGACGAAGCATTAATCAGGCGCCCTGTCTGTAAGTTATTAGCATTTTTGCTCGAAGGCCCCGACTGGATTCGAGGTCCGATCCAACCCGGTCATACTCCAACATTATCCAAACTAAAGTGGAGTATACCAAAAGGACTATATCGATCCAAGGATTCCGGTGCTATAGACGGTTTGTCAAACAGACGTTTGGTTCTCAAGATATATCCATAAAGGTAATACGGGGTCCATAATGGGCCCAAGTCCAGTCTGACCCAGCCCGACCTGGCTGGACCGGCCCGACCCAGTTCAGGTCTAGCCCGGATGGCTTGGGCCTCAGCAGGCCTGGCCCGCTGGGCCGTGGTCTGGCCCGGCCCACATAGGGGGAGGCCCGGCCTGGAACCCGATGGGCGCGACCCGTTGGCGTGCCCTGCTGGGTGGCCCATGGTGGGGCCTCGCGGTGCGGCCTTACAGTACGGTCTCATGGTGCGGTCTTGCGGTGCGGATTGGCTGGAACACGGGAGCACTCAGTGGTCCCACACAGTGTGCCTCGGCTGGTCAGAATGGATGACCGGTCTTCTTTCCAGCGGCACGAAGATGCCGCTATCCACCTGCGGCTGGCTGGGTTCCGGCCACTGTCCGGCCTCCGCCACGGCCCAGCGGCCACGTCCTTCTACTTCACTGGTGGCGTGGACGTGTTTCCCCGCTCCGACACGCAGCCGATCACCACCTTCTTCCGCGAGCCACTACAACTTCTTTCCAAGCCCAAAAAATTTTATGATCACATATTCGCGATCCTTGTGTCGAGGGATTCACATCCATTCATCGCGCTCAGCAAAACTCCGTGTTTCTAGTGCCAATAAATATTAGGCGTTGGAAGGATGCATGAAGAATGCACGAAGAAATAAAAGGAAGAGAAGCAAAGTTAATGTGCGGGAAGATATCCATGTTCGTTGGGCCATCGTTGTCATGAATTTAGGATATGAAGAGTCAAAAGAATAATTTCTAGGTATATAATAAAAACCCTACATCAACCTGAAATATTTATTCGCAAACCTGTAAGAAGAAATCATTCATGGATCAACTAGTTTGTGAGTTGATCCGCATTCTTCGTTTAGAAGAGAAGAACATGGGAAACAATAATTACAAATATTTAAACCCCTACCTCAATTTTCCATTGGATGTGGTGTGAGGAAGAAGATGTAGTCGATGAAGAGGATGTCGGCGTTCGTCGCTTCCGCAACACGCTTCTTAAGTCGGGCTCGTGCGTCGTCCTCGTTCTTGATTCCGAAGGATGTTCTTCATTGGAGAGGGTGTTATTCATTTGGAGAAAGTTCTTTTCGGATCTTCAAGGTTCTCCCAACTCTCCTTTGCTAAGTATTTCCAACAAGTAAATAAGGAGCCAACATACTAAAATAAGTTTATCAGATTAACTAAGGTTGGCACAATTAATTAGGTTATGTTGGAACATTAATTTAATTACATTGGCATAATTGAATAGAGGAATTCCAAGGGATTTCCTCACATTATAGAGTGGGTTAAAGGGTTAGGTGGTCCCCACCATTAATTTCAAAATGGGAGGTTTCAAGATCGGGTGGTACCCACCACCGAATTCAAATGGGAGGTTTCACAAAGAAATATAAAATAAAGATGTTTTATTTTTTTTATTATTTTAACACACCCACAAAAAAGTCTGAAAACTAACTTTAACTCTCAACCTACTGTAGTCGAGGTGAAGGTATTCTTATGCAAATATCGGCGCTGCAAGTTCAACGGTGCCCTCAGATTTCAATTCCAAGCATCGGTTCAAAAGTTACAAAAAGCATCTTGTGCGTTTACTGATTGTACCAAAAAAAAAGTTTGGAAAATTATTAAAAATAACCCTCAACTCACACTGGTCAAGGTTAGGCTTTTCCCAAGTAAAAAAATCCCCAATGAACCCAACAGAACTCTTGGATTTCCAATCCATGTTACCGTTTAAAAGTTATGAATTTTACAATAAAATAATTTTCACTTAATTATTTTATTTATGGATAAAAACTAACATTCACTGGTGGATTGAACTAGCCAATGTTAGTATCCTTATAAATAAAGAATACCCTCAAGAGTTTAGTGGTGGTCTCATATTTTTAATCTGAGTTACCATTTGTGAGTTATAAGCTTTTGAAAAATAAAATAATTTTATTTAATAATTTTATTTATAGTTATTCCATTTTTGGTTTTTCTCATAGGAGGACTGTGCTGACTAAACTTAATTCACTTATAGGGTAAACCCACCATCTTGAGTGCAATGATTCACTGAAATTTCTAATCTAAGTAATAGTTTAAGAGTTATTCTACTTTTTCAGGAAAATTGCTTACGCGCACTAATTAAAGCTTAACAAAACTTCGACAGATCATTCCAGGCACTCCAGGCCTCGGAATCATGCGTCTTCAGATTTTGTGGTCTTGAAATATTCCCATATAATTAAAAAAATTATACAAAATTTCCAGGACATTACACTTCAGTTTTCATAATTTTTTTCGCCACAATAAACCATGAATTCCCTTAAAATTTTGACTTGCATGAATTTTAGTATAGATAATTGAATGAATCATCCTTGAGGACACCTGATAATTTAATAAGTAATATATGGCATCATTTTAGATGAATAATAAATACATCTAAAAAATTTGATGCCCGATGATCATACAAGATTAGTGTATTTGGAGACTAGATATTTAAAAGTCTTATTTCATGAATGATGTTAAACATATCCCAAAAATAACTTCTCACATAGATTAATTCTTAGATATTCCAAACATATATTCTTTTTTCATAACGTAAGGAGAGGGAAAATAAGAAAGGGTGAGATCAGATTCTTAGTAAGGGTAAACATCAGAAATATCAATAAATGATCATAATTGGGAATAAGGTAGAAATAAATGTGCAATAAAATGATCATAACATAAAATAATCATACCTTATCAAAGAAATATCATTATGTTAGACCGGGTTATACCAAATATACAGACGAAGGGGGGGGGGGGGTGAATTGTGTCTTTTACAATTTCTTCGCATACTCGTGATCTGTCCTTTTATCTTTATATCAAAGATTTAGCAGCAGAAAATAAATAGCACAGGAGGCACGATGTATAGTGGTTTGAGGAAAAAAAGGCCCCTAGTCTACTCCACCAATGCTATACTCTATGAGCTTGGTGATTTTCACTATATGGTCCTCTTACCAACAGACCATTCTACAACTGAGTGCAGGCAGTTGACACCTCTACAAGTTTAAGGCTAAATAGAGCCTTCTGGTTCATACATAGAACCGAATACACATCTTATTATGAGAAGCCAGTTACTAAAAATAAAAGAGTATTTGTTCTTCAAAATGATTTCCAGTTGTTCTTCACAATTGCAACAACACGCAATTGACAGTCGATGAATCTTAGTCTTTAGAAAGAATAATCTTCTGGTAAAAGTAGATCTGAGTCGATCCAGTTTGAGTATATCTTGAAGTATAATTTTCAACTTTAACAGTAGTCAATTCAAAAAATGATATTCAATATAGATTCGGTGAAACTTTAATCGTGTTTCTTCTTCTCCTGAAAATAGAGCTTTTTCGCTCTTCGTAAAAGCAGATCTGTAAGTCTCGATGGTCTTTGTAAATTGTAGGAATGAAAAAATTCAAGAGCTTGATATATAAAAAAAATATTCTTTTCGATGATTCACCTCTATATCTGTAATAAAAAATAATACAGGTATATATAGAATAAAGACGAGTGTTCTCCTTTTAAATTTTGATCCACCAAAGTCGCCTATAGAATCATAATATTCAAAAATTTGAATAACAGAGCAGTCGTAACTCCCCTGAAAATTTGGCATGAAAAGATCCTCTTAAATTGATCCTTTGAATCACAAATAAAAGGCTTTGAATCAGTCAAAGACTCGCTTTAAATTCAGTCTTCTAATCTGGCTTAAAATCAGCCTGATAATCTGCATAAATACTGTTTCTTTAATAAAGTCATAATTTAAAACATTCGACATTAAACATAGGGTTGAACTACATAGAATACATTCTCGGAACGTAGGTTTCACATCATAAGGTTGATCTCAAACATAAGGTTGATCTTCATTACTTTTTTTTTCAACTCTAATCATCTGGTATATAATCCATATTTTTCTCAGCTTCAGAACGTAACATTCATAATCCATAATTTTCAATCAAACATACAGTTGTTCATAAAAGTAAGGTTGATGAACCATAATTTTATCTTGAGATTTCAAATGTATGGTTGTTTACAAAATTAAGGTTGATGAACCATACTTTTAAGATACAAACTTATCATTCCATACTTACATAATGATCTTCTTCCATACTTTGCCAATTTTCCAAACGTAAGGTTCCTTCCAAACGTTAGGTTCCTTCCAAATGTAGGGTTCCTTCCAAACGTAGGGTTCCTTCCAAACGTAAGGTTCCTTCCAAACGTATCCAATAACGTATGGTTGTTTAACCATAATTTTATGATATCTCATCAAGTAAACACCGCATTACATTCTTATGCTACGCTTCCCAACGTAGGGTATGAACAATGTTTCCAGAACATGCTCAAGTAATTACCGAATATATAGAGCATGAAAAGTGTTTCCAAAAAATGATAAAAATGATTTTAGAATACTTTGTTAAATATACCTCGCAGATTAAGTGCTTTAATATTTCTCCAAAGATAAGAATATAAGGAATATAATTTTCCCAAAATATACTTTAAGTAAAATCATTAGAATAACAAATAAGGATATTTTTGAGCATCAAAATAATTATAAAGAGATAGAGTATTGTTCTCAATAATATACCCCTTATAAAATTATGTATTGTTGAAAATAAAACTTGCTCAACAATCTCCCCCTTTTTGATGATCACAAAACCCATGAAATAACCAATGAAATTAATATACCAAATTAATTACATATAGTTTAGAATTTTGAAAAGATAAAAACAATATTTAACAAAATTATTTTAACAAAAATAAACATTGTGTTATCCAAAGTCATAAAAGGAAAACATTCAAAAATTTAAAATTTTCCCCCCTTTTATAAAAAAACCCACGAGTAAAAAGCTTTAATTTTTTTTTAATTTTCCCTTAATTTTTTTTGTGTTTATCTTAATTTATCCCCCAATAAAAGATTCAAAATATTAAAAAAAATGTTGTGTTTATCTGAATTTATATCTCCTTTTGTGATGTCAAAAATAATGATAGAATAAGGAATATAACACATTTTAATGTAGCACTGAACTTAAGTAAATGCTATAAAAAAACTGTTTATCAATATCTGAATCCAAATTACTAGCATTCTAGCATAGACAGGATAGTAAAACAAATTAATAACAGAAACATATGAGATGCAAATATATTTTATTTAAAATATAATTACAAGTACAGTAAAGTCAACAAGAATCAAGGCTGGGATAAAAAGGTTTTGGGAAATAGGTTTTAGCGCCGTTGAATGAAATCCTTGATCTCTGACAACTGTAGTCTCAACCTTTTCATCAATCCATCACCTAAATAGACTATTAGATCTCGGATTTCTAGAGTCATATGAATGTATTCAATTAAATTTACTCTGAAGAACTCATGTAGCCTCTCTTCCTTCTCCATAACAGAGTTAACTTATCAGTGAACTGATTTAGCACAGTTCTAAAACCTGGTTCACTGGAAGTCAACTGGTCTACCAGAAACTTCTAATTATCCAATAACACTGACAAAGGATCACTATTTCATTGAAGTTCCTTCAATATATCATTCATATTGCTCATATCTACTATAATGGCCTGAAATCGTATTATAAGATCAGGTGAAGTACCTGAAGTACTTTCTTCACTGGATTTAACAGCCACAAACTGTTTCTCCATGAAAGATATAAATTCCATTAAATCTATCTTCATAACCATCCCTGATTTCAACTTTGAAACTTCATTTAACATTTCCTTCTTAAAACTTTCAACTTCTTATCTAGAAACAGAACCGGATTTCAGGTTCTGAAACTTCTTCCTCTCCCTTTATAATGCACTTCGCAAAGATACATTTTCAGCTTGAAATTTATTAAATTTTCGGATCAATTCTTCCACATGATCATTATCATAATTAGAGGTATATTGTGCTTGATTATCCGTTTCATCTTCATTCTGATGTAATAGTACTAAGGGAAAGTGATCAACATATGATTTCTCTTCATCCCCTCCCTGTACTAGTTTCTCCACAGATTTTGTTTCTGAGCCTTTTTCCAAACTCATCCACAGAAAAATCCTCATTCAATACCTCAGTATGAATCTCAAAAGCATTCTCTTCCTGGTTTTTAGGTGCTGGAGATTTCTACTTATGACCATCATCTGCATGTTCTTCTACTATCACTGGATTCTCTAAAATAGAGTCATATTGAGCTAATTCCTCTTGAATATTCTTAATAGGCTATTCAGTTTGAGAAGATTCCAATTGAGCCACATCAACTTCTATAATATTTTCAACAGTTTGAGGCACACTTTCTTGTTCCACTTGAGGAGTCAACTCAATCTGAGAAACTATTGGTTGAGCAGTGTCTTGTACTATAGATTATATAATAAATCTGTTGCTTAGAATAGTTTCAGTTTCATCTATTGTTGCTTGACTAGGCTTTTCACCAGCTTGATTCACTCGATGTATTGTCCTCTGAAGGCCCTCTTGACTTACCACATCAGTTGATAAACCAACTACTTCAAACCATATCCTCCTTGATACTACACTAGTTCTATATTCATCTACTCCTTTTGATTTTATAGGTTGGTCCTGAGCACTTTCTTCATCCTTTTCAGATCCAACAGGCAGCAGCTCCTTTAATAGTGCTCCAAAAATATCCAATTTTTTTTAATGTACCAGCATTGAAGATATTATTATGGCGGAATTTCACCGAGCATCCACCAATCTTATCATATCTGTCTTAAACAGAATTTTCAAAATTAAACTTCCAAAAGGATAAAAATTCATTCTTTCATATGGTTGGAAACAGTAACTGAGATACCTCACCATGTATCTAGGAAAGTTCAATTTGATATAACTTATTAGAAAAAACATTATATACTTATCTGGGTAAAGAATATTTTCCATCTCAAACATTATAAGTACAATACCAGTTTGCACAAACTTAACCAATATCTTATGATCAGGTTCTAAATCCTTTACAAACATCTTATTTATAGATATGGTTCCAAAAAAGGGCATAATATCTTCTGACTTATACACAGAATCACCAATATTATTTAAATAAAAATGATAAACTCCCTCATGAGGGAAGTTTAAATTTTTTTCGATTTCCACAGATGAGATTGAAAAATATCAATCCTTAATCTTATCAATAATCGAATCCTCACTGGTTCCCAGAAAAAACTGTACCAAATTAAAGAAATGATGAAGTTATACCTCATATATAAACTTCGTATAATCTCCATTGAATGTATGTTCTAAGTTTTGAAAATCTAGGGCTTGCTTTAACATCAGGTTCGTCTGATAGAGCCATTCTAGATATATGACTTTTCCTTGAAATTTTTTTCCCGGTCGAGCACTGCCTCTTCGTAGTGCTAGTCTCTGGCTCATCGGTTCTCTTGGTCTTGGCCATTTTTTTCATAAATCTCTGAAGGTTAGAAAAGGACTAGGGTTTCGAAGGTTCATGTGTGGGAGAGAAAACAAGTAAAAGTTTTTGAGGTTTCAAAGGGTTTTGAGAAAATGAATGGGTTTGGAATTCAAAACGTTTTATGACATCCTTGATTCCCGTGTCATTATGCACAAAATAATTATTAAATCATTTTAATGTAGAATAAATAAACAAAAAAACAAAATAATTTAAATAAGTACAAAAAAATTTTAAATTATTCTAAAAAAAATAATTAAACCCAAAAAAAACTTCATTTAAATATAAATAAACCTAGCCCCCCCTTAATAAAATCAAAACTTTCAGTGGGAAGTGGCTTCGTAAAAATACCAGCTAATTGAATTTCATTACTCACAAACTCTAAGAATATATCCTTTTTAAAAATATGATCTATTATAAAATGATGTCTGATATCAATATGATTAGTCCTAGAATGATTAATAGGATTTTTTGAAATATTTATAACACTTGTATTATAACATAAAATATGTGTATTATTAAAATTTAGTCCAAAATCCATAATAGTGTTTTTCATCCACAAAACATGTGCACAAAAACTGCCTGCAGATACATATTCTGCCTCGGTAGTTGACATAGCAACTGAGTGTTGTTTCTTAATAGACCATGATACTAAATATTTTCCTATAAAGTGACACATCTCTATGGTAATTTTTCTATCTAATCTACAACTTCCAAAATCTGCATCTGAATATGAAATTAAATTAAAATCAGAAGGTTTTGGATAAAGAAGAGATTGAAAAATAGTTCCTTTTAAATATCTAAAAATTATTTTAACAACAGTTAAATGAGATTATTTAGGATTTTATTTAAATCTTACACAATGAAATACTAAGTACATTATATATTGCCTGCTAGCAGTAATATATAATAAACTACCAATCATACCTCTATATAACTTGTTGTCAACTGATTTTCCAGTTTCATCCAAATCAAGTTTTATATTAGTACACATAGGAGTTGTATATGTCTTGATATTTTCATGTCCAAATTTCTTTAGTAAATTATAAATGTATTTTCTTTTATTTAAAACATTTCCAAAATCTTTTTGAAAAATTTGAAGTCCTAAAAAGAAATTTAATTCTCCCATCATACTCATTTCAAACTCTTTTTGCATTAAATTTGAAAACTCATGACAAAGTTTTTTGTTTTTTGAACCAAAAATTACATCATCAACATAAATTTGAACCAATAAAATATTAGAATTGAAATTTTTATTAAACAATGTTGGATATTTCATTACAACAGTAAAATCATTTTTTTAAAAGAAAAGAACTTAATCTTTCATACCAAGATCTAGGTGCTTGTTTAAGACAACAAAGAGCTTTTCTAAGTTTAAAAACAAAATCTGGTTTTTGTGAATTTTCAAAACCAAGAGGTTGCTCAACATAAACTTCCTCTAATAAATAACCATTTAAAAAAGTAGACTTAACATCCATATAAAATAATTTAAAGTTCATATGAGATTAATAGGCTAAAAAATTCTAATGGATTCTAATCTAGCTACAGGTGAAAAGGTCTCATCATAATATATACTTTATTCCTGATTATATCTTTTAGCTACTAGTATTGCTTTATTCCTAGTTATTATTCATTGATCATCTTGTTTATTTCTAAAGACCCATTTGGTTCCTATAACTGGATAGTTCCGAGGTCTTTCAACTAAATTTCAAACATCATTTCTCTTGAATTGGTTTAGTTCATATTGCATTGCTATCATCCAAATTTCATCAACTAAGGCTTCTTCTAATGTCTTAGGTTCTAATTGGGATAGAAAGGCAAAGTATTCAACAAGATTTCCTACATTTTTTTCTAGTTTTTAGTCCAATGTCTAGGTATCCTATAACAGTTTATAAATGGTGATTCTTTAGGGTTCTATACTGTCTAGGTTATACACCATTAGGTTCTTCAATGTCATGTTCTTCTGAACTATACTGAATTTCACTTATATCTTTTTCAAAATCATATTTCAAGTTTTCAAGTCTCATGCTATCATTAGAGTCAGATTCATCAATTTGGTCTTTCCTTTTCTCAAAGGGATCAGATTCATCAAATTTCACATGAACAAATTCTTCAACAATCCTTACTTTTTATTAAAAACTCTATAAGATTTGGAAGTAATAGAATATCCTAAGAAAATTCCTTCATTAGATTTTGGATCAAACTTACCAAGATTTTCCTTGGTTTTTAAGGTGTAAACTTTGCATCCAAAAAATTTAATGTAATTCACTTTAGGTTTTCTGTTATTCCAGAGTTCATAAGGAGTCATTTTTAAAATTGGTCTAATTAAAACTCTATTTATTATATAGTAGGCTGTGCTTATAGCTTCTACCCAGAAATAGGCAGGAAGACTATATTCATTTAGTATAGTCATATCCATTTCTTGAATAGTCCTATTTCTTCTTTCAAAAATTCCATTTTTTGAGGTGTTATTGGTGCAGAGAAGGTGTGTTTAATACACATATTTGAGTAAAATGAATTAAATTCTAGATTCTCAAATTCTCCACCATGATCACTTATTAATAAAATTGTACTAAAACCTTTTTCATTTTGAACATCTTTGCAAAAACTTTCAAATATAGTAAAAATTTCATTTTTATATTTTAGAAAATAAATCCAAGTAAATATAGAATAGTCATCAACTAAAACATATACATATAATTTACCAGCCATGCTTTCTACCCTTGAAGCACTAGTGGAAAAAACATTTAACACATCAACATTTTTCACATCGGTTCTATATAACTGACGTGCAAAGCTGTAAAAATCAATATATCACGTCGGTTATTTTATAACCGATGTGATATATTGATCATGATCCATTTTTTATGTCGGTTATTTTATAACTGACATAAAAAATACTGAGATTAGCTTCTTTTACATTGGTTATTTTATAACCAATGTGAAAATAAAATCTAGCGCACTTTATCACATCAGTTATAAAATAACTGACATGAGAAAGGAAATCTCAGCTCTTTATCACATCGGTTATAAAAAAACTGATGTGATAAAGCTCTATTGATAATGTTGGTTATAAAATAAATAACGTTATAAATAATTTTCTATGTCGGTTATTTAATAACCGACGGTATAAACAACAAAACAAATATTTTATCACATCGATTATTAAATAACCGATGTTATAAAGATTTTAAATTATTTATCGCGCCCTATATTCAGTCATTCTTTTTTATTTGATTGGGAAACCTGTGACTTATCTCTCCCATGTGGAAAACCTAGAAAGGATTCTTTAAATTCGTACCCTCTAGCCTCGCTTTTCCAACATCATTCATCATCTTTATTGTCACCAGATCTATCAGGTCGACTCGCAATACTCAAGTAAGCCTCATACGACTCGGTTTCAGTTATTATTTTTCACGATGCCCTAATCTAATTTTTTGAGATTTTATTTTTCTATCTTTGTTCTTACTGTCATGGTAAGTTTTATAGTGTTCATTTATATGATGCTAAATTATTTTCTGGTGAAATAAACCATGGAAGTGATATCATGGAAGTTTATGATTTTTGTTTGTTTGTGTGTGTGCGCGTACAGGAGGTGTCCAAGGGGGTGGGGGGCTGTCCAAGTGGGTGGGTGGTATCCAGGGGTGGTGGGGGGGGGGATGTCTAGGGGGGTGGGGGTGTACAGGGGGTGTCAAAGGGGGTGGGGGGTGGTGTCCAGGTGGTGCGGGGGCTGTCCAAGGGGGTTGGGGGGGGGGGGGGTGTCCTAGGGGGTGCAGGAGATGTCAAAGGGGGTGGTGTCTAGGGGGGTGTGGGGGATGTCCAGGGGGGGTGGTTTCTAGGGGGTGAGGGGGATGTCTAATGGGATAGGGGTGTCCAGAGGGTGGGGGGTGGTGTCCAGTGAGGTGAGTGGGCTGTACAAGGGGGTAAGGGGTGTCTAGGGGTGGGGGGGGGGGGGGGGGGGGGCTGTCCAGAGGGGTGGGGGGCTATCCAGAGGGTTTGGGGGGCTGTCCATAGGGTTGGAGGGTGTCCAGGGTATCCATGGGGGTGGGGGGGGGGGGGGTCCAAGGGGTTGGGGGTGTTGAAGGGGGTGGGGGTGTTGAGGGGGGGGGGGGTGTCCAAGGGGGTGGGGGGGGTGTCCAAGTGGGTGGGTGGGTGGGTGGGGGGATATCTAGATGGTTTGGGGGGTTGTCTGGGGGGGGGGGGGTTGTCCATAAGGTTGGAGGTTGTCCATAAGGGGTGGGAGTGTCCAAGGGGGGGGGGGGTGTCTAGAGGGGTGGGGGGCTGTCTAGGGGGTGTGGGGGGAGGGGAGCTGTCCAAGGGGGTGGGGGGTGGTGTCCAGCGGGTGGGGGTGGTGTCCGGGGGGGGGGGGGGGGGGCTATCCAGAGGGTTTGAGGGGTTGTCCCGGGGGGATGTACAGAGGGTTGGGGGGTGTCCAGGGGGTGTCCAAGGGGGAAAGGGGTGTGGGTGGTGTCCAGAAGGGGTGGGGGTGTCTAAGGGGGTGGGGGTGGGGTTTATAGAGGAGTGGGGGGCTGTCTAGGGGGTGGGGGCTGTCCAGAGGGGTGGGGTGGGGGGGGGTGTCCAAGGGGGTGGTGGTGTCTAGGGGGTGTCCAAGGTGGTGGGGGGGTGGTGTCCAGGGGGTGGGGTGGGGGGCTGTTTAAGGGGGTGGTGGTGTCCAGGGGGTGTCCAAGGGGGTGGGGGTAGTGTCCAGGGGGATGGGGGGTGGTGTGCAAGGGGGTGGAGGGTGTTTTCCAAGGGGAAGGGGTGTCCAGGGGGTGGCGGGTGGTGTCCAGAGGGTGGGGGGGGACTGTCCAGAGGTTTCAAATTGTTGGGATCTGTGTAATTTTTAGTAGTGAATGTGTACATATTTTAATATTTATACTTCATATTTCTTTTTTACGGAAGGATGAATTTGGTATCTATTTTCACCAGGATGTATTCTTTTTTAACCTTAAGAAGAAAGGATCCAAGATGAATTTAAAAATGTTATATCTAACTATATTTTCTTTATAAAATCATTTTCAAGCATATTTTTTTAAATACACATAGATTTGTTTTATATTTCAAAATTATTTTACATTCAAATTATGATATTTTTGATATAAACATATATTTGTATTATCATAAAAAGATTTATAATTTTGATATTTGTTATAGGTAATAATGATTTGAAGTTGGATTACATCACATCGAACGAGTAATGAATATGAGGAAGGTGTTGATGCCTTTTTGGAATTTTCTAAACGAAATGTTCCAAGCAGTGACATTTTTTTCTTTATATGCTTGAAATGTTTGAATATGAAGAAGTTGAAAAGTAGAGAGATAAAAGATCATCTGATTTGTCATGGTTTTGATCCGAGTTATAGCCCTTGTATTTGGCATGGTGAAACTATACAGAATGTCAGATCTACTGGTGATGATGATTCATAAGATGGTAACTACGATGTAATTGAAGAAATGATTTGAGATATTGCAGCAGAACAAATTGAGATAGAACCGATAGTTTCACGTCTATATGGTGATGCTGAAAAACCATTATATCCTGGTTTTATCGATTTTACAGTTTTTTCAGTGGTGTTAATATTGATTAACCTGAAGGTGAAACATGGATGGAGTGACAAAAGTTTTACATAGCTACTACAATTGATGGAATAAATTCTTCCAAAAGATAATGATCTTCCAAATTCAAATTATAATGCCAAGAAAATATTATGCTCGATGGTATTGGGATACAAGAAAATACATGCTTGTTTGAATGACTGTATGATATATAGGAAGGAATATGAATTTCTGTCAGAGTGTTCTAAATGTGGGACATCACGGTATAAGGTGAAAGAAAAATCATAGGCTGATATAGATATTACAAAGATCCCTTCCATGGTATTTTGGTATCTTCCTATAATTCTTCGTTTGAAATGTTTATTTTATAATTCACATGATGAAAAAAGGTTAGGATGGCATGCTGATGAGAAGATATCTGATGGAAAAATACATCATCCAGCTGATTGTCCATAATGGAAGAAAATTGATGAGCAGTATCCTACATTCGGAAATGAAATTAGAAATCTTAGACTAGGGTTATGCACAGATGGAATGAATCCATACCAAAACCTCAGTAGTACACATAATTCATGTCCTGTTTTATTGGTAATTTAAAACCTCTCTCCTAAAGTTTGTATGAAGCGCAAATATGTCATGTTGCGTATAATGATATCTGGTCCGAAGCAACCTGACAATGATATTAATGTTTTCTTTTCACCATTGATTGATGATTTGAAATTTTAATGGGAGGATGGTATTAGGGTGTATAATTATTATAAAATGGAATATTTTCAACTGCATGAAGTTCTTAAGTTCACTATAAATGACTTCCCAACATATGGAAATTTTTCTGGATACAGTGTTAAAGGGAATAAAGCATGTCCAATTTGCGAACAACAAACTTCATATTTCCAATTTCATCATGGGATGAAAATAGTGTACATGGGTCATCAAAAGTTTTTACCTATGAATCAATCTTATAAAAGACTAAAAAAATCATTCAATGGATCAAAATAATTTAATATTACTCCAAAACATTTATCCCCTGATCTGTATTTTGAGAAGGTGGAAAACCTTGATGTGACATTGGAAAAGACACAAAAATCTGGTAATGATAGACATATTTTGAAGAAATGGTCAATATTTTTTGAGCTACCATATTGGATATATCATGAAGTTAAACATAATATTGATGTCATGCATGTGGAGAAGAATATATGTGACATTTTTATTGGAAAATTGTTAGATATTAAAGGAAAGACAAAAGATGGGTTGAATTAAAGATTAGACTTACTATCAATAGGAATATGTTTGGAGTTATCTCCCACTCCTAATGGAAGATGAACACTTCTTCCCCCGACTTTTCATACATTATCCAAGAGGGAGAAATTTTGTTTTTGTTAGTGTCTTCATGATATCAAAGTTACTCAAGGTTATTCTTCAAATGTAAATTTTTTTTGTCTCATTGAAGGATTTGAAGTTGATTGGTAAGAAATCTCATGATTGCCACGTCATGATGCAACAACTTCTACCAGTTGCATTGCGTGAAATATTTCCCATCCGTGTCAGAAAGACTATAATGAAGTTGGGTTATTTTTTCAATACAATTTGTTATAAGGTAATTGATGTGAATGCTTTGAACATTTTGGAAAAGGAAGCAATTTGTATACTTTTTCAATTGAAATGTATTTTCCTCCATTTTTTGATATAATGGTGCATTTAATGATTCATCTGGTTTGAGAAATAAATATTTGTGGACCTGTATATCTTTGTTGGATGTGTCCTTTTGAAAGGTATATGAAAATATTGAAGGGGTATGTTAAGAATCCATATTGACCTGAAGCCTCAATTATTGAAAAGTATATTTCTTAAGAGGTTGTAGAGTTTTGTATGAGCTACTTGGCTACGGCACAACACATAGGTTTGCCTCCATCTTTCTATAAATGAGTTAATAATGAGGGAAATGGGATTCGTGTCTTTAAAGTCAAATCGTTGTTAGCTGAACAAATGAAGAAGTTAGAATTATATATCTTAAATAACATAACTGATGCACAACTATATGTCACATTGCATATTAATGAGTTGAAACAATGTCATCCATAGAATAAATAAATGTGGATTTTGAATGAGAACAAAAAAACATTTTTGTCATGGTTTAAAAAGACCTTGCTTGGTAGATCATAAGTATCAGATACATTAAAATGGGTAGTGGGTAGTCCATGTTTAAATGTGATAACATGGTCTGGTTATAACATTAATGGCTATACATTTCATATGAAATCTCAGGATAACAGAAGTGCAGTTCATAATAGTGGTGTATTAGTGTTTGCAGAAGCAATGCATTTTTTGAGTGCTAAAGACAAAAACCCAATTTCTGCATCAAGTGCATATTATGGAGTGATTGAAGAAATATGAGAGTTTGATTAATTTAAAATTAAAGTTCATGTTTTTAACTATAAATGGTTTATCGGTAACAACAGTGTCAGACACGATGAATTTGGAATGAAATTTTTTAATCTGAACAGATTGGAAGACACAATTGATTCTTTTATAATGGCAACACATGAAAACTAAATTTTCTATGTAGTAGATCAATCAGATATGCAGTGGGCTATTTTTTTATAATGGAAAAAACAATATGTTGGCGAGGATCAACTTGATGAAGATACTGATTTATGTGATATCCCTACTTCCATGGAAGGATTAATAGAACATAATGATGAGCATGTTGAAGACATGGTTTGCGCCATAAGGAATGACCACGATGAAGGAATTTGGGAAAACAATCCATTTGTACATTCTTTAAATTATAGGTAACATTTTTTTATTTCTTGTTTACATTTATTATTTTCATAAAATGTTAGATATTGTAAGTTTTTTCTTTATTAAAACACGTTTTAAAACAAATAAGTATAAGTTTTTGTTTGTTTTAATTTTTTTTAGTTTATTTTATCATGTTTACCATTATATAAATTATATATCTATTATTTTTGTTCAATGAAAATTACTTTACCTTGTTTACCAGGTTTACCATGTTTACCATGTTTACCATCCTTACCATCTTTACCATTGTTTAACATTATTACCATATTAACCATGTTTACTATTACATAACTTAGTACAATTTTCTATTTTCTGTTTACATTAGTATTTTAATATTTGAATTTATATATTTTTGAAGTAATGTTTGTTTTTTTTGATTTTAAGGATAATGACAGATCAATCAGTTGATCAACCACATGATTCTGGAGATGAGAATATTGGTCATACCTCTAGGGAGAAACATTAACATGCTCCTCTTAATGTTCCCCAATCTTCCTCATGTGCTCCCATTACAATAGAGAGTTAAAGAGTTGGTAAACATGGGTGCACACGTTTACCAAAATTATCACTTACCCGTACGCACGACCAAAGGATACTCATTGAGTTTGATGAGGATAATATTTCTAAAGGTCCAAATGAAAAATATTTTAGGAGTTTTGTATCAACTTAGGGTAAGAGAAAAGTAATCATTTTGTATGATGATTGGAGAAGTGTGGACAAAGCGATAATCTCTCAGTTGTGGGATATGATTTTGGTAAGATCTTTTGCTATTGTTTTCCTATTATTTAAATTTTTCTAGTATATATAATATGTTTAACCTATTCTTTATCAATAGAAATTTGATATTCCTGACACTGGAGGAGTCAGGAAGAAATTATTATCGATGGCTGCTAGGAGATGGAGGGATTTCAAATCAACCCTCTCATCTGATTTCATTTTTGGTCATAAGAGTCATGACAATCCATGTCATATATATATATATATATCTTTTCATAGATGAAGACACATGTAAAAATTTTGTTCAAATTATAAGAAAAGATTCATTTTTGGGAAGGGAAATGTTAAATTTTATAAGATTTCTTATATAAATGATATTATTAATGTTTTTTTAATGATTTCTTATTCTTAATTTATAACAAAAAAGGAAATCTCATCAGAAGATCCAATCTAAAAATGTATACCCTCATTGTTTATCTCAGGGAGGGTATACATTATTAGAAGAAAAAATGATGGTGGAAAAATTACAAAAACTAAGAGCTGAGTCTTCAAGCTCTGGAGAGGTGGCCCCTCCATCCCCTCTATCTAGACATGAAAAATGGAAGAGAGCTCAGATGAGAAAAAAAGGGAAATATCTTTCAGAAGATTCGAGAATCGTAGTTGAAAGGATTGTAAGTATAAGGACCCTAACTTATTACATACATAATATTGAGTTTAGTTAAGAAAAAACTTCCTTTTACATTGAGGATCTTTTCAAGTTTAGAGCTTTAGAGAATTAGGACAAAACATTCATAACATTACACATTGTTACATAGTGGATACCATAAAAATAGTTTCCATTTTTTTCTCAAAATATGAAACATTAAAACTTAAAACAAGATTCCTTGACAATTCTTCAAAATTTAACGTGTCTTCCTTCCTTGTATTACACATCCATTAACCTTTGAAAAATAATTTAAAAACATGGGATGAGCACAAAAGCTCATTAAGGGATGTAAAAGAAGGAAAATCACATTAGTCCATGAATACTCATAATGTATGAAAACATTTTCAAAAGACATGATTTTCACCCATATATATTTACTTAATGTAACATGAAATTTACACAAGATACACACAAACATGAGAACATAAATATAATAATAAAGGTATCTTGGGTCATTACTTAAATAATCTTGTAACCATCTTGGCTACCTTAAAATTTGTAACCCTCACGGCTACATTACTTTGTGTAACCATCACAGTTACACTTGGAGTAACCATACGGACGACCTCCAACTTACTCATACCCAATGAATTGAAGGGAAATATATGTCCCACTCTTCATCATAAATAATTCCCAAGAACCAAAACATAATCATACAACATGAATAATTCCATAAAAACATTGCTTTGGAATTTCGTAAAACTGAATTTAAAAAGAGGATTTTTAAAGAAAATACCCTTACAAATATCATAAAATTGAAG
Source organism: Viscum album (assembly GCA_963277665.1). Taxonomy (NCBI): domain Eukaryota; kingdom Viridiplantae; phylum Streptophyta; class Magnoliopsida; order Santalales; family Viscaceae; genus Viscum; species Viscum album. Next base: position 1,877,431,877 of record OY728142.1, on the reverse strand, counting down.
AGAGACTTAATAGGGTGGATGTAGTATGTATATATACTGTAAATACACATAATAAAACATAATATAAACATAACCCATCAGCACATAACAATGAAGTAGAAGGTTAACCCAAAGAATGGAAATCGGGTTAATAATTCACTTACCTCAGGTTTGTCTTACTTCCAACTTGTTTAAACCTCCTGTATAATGGTTAAAAGAGTGTTATTAATATTTTACAGAAACATTTTCATGTTGATAACATATTATATGATCATTTAATAACATCTTTTGACCCTTAATTGTTAGTATTTTTCCCCTTGTACTGTTTTTGGTTGAATTCTTTACATGATTTCTATGATTGGTTCATGATGGACATTCTTGTCGATTGGAAGTGAAACTAAAGAACTATAATGGAGTAGTATTTTCATATAAATAGTAACATAAATTATTCCATTTATAATTTTGAATTCTTACATGAATATGATTCATAATTTAGAACATTAATGATGTTCATTTAGATCCTTTTAGTGGTTCTTTGATAATAACAACCTCGTTTTGTCTTATAAATTATAACCATGAGTAAAAAAGAATTCCAGAACCATTGGTGAGTCATAAAACATGAATTATAACCTGGTTCAACCATATAAATGGTTTCATGACCATACTTGAAAGAATTAATGGATTTTGAAATCACATCGTCCACGATGTCGGTAATTCAACACAAACGAACATTGTTTTTTATTCTTTAAATAAGTGGGAGAGGAGAAGAATAAAGATGAGTAATTTTTCATAAAAATGATAAAATCCAGAGTATGCATGATTCATGGATAATTCATTCCTCTTGGGTAAGGATATATGAAGAAATAATAAGGAAGGAACTCAAAATAAAAGAAAAAATGTGAAATCGCTTACAAAAATTCGGCAACCTAACGGCTACACAACATGGTTTTAGAAAATATTAAAAAATAGGGGACAAGGGTCAACCATCCAGAAATGAATAATAATATATAGAAGATAAAGAATAATAAGGAAATAAGAACATGGTATGGAAACTTGAAAATTATACCACAAAAAAGAGAATTTGAAAGGAAAAAGAAAAAATTGAGAATTTTCTTACCTTGTAGAGTAACCCTTAGATCTTGAAGGTTAAGACCTTGGGGGCTTGAGGAAACCTTGGGAGGAATAATATGAAGGTAAGGAGGATAGATATTCGTTGAGAGAGAATTGGTAATGAATTAAATTAAGGGAAGAGTTGGTATTTATAGAAAAAGTGAGGGATTATTTTAATAATTTTCAAGGGATACCTCATGGGTGGTATTTGCAAAACCATGGGCTTGCCCATGGTATTTGATCATGGTATAAGCCAATTGGGACACCTCACACCTTATCTAACTATACAAAAGTCTACCATATTTATGAAATCATTATTATATCATTAATAATGTCATTAACACACTGAAACTAAAAACTGTATTTTTTTAGTATTCACCGAAAAATCAAATGTTTCAGAAAAATTCCCAAAATTCACCCTAACCATTTATCGACGTGTAGATTTAAAAAATGAATTAAATTTTTTTAAAATAATTTTATAAATATTATTAATTTAATATTTAAATAAAATCATACTTAATTCAAAAATTAACAGTTCTAATTTTACAAATACTTATTTATCACAATGAAAAATTAACCAAGATGTTATTATCTTCGAGCCTTAGGAAAATAAAATAAAAATAAAATTTACTATTCATTAGGGTCTTATTACTATTCATATTACTATTCATTAGGGTATGTTACTATTCACCAAAAAAACAAGTTGGTTCCAATAGACTCCAAATAACATACTGAACACAATTGTAGATGACAGTTTTTTGAAATTAAAAACAAAGAAGTGGAAAAATTATGTTAAAAGGCTAGTTATAAATATCTACTTAAAACAAAGTTCCATGAATTTATATTTATTTTTAGAAAAATGTGGGGTGTTACAGTAAAATATCTATTTTATTTATTTAAGATAACTATATTCTTCATATAATTTTGATCATTACAGAAATGTTCAGTTAATTAATACAGGATTCTCTTGAGGATCAGAGCTCACAGGGGGTATTTACAGCTCCTGGGAGGCAAGATATTTTATCTACAACATTCGGAAAGCCCGAAAATCCTGGTCATGTATGAGGATATCCGAAATGCGTATCAGTAAGAAAAGTGTTGCCACATTCTTCAACTTCTTCCGTTGAGGGTGTTTATAAAAAAATAGAATCCTTGGAGTCTGAAGTTCATAATATTAATGCGACGATGGAGGAAAAGATTAGAGCATCAGTACAGTTTATGTTTTCAAACATGAAAAGTCAATTTCAGATTGCAGCTCCCACTCCTCCACCTCCCCCTACATACCCCATTATTTATCCTCCACCTTCGCCAGTAGCTCCCACTCCCCCACCTCAGCCTTCGGACCCCATTTTTTATTCTACTCCTCCACCGTAACTTCCTACTTATTGTGAGTTGTATGTTGATGATCCTCAACATCATATAGTTGCATATGGGATGGTATATTGTATAGAAGATACATTTCATCATCAATAATTAGAGGTAGAGAATCATAAGGTCATTTTATAGGATATTATAGATAGATCAGCTTGAGTACCATTACCTACAGATGTGGTGACGACAGTTGGACATAGTATCAACCATTTTTTAATTTGGCCATCCATACTTCTGCGACTCATTACCATAGAGGTATTTATGTTATATCTTCTATTTTTTTTATTAATGTTGTTTTATCATTTGAGAACTAATATATTTTTCTATTTATTTTTATAGGAATACTTCAAAGGTAAAGAAATACTGTATAGACAACAAAAATGACAAATGGGTACGACATCAGATACAGATTCTAGTAGTCTTGACAGATTGTCAAGATATACAAATTTGTTGGTGGATCATTATGAGTTTTCAATGGAAGCTCATGTTTGTGGATGTGAAATAACTATAGGGATTGTGAAAAAAGGTTGATAATTCACTATCTCTTCCTGTAGAAAAATATAGACCATAATTATCTATACCTTGAATGTATCTAATGATTATTTTCATTGCCACCATATTTTCTTTCTTTAGATTACTCTGAATGTGGGCCTCAAGGAAAGTTGCAAAGACAATATCTGGAAGTGTCTCCATTAGGTTCAATAGGCTTCCAATGATTCTTTTGTATATAATGGGATCCACATAAGTCCTTTCCTCATGCTTTCTGTGCTTTGATCCAACTGAAATTAGAGTTTACATTGGTTTGGAATCATTCATATTTAATTTCTTAAATATCTCTCTTTCATACTTTTCTTGAGAAATAAAATTGAAATCCTTCTTTTGAAGAAACTACAACCCTAAAAAGAATGTGAGTTCACCAATCATGGAAATTTCAAATTATGATTTCTTATGATTGGAAAATTCATCCACTGATGCATGTCTGCTTCCACCAAAAATAATATCATCCACATATACCAATACCATGAACTGATCCCATTGTGAGTTATTCACATAGATATTATGATCCAATTCTCCTCTTTTAAAGTCAATATTTCTCAGATAAGAGTCTAACTGAGAGAACCATTCCCATGGTGCCTACTTCATGCCACAAATGGATTTATTTAATTTTTAAACCTTCAGTTCATCATTTCCAAACAATAACCCTATGGGTTGTTCAATGTAGACTTATTCTTCCAATAATACATTTAAGAATTCTGTCTTGACATCCATTTGATACAATTTATAACCTATTTAGATTTCTATGTTAAGAAATATCCTGATTGACTCCAGTCTCACCATGGGAGAAAATGTATCCTCAATGTCAATGCCTTCAATTTGTGAATATCCTTTACAGACCAAGCATACCTTATTTCTGATCACATTTCCATGTTTGTAAAATTTGTTCTTAAAAATACACTTCTTAAAAATCACATTATGATCTCAGGTCTTTTAACTAGATCCCATGTCTGATTTTTGTCAATATGATCTAACTCTTCATTCATTGCTTTCACCCATGACTCATCCTTTGAATCCTCTTCAAATGTGGATGGTTCTACAACTGATATAAATGTATATTGTGAATTATTACTCATTCTAATTGTCTATGTAGGTGCATTATGATCCCTGATAATGTTGGCCTGATCAATCTCTGCTCTTTGATTTCTCCTTTAGAGTTCAACCAAATTCCCTCCAGCTATGGCTTCTTCTTTTGATTATTCTTCAGAGTCAGCATCATGATCTGACTCCTGAGAGTTTTTCACAACTTCATCGACCTCTATATGAGAATTTTTTCCATGTTCACATTTTTCATCATATTCTATAACATTAGTATAATAATTCCTTGAATCATTTGGGTTTTTCTCTTCAATGATCATTACATCACTGATTTCCATAATTCTTCCCAAGCACTTATTGAAACACTTGTAGGATTTTCTGTTCATTGAGTATCCAAGAAATATTCCTTCGTCTGAATTGTCTCCATACTTCCCTTGATTTCTTTCTTTGTTTCAGATAAAACATTTTCTTCCGAAAATATGAAAATATTTCCAAGAGGGATTCCTTCCATGCCACAATTCATATGGTGTCTTTTTTTTAACCCATATATATCCCTATTTGATTTTGAATATACACTGTAGATTGTACTACCTCTTTCCAGTAATGTCAAGGAATATGACTCTCAATCAATATAGTTCTTTACATATTGTTTACCTATCGATTTTTGCACTCAACAAATCCATTTTTCTATAGATTTATCATAGCTTCCACCTCATGTTGTATCTCATGATTCTCTAGGTAATTTTCACATTCAATGGATTTGTATTCCCCTCCATTTTCAGATTGTAAGACATTGATCTTCCATCCAGTATCATTATTGGTTATTCATCGATAGGTTTTCATAAAATTATGCACTAGTCTCTTCCTATGTATAACAATCACATATGCCATTATACTGTAATCATATATGAAAATAACAAAGAACCTCTCTCCATGTGTTCCAGCAACATTTATTGGGCCACATTAATCTGTATGGATGAGGTCAAGGAGATTTTATGCACTTTTCTTCTTTGGCTGGTAGAAACTGCAGAACAGTTTCCCTTGCATGAAAGCACCATAGGTCTTTTCTAGTTCACGCTTCAGATTAAAGATATCCATGAATATATTAACCTTAGATATAATTTCCATGTTGTTCTGATTGTTGTGCCCTAATATCCGATGCCATAAGTTGTTTTCCTCTCCAAACGTTAGGTAGCAAATGTTCTCTATGTTATCAAACTGATATAAGTTGCCTTCTATTCAACAACCTTTCATGAGAGAATTCCCAGACTTTCCTCTTATAGTACAAACATTCTGATTGAATTTCATAGTAAGACTTGAGTCACATAGTCGACTCACACTAAGAATATTGTGACACAGACTATCGACATACAAGACTTTAGTTTTCTTCATCTATCTATTAGCTAGCTCAGTAATTCCACTTCCTTTAATCTTCAAAGAACCATCATTACAGAACCTCAATGTTCCATAAACCTTTTTCTTGACATTCTTTAATAGGTATGCATTACCTGTCATGTGGGATGAACATATGATATCAATAATCCAGGTGCTGTTGTTCTTTGTATCTTCGAGGGATACTTCTGCAAAATTGGACTTTTCAATTTTCCTCTTTTCTTTCTATGAGATATTGTATTGAGTGTAGGATGCTTATGGACTTTAAATTCTTTCTTATGTGTACATGGGTTATTCATATTAAAATTATTCTTCTAGAGTAGAAAACCTGTTTGAAATAGAAACATTGTCTATTTGACGTGTATTGAATCATCTCTGATCATTGAATGAATTCCTCCTGTCACACCTCTACCTATAATACACAACTTTATGGAAATGTTAGAATAGTGAAAACCATATCCATAGAAATTATTTATTCTAGAAGAAGTAATATATGAATATGCTCTCCTTTATTGAACTCTTAACTATTCTCCATTCATATAGCTCCATGACTCATCACATTATGATATGGTATGAACCATAAACCAAAAAAATGGCACTTCATGAAAGGAAATGCCTTCTCACTTCTATTTCTCATCATGCATTATTCCTTAGGAAAATAGTTTGACTACCAATAATTTCTCAAAACTTGAGGATAATTATAAATTATTCTTTCAGTTTGATTTAAGAGTTTCATTTTCAGCACTTCTGGTGGCTTTTCAACACTATTGAATTTCATTTTTTCTTTTATTCTAGTTCACTTTATTTATGGAATTCGACATTTCAGTATCAAAACCAATTCCACTATTTCCCATGCATCCAGGTCTTTGATCAATCAAGATATTTTCAACTCCATCAGTACCACATTTCTCTCTCTCTATCATCTCAGCATCCAATAAACTTCCAAATTGTATTTTCTTCTTTACTTCTTTTGAAATCGATTCACTTTAGAGTTTACTTCTTAGAGTAACAAATTCTTCTTTGAGTCCCTCAACAGTCTTGGAATTCTCCTCCATTATCGAGGTAAGATCATTGAAGACCTTTTCTTATTCGTCAATTCTGAGTTTTATTTCCACAACATCATTAGTACTTTCAAGGATTGATTATTGTAATTTCACAAGTTCTTCCAGTCATTCAATTTCTGCTTCCAGCTAATCAATATATTCTAAATATTCCTCCCCCATTGCTTTCCACTTATTGCATCTCTTAAATTTATTTTCAAGATTACCAAGAGAATACTTAAGTTGAAAATTGGGATCAACATTAGTAGTCAACTAATTATCTCTATATTTATTTGTCAATGGTTTTGAATTTTCAATAGTATCCATCATGGAAGCATGGTTCCCAGATTTGAATTCTTCTTCCTCTTCCTCATAGAGTTCATTTTCATGGTCTTCTTCTTCACAAAAAAACTCATTTGTTGAAATTTATTTCCATATTTGAAGTCTATATTTTTGAAAAACCTTTTCTGAGGCTTTTGAATTTCTTCATCTTCACTTTATTTATCACTTAACTTTCTAGGGAAATGAGAGGCAATGTGCCCAACTCTTCCACAGAGAAAAAAAGCCAGAGGTATATTCCCTTCAAATTTCCTTGTTCCCTTCTTGAGTTTCTTGGAAATTAGAGAAAGAACTTATTTTTCCTCATCATCTTTATCAACATAATCTCATGAAATTTCCACTATTCTATGGCTTTTAATTTGATTTCCTTACTTACACAAGTCGTTGCATCTTCTAGGTTGAGTCTCATCTTATATGACACCAGGTTTCTCAATAGATTATGAAGATAAAATTTGGTAAGATCCATTTCTTCAAGTGTTGAAACCTTTTCATTATAAATGGTAGAATGTCTTCTCAAGATTTTATTTACAATATCAATGTCTTTGATCTCTTCTCCAATTCCTCTAATTTCTCCTAAAACATCAGTAATTCGATTGAAGAAAGAATCTGAATTTTCATTATGGTGTATCTTTAGAACATCAAACATGTTGTGTAAAACTTGGAGCTTCAACTCCTTCATTTTACTGTTACCATCATAAATATTCTTCAGTTTCACCCACTTAGAGTTCAATGACATAAAATTCATCACCTTCAGATATATTTGATCATAAAGAGCTGCAATCAGGGCATTATGTGCTTTAGCATCAACATCCCCCATTTTACTATATGTATCTATCATAGATAGAACAGTTGGATCAGTGACCTGTATTCCTTGTGCAGTGGAAAAAAGTACATCAATTCAAAAGATATGTTAGATGATATCTCATCCTATTCTTCCTTATTTTAATGTTACTTCTATCAAAAAAGGAACTCCCCTAATATTAAATGTATTCTACATGTTAGAAAAAATAGAACAAATTTAACACCATCAACCTCTCTATGGTACCACTTGAAGGACCACATAACACCCTGAGAGGGGATGGGTTAATCAGGGTTTCAAATTTTTCTTTTAAACTAATTAATCTTGTTACCACATTGGTAAGAACCTTTTAAAACTATCTGAAGAAGAAGTGAAGAAAATAAAAAATCATACGCAATGCAAGGAAACAACAATTTTACTTGGTTCACCACCAAGGTATACATCCAAGGAGCATACGCCGACAATGTGTCAATTGAACCTAAAACCACAAATCTTTACAAGTTTTGGATTACAAGAGTTTAACACAGTCACTTTGTTCTAGGAACACTAACTTTACAAGGTTTTAGGGATAACACACTGCATCCCTCAGATCACTTTCGCTGACTCCCCATGCTCACTGTGTTGAAAAAATATTCACTCAATTTAACAAATTTAAAGTCATTTCATTGGTTTAGTGTCAAATCATACATCCTAAAATACAAATGGATGCTCTGTTGAAGTCTAGTAATCACCCATATATGTAATTTATTTTTCTGTACACTGATATGTTATGGAAATTAATTTTTCAAACTTATTTGATCAATTTTCAGGCTTCCATGGGTGTTCCACAAACTGCTACTCTTTCTGCGCATCGCTGCTGTTTTTGCATACCATCCATCTCTTATGCATACTATCCAGCTCCTCTACAAACTACCCTTCCCAAAATACTGACCTAATCTACATACTACTCCACTCCTCTACGTATCATCCTGCTCCGCGTACTGCCTTGCTCCGCCACATACTGCAAGAGCTTCCTGCGCAAACCAAACTCTCCTCCTCATACTATTTTCCTTATGCGGATGATTCTCTCCATGAACCGTCTTATCCACTGTAAACCACTTTGGATTTCACCAGATTTATTCCCGAAATCTTAATCTCTAATATCATCTCTTAACAAATGGGATTACTGTTCCTTAAATAGGCACATAACTCTGCAAATTTTGCTAAATCAATTTAACCAAATTTTCAATGTGGTAAAATCTTTATTGTATACTGAACTACATCTGTGTACTGTTATCCTCCACTACATAATAAAAACCTATAAACTACAAACCTTTATCATGTACCGTTATCCTTCCACGTACCGTATATCTATCAGCCTGTGTACTGCATCTCTTCACCGCGTACCATTGTTGCGAACCATTTTCTGCATCATTTCGCATATCGCATGACTTCACCGCATATTTTTTTAGTTATATGTACTTTTTTTCATACCACATGCCTTCACTGTGTACTGAGCACCTTCACTGCATACCGCACGCCTTCACCGTGTACCGTTGTTGAGAACCATCACCAAACTTCTGATTTTTGAGGCCCAAAAATTTGTCAAACACTGGGAAACTCTACCACCTTCAGTACTTCTTTCAGCCTCAAACTTATGACCCTATTCTATGAAAACTCCCTAGTCATCATTGTGCAGATTGAAAACAAACACAAAAAACCTCCATTATTAGCAATGAGCAGCCTTGGTTCCAAAAACAAGTTATATGGGATGTTGAGAAAGTGGGAATTGTATCTTCAAAAAGTTTCATTCCATCACCATATTTTCTCTAAGGATGGAATATTATTTGATCATATGAAGATGAAGGATGCTCAGGAATGACCTACACCAATGAACATAACCATGGCATTTAGTTATATTGGTTTAATAGATTATTATCGATGTTTTGTTCATAACATCACCCGATTATCCAACCCATTAAACAAGATTTCTAATAAAGGGGTAAAGTTTGTATGTAAAAAATAAAGTGAAGAATTTTTTGAATAATTGAAAAAGAGATTATTGAATTCTTCAATCCTAAATATACAATCAGGAAATCATGGATTTGTGATTTATAGTGATGCATTCAAGAATGGAATTGATTTCATCCTTATGAAAAATGATAGAGTTATTGCCTATGCATTAATGTAGTTAAAAAATCATGAATAGAACTATCCAACACATGATATCGAGTTAGCAGCTGTATTGTTTTATCTAGAGATATGTGTTGTACATCTCGTTCCCCTCGTTGTTTGATTTTCATGATCACAATCACCTTCTTATTTATCTAATATTGTGTTTTAAGTGTTGTGGATGACAGGCAAGAGATTGCCAAAGGAATGGCCCAAGAAAGCTCTCAAAGTGGACTGAAATTCAGTCCACCGGCCAACCGGTGTGATAGCACCGGCCAGCCGGTGGACCTGGCAGAGGCATTGCCCACTGCCAGGCTCCACCGGTCGGCCGGTGGCTCTGTCACCGGCCAGCCGGTGGCACCCAGATCAAACAGTGTGAGCTACTGTCTTGCCACCGGCCAGCCGGTGGCTCTGGCACCGGTCAGCTGGTGGAGCCTGGACCAGAATTCTCCTCCTCTGCCAAGGCACCGGCCAGCCGGTGGCCCTGTACCGGCCAGCCGGTAGCCCAGTCAAACTAGCCGTTGGGGCTTTGACCAGGCTGCTCCACTTGCCTCCCAACGGCTCCGAAAGCCTTTACAACGGCTCCGAAGACCTCCAACGGCCATATGAGGGTTCCCCCTCTATAAATAAAGGACCTTGAAGCCCCGGAACAATAGACGGACCATAATTAAGCATTGTGAAGCCAACGAACACAATTCTCCTCATTTGGCAAACCTCCGGCGGATTGCTCCAAGGGAACCACAACTGCTCCAATCCAATTCCACATCCAAGGAGCACCACCATAGAAGCTTGGAAGTGCACGTCTTCAACTCCATTCAACCTTTGGCGCCCAAGGCTTCTCAACTATACAGTTTTTTATTGTATATTTATTTTGAGCTTTAATTTTGGGTTTGTGCCTACAAACCCCAAACCCTTTTCTCATCCCCCTTTCTTTTGGGTTCTCACACCACCATTAAGGTGTGAAGAGGTTTCTTCAAGCCTTTCCTTTTAAAAGGCTTGAGTTTTCGGTGAGCTAGCCTTCACCCGTTAAAAAGGCTAGTGGGTTCTTGCTATTCCATTAAAAGCAAGTGGGTTCTTGCTAAACCAATAAAATCAAGCTGTAATAGGTCCTAGTGCTACCTCAAAGCCTAGTGGGTTTCTTGCTAAAACCATTGAAAAGCAAGCGGTAGGAATCTCTCAACGGTTGAGTTGGGAGCGGAGACGTAGGCCGGGTTGTTGGCCGAACTCCGTTATCAATTTTGTGTGTCTTGCCTATTTATTTCCGCTGCACTTTCACTTTGATTTTTAATTTGTTAATCATCTTTTAAAAGGCAATTCACCCCCCTCTTGCCATCTTTTCCTCGATTGTTCCGACCTAACAATTGGTATCAGAGGGAACTTTGAGTAATACCCTAACCCGGTTTCAAATTTAAGATCCATTTTGATGGCATCAACCTCTTTCGCCCCCGAAGGCTTTTCTTTGGGTCGGGCTCCATTTTTTGATGGGACCGACTATAATTATTGGAAAACCCGCATGACCACTTTTTTAAGAAGTATAGGATATCCAATTTACAAAATTGTCATGCAAGGTTATTCTTTGTCTTCCCCCGACGAATCCAAATGGACCCCCGCCGATATAAAGAATTTTGAGCTTGATGGCAAAGCCATGAACGCTCTCCATTGCGGCTTAGATAGAAATGAGTTCAATCGAGTATCTACTTGCACCTCCTCACATGAAATTTGGAAACTTTTAGAAGTAACTCATGAGGGCACTAACAAAGTTAAGGATACTCGGTTGGACATGTACCGTCAGGATTTTGAGTCTTTTTCTATGCATCCAAATGAATCTATTTCTGAAATGTTTACTAGATTTACTGACGTGTGCAATGGGAGAAAGTCCCTTGGTGATGATGTTTCAGCTGAAGCAATGGTCAAAAAGATCCTATGGGTCCTTCCGAGCTCATGGGCACCAAAGGTGACGGCGATCCAAGAAGCTAAGGACGTCAAAAATATGCCGGTAGAGGAGCTCATCGGATCTCTCATGACTTATGAGATCACGATGAGGAGGCAAGCTCAAAAGGAGGGCACACCAATCAAGACACCAAAGAACATTGCCCTCAAGGTACAAAAGGAAGTAAGCTCCTCCTCATCTTCTTCCTCATCTCCTTCCTCATCTTCCTCATCATCAAGCGGCGACTCGGAAATGGAGAATCTCGCCCGCCAAATGCACAAATTTATGAAGAAGCACAAGAAGAAGAAGAAATCTCGCAAGGCGCGAAAGCAAAAACCCACCGCAAGATCCGAGCCCAAGGTAAAATGCTACGGGTGCGGCGAAAAGGGCCATTACAAGCCCGATTGCCCACTCAACAAAAAATGGGCCACGCCAAAGGAAAAAGGAAAGAAAAAGGTCCTCAAGGCGACATGGAGTGACACCTCATCATCCTCCTCCTCCTCCTCCTCGACCGACCAAGGTACAAAATGCCTAATGGCATTTCATGAGGTAACATCTTCCGACTCCTCCTCCTCTTGTTCTTCAAATTCAAATTCTTTAAATCATCTTTCTTATGAATAACTCTCACACGCTAGAGACCAACTAGAAAAAGGATTTCATGCTTTATCGTCAAAATTCATTTCTTTGAAAAAGTCTTTCAAAAAACTCTCCTCCGAAAAAGAAAAACTTCTCAAAGAGAAGGAGGAGATGTCCCTCAAAATCCAAAATTTCCCAAATGTTGATTCCATGGAATCAACCATCAAAGACCTAAGGGAGACCCTAGCTAAGTTCACCCAAGGGGAACAAAATTTGAACAATCTCCTAGGTTCCCAACAAATTTCTAGGACCACTCAAGGACTTGGCTATACCAACCAAGCCTCCTCCTCCCATGCACCCACTGTTTTTGTAAGGGGGAGCTCCGCTTACAAATTTTGTAACTATTGCAAAAAACCCGGGCACCTTATTTATGAATACAATTGTAAAAACGCCCGGTACGGTCAACCCAAATCCTTTTACTTTTCGGACGAATTCTATAGGAGAAGACCCGCTATGAGACAAGTTTGGATTGAAAAATCCCTTCTTGCGAGTCTCTCCGGGCCAAAAATAGTTTCCTTTCCCCGGTGATTTGTTGTTTTTATTTAGGGGGAGTTAGGATCATTTAAGCCCTTTTCAATTTCAAAATTTTTCGATTCAAACTTTCAATTTCAACTCTTGGTTTCAAATTTCAAAATTCAATTGGTTTTTGATTCAAAACTTTCAATTCAAACTGTTATTCAATTTTTGATTCAAAACTTTCAATTCAAACTGTTATTCAATTTTTGATTCAAAACTTTCAATTCAAACTGTTATTCATTTTTTTTAAAACTTTCAATTCAAACTGTTATTCAATTTTTGATTTAAAACTTTCAATTCAAACTGTTATTCAAATTCTCATTTCAATTTCAAAAATTTCAATTGATTTTCAAATCTCAAATCTTGTTTTTCTATTTTCCCTCAATCAAGTTTTATGCCCCATTCTATTTTGATAATCACAAAGGGGGAGAAATTTCTTGATTGATTGGGGGAGAATCCTCTTCATCATGCTTAGTATTTCCTTTCAAATTCAGTTTTTTTACTTTCATTGTTTTGGTGATTGTGATCATCAAAATAGGGGGAGATTGTTGTACATCTCGTTCCCCTCGTTGTTTGATTTTCATGATCACAATCACCTTCTTATTTATCTAATATTGTGTTTTAAGTGTTGTGGATGACAGGCAAGAGATTGCCAAAGGAATGGCCCAAGAAAGCTCTCAAAGTGGACTGAAATTCAGTCCACCGGCCAACCGGTGTGATAGCACCGGCCAGCCGGTGGACCTGGCAGAGGCATTGCCCACTGCCAGGCTCCACCGGTCGGCCGGTGGCTCTGTCACCGGCCAGCCGGTGGCACCCAGATCAAACAGTGTGAGCTACTGTCTTGCCACCGGCCAGCCGGTGGCTCTGGCACCGGTCAGCCGGTGGAGCCTGGACCAGAATTCTCCTCCTCTGCCAAGGCACCGGCCAGCCGGTGGCCCTGTACCGGCCAGCCGCTAGCCCAGTCAAACTAGCCGTTGGGGCTTTGACCAGGCTGCTCCACTTGCCTCCCAACGGCTCCGAAAGCCTTTACAACGGCTCCGAAGACCTCCAACGGCCATATGAGGGTTCCCCCTCTATAAATAAAGGACCTTGAAGCCCCGGAACAATAGCCGGACCATAATTAAGCATTGTGAAGCCAACGAACACAATTCTCCTCATTTGGCAAACCTCCGGCGGATTGCTCCAAGGGAACCACAACTGCTCCAATCCAATTCCACATCCAAGGAGCACCACCATAGAAGCTTGGGAGTGCACGTCTTCAACTCCATTCAACCTTTGGCGCCCAAGGCTTCTCAACTATACGGTTTTTTATTGTATATTTATTTTGAGCTTTAATTTTGGGTTTGTGCCTACAAACCCCAAACCCTTTTCTCATCCCCCTTTCTTTTGGGTTCTCACACCACCATTAAGGTGTGAAGAGGTTTCTTCAAGCCTTTCCTTTTAAAAGGCTTGAGTTTTCGGTGAGCTAGCCTTCACCCGTTAAAAAGGCTAGTGGGTTCTTTCTATTCCATTAAAAGCAAGTGGGTTCTTGCTAAACCAATAAAAGCAAGCTGTAATAGGTCCTAGTGCTACCTCAAAGCCTAGTGGGTTTCTTGCTAAAACCATTGAAAAGCAAGCGGTAGAAATCTCTCAACGGTTGAGTTGGGAGCGGAGACGTAGGCCGGGTTGTTGGCCGAACTCCGTTATCAATTTTGTGTGTCTTGCCTATTTATTTCCGCTGCACTTTCACTTTGATTTTTAATTTGTTAATCATCTTTTAAAAGGCAATTCACCCCCCTCTTGCCATCTTTTCCTCGATTGTTCCGACCTAACAATATGAAGACAATATCTCTATGGTAAATGATTTTATATTTATGCGGATCATAAGAGTTTAAAATATATCTTTTCAAAAAAATAACTAAACATGAGGAAAAGGTGATGGATTGAGATTACCAAGGATTATGATTGTTCAATACACCACCACCCAGGGAATGAGAATAAGGTAGTAGATGTATTCAGCATGAAAGAGCATGGGGTTCTAAATAAAATGAGGGTTGAAAAGGATCATATGTACATGGATCTAGTAAAGATGGATAAGGAAATTATCATTAGATGGGAAGCATCACTACTTTTTTCAAATGGTTTCCAAACCATCTTTACTGGAATGGATTAAAAGATCTCAATTTGATGATGAGAATATTCAAAAGAAAATTAATATTTTCAATCAGGAGAAGTTAGAAGACTTTGTTTATGAGGATGGAATTTTAAAATTTGGGAGGAGGTTATGTGTTCCATCTATCCTTGAGCTAAAAATTGACTTATTGGATGATGGTAATTTTTCCTATACAACCTTGTAGCACTATGATGTATAGATATTTGAAGGAACATTTATGTTGGGATAATATGAAGTGAGAAATTTCTGATTATGTATCAAGATGTATAGTATGTAAAAAGGTGAAGGCTAAAATACAACATTCTAGATGAGTGTTGCATCCTCTTCATATTTCTACATGTAAATGGGATGACATCACTATGGATTTTTTCACGAAATTACCAAAAAAATTAATAAGGAAATGATTCAATACAAGTAATTTTTGATCAACATACCAAATATTAACATTTCTTTTCTATAGGGTAAGATTTTACACAAGAGAACCTTGCAAAACTCGATATTAATGATGGTGTAATACTTTATGTAGCAACTCTCTCAATTCCATCTGATCATGATCCATGATTTACATCTAAATTATAGAAAAGTATTCAGACATATTTGGATAGTGAGCTTCATTGGAGTACTTCTTATCACCCTAAAACTAATGGGTAGTCAGAAAGGATTACCCAAAATTTAGAAGACATGTTGAGATAATTCTCACTTGATTTTAAAGGTATATGGGATCAGTTTTTAACATTGGTAGAGTTTTCCTACAACAATTGTTTCTATTATAGTATTAAAATAGAACCATATGAAGTATTTTATGGGAAAAGATGTGGTACAACAATATGTTGGGATGTATTTAGTGAAAGGAAACTTGTAGGTGCATAACTTGTGGAGGAAACAACATTGAAGGTAAAGACTGTTCAAACGCATATCAAATCATCAAAAAGAAGAAAAAAGGGCTATGTCGATAATCGAAGGAAGGATTTTGAAATTAAATTTAGAGATCAAATTTTCCTGAAATTATCTCCATGGGAGGGTTTTATAAGATTTGGGAAGAAAGGGAAACTGATCCCCAGTTATATTGGTCCCTTTGAAACTCTATTGAGAATTAGACCTATAGATTATTGTTTGGAAACACCGCCTAACCTTTCCAAAGTAAAAAATATGTTACACATATCTTGGTTATGGATGAAAATTCTAGACCCAATTAATGAAATCACTTAAGGAGTTATCAAATTGGAACATGACTTGTCTTACTGTGAAGAGTGTATCAAGATTATTGACACTAAAGAATAGGTGTTGAGGGATCAGATTACTATTTTGGAAAAATCATAAAATTGAAGAGGTGACATGGGAGCCTAAGTAAATTATGATAAATAAATATCCAAATATTTTTGTGAGGGGACATGCTAGAAATTTCAATGATGAAATCTTTATTGGAGGGGATAATGCAACAACCCTCAATTCTATCAATGATATTTCCCTTTATATGTTTATTTAAAATATTATAAATCACATAATATCACATATAGAACATAATAAAAACATTATAAATAAATAATGAATAAAATAAGATGTATTTCTATGTGTTAAGGAACCTATACCGATTAAATAGTATCTTGACCATAAACATAGTAATATGACCATTATGAATAGTAAATCAACTTAATGAATAGTAAGCTAACCCATGAATGTATAAATAAAATTTAGGCATCTTATAAATGAATAAATGATAAAATTATGTCATAGCATAAGTAAGTGACTATTTTAAAAATTAATATTTAAGTGTTGGAATTTTTATAAGTCATAAATATTTAAAAACAATTTTATAATTAATAAAATGATATAAAAGAATATATATTTCTATAAAATTTACTCATAGATCAATATTTTTTTGTTTTTTTATTTTAGTATAATTTTATGAGACCTTAGTTAATTTTTAGAGTGTATTTAATTCAGTTTTAATTTTAAAAACTATATTTTTAGTGTAAATGATTATTTTAATTAAAAATAAAATATCCCATATTTATAAACTATTTTTCCAAATTGGTGATAATTTTTTATTTCTACCCATTAAAAAATGATTAGGGTGAATTTTAGGGATTTTTCTAAAATACTTGAATTTAAGGTGAATAGTAAAATATGATAATTTTTGTTAAATGATAAATACAAGATGTATTGAGTCATAGATGATGTATGGATGATTTAGGAACCCTTGGTTCAAAATAACATGAACTTCTTATTTTATTTAGAAAAATTAATGAACACTATTGCTTGTATTGATCAAAATAATAAAATAACGAATGCAATAATGGGAAAATCACTCCTCTCCTCCACTATAAATAACACCCCTCAATGCCTCCACTAACCACACATATAAGCCATTAATATTGTAAAAATTATTCCTAAATCCTCTTACCTAGTATCTCCCCACATCCAGGAGCTATTTATATGGATAAAATACCATAACCCCTTTTTACAAGGAGGATCTCAAGGAGAATAATTCAAGAGGTAAATTTCCATCATTTTTATTTTAATTTCATTTCATTTTTTTATTTTTTATTATATCCTCACCTAATATGTTAAAATGAACATGATAAATCCAGTATGATCTATATAATATAATGATATCATGACAATATAATATCCATTATCAATTCACTTACCCTCTCTCTTATTTTAAAAACAAAATCATTGTTCGGGAGGTGCCGATTTACAACCATCATGGACGACAAAAATTCGTTCTTCAATTTATCCTCCAAGGATGGTCATGAAACCATTTTTATGGTTAAAAAAATTATAAAATTTGTAATATATATTATTTAAGGTTATTCATCCACTTTATATATATGATATTAAATAATAGAACAAAACTAGTTCATTATAATAAAAAAATCACTAAAATTAAGCTAAACAATTATCATTAACATGTTATCTAATGATTGATAATCATATATAAAAAAATGATACATAATACCAATTAAACATCTTGTTTTTAATTAATATCATGTAATTCCAATTCTTGATAATTACACCCATTTTGAATGAACTCCATTGCTTATAATCAAGTGAAACGATCATGAAATCAAGGAAACAAACACTCTAGAATGACGGAACTCAATCATATAAATTATAAAAAAGCCATAAAATAATATAATAAATTTACAATACATGTATAATAGGTTCTGAATTAAATTATTGATGAGTATAATTTCATATTCCAAGACCTTAAGGTCAAGTGTAGAACACATTCTGACATAAGGTAAGGGTTTTTAACTAAACCAACACTTTCTTTCATGTTACTCTTGTTATCTCTTTACCCAAATTATATTCTTAATTAATATTATGAAATCCTCATATATTCTTTATGAATTATATATATATATATATACTAATTAAAATCCTTATTTATTTTATGTGGAGTTATATGTTCTAAAAGGATCTTTCTCAAATCCCTCCTAATAAACAAGTCCGATTCAACTGAACATTATGATTTCTTACCTATTTTCAAGTGCACTATAAATTCAGTTTTAAGCCATAATTTTTTAATAAAATCACAAATTTATTATGGAAAAACTATTTTAGATAATTTATTATTTTATTAATTTTTTTCTCAGAAGAACTCTTCTTTTCAAAGTAAAAATAGTATTTATCTTAAGAGTTCATTGAAGATTATATAAGAGTATTATCATTTATTTAAAATCCATTATAGATTAATATGTTTAATTAAGATTAATATTGTATTATATCATCTAATATATTTTATTTAATGGTTTATGATTATTTTCATAGTGGATGTGTTATATTTATACCATTCACCATATTACTATGAATGGTTAGTGATTATATTTACTCATTGGGGAATGTTATTTACATTTCATATGTTAGTTTAAATATGAATAAATATGTTTATTAAGTTTTTACCCTTTCATATGAGGAATTAATTTGACTTATTAAGTGTCGAGTGTGGCCCAAAATATACCCTTGGCATATCGGTAAGTCTCGTGATACAAACTAGTTTGGGTTTTTACCTGTTTAGGTATGGTCTGTAATGATGACTTGATAGTATGGTTATGATGTCCCAATTTAGGCATTAACTCATTAGGAAACTAGTTATTGATGGTACATGTGATTATTTGAATAGTATAATATCAATGGTTATGTTATATTTTGGAATTATTTATTCATTTTTATTCCTAGAATAATATGCTCATGTTTTTAATTGAAAGTGTTTTTTGTTATTCATATTTCCTTATAATTTACTTCTAGATTCCATTGAATTATCTACCATAATGAGCATCAGATCTCACCCATTTTTTATGTTTATTTTTCACCAGAATGCCAAGATAAATTTTAAAAATGGCATGAAAAGATATTCTAGAAGAATAATATTTTTTACAAAGGAGTCTCTATGATGTATTTCATTTTAAGTTGAAATGTTGATCTTATGTATGTATATTGTTTTACAAAGATAATATACTATTTGATCCTTTAGGATGCGTCATCATTGTTTATATACCTATGTAATAAAGTAATGTACCAACTCTGGGTTACTAGGGTTGGGATATTACATTTCAATCGTTTTATCATTAGTGAGTCTGCACCGAGGAACTCCCACACCATTAAACATAACCAAGGAAATGATATTATCCAAAGGGATTGTTCAAGAGAACCAATTTTACAAAAGTTACAAATGGGCCTGAAGAACTCATTGAGAAACCACCAATTTCCATGAAAATCCAACACATCATTTACAATTACAAATCCACATTGAATCCAATTTAATAAAACAAAACATAATTTTATAAATCAAATACCTTTACTAGTCCCAAACCATAACTTATAAATTATATATCACATAGAAAATATGACTTGGCATTTTATCAAAAAATTGGAGTGTAACACTTAACAAAATAATTTCAACTAATTTAAAACAAGATAGAAACCAACACATTTCATATCAAACAATTTTAATAAAAATAATGAATCATAAATTTTCATATAAGAAATGTGAAAAAAGAATGAAATAAATGATTCCTAAATTTAAAAGACATGTGAAAATGTAAACCTAACTCAAACCACATACACTTCAAAAATTACAACATGAATAAACTATGAAAAGGATAAAATTGGTAAAAGAACATCCAATAAGAATCATAAAAACACCAAAACCTCAATTTAAAACCTTATAAATATGAATACTATAACTATATAGTCATGGGAGAATATGAAGAAAAAAGAAAATATAAGAAGGAGGAGGAATAGAAGAGAATATTACCTTGAGAAATTACCTCAAATCATTCAATAAAACCCTAGATCCAACCTATAGAAGATGATAATAATCTTTTAGAAGAAGGGAGGAGATCCTATAGAGTTTTATGATCCAATAAAGAGTGAGCAGAGGAACTTGGGGTTAAAAATAAAAGAGGGTAGACGGGTAATTTCAAAATTTTAGAACCCCTTGGAGTTGTTCATGGTTAGGATGAACAATTTCCCAAAATGTTCAACAAGAATTCACCCTATTCTATATGCACTGGGTACCCTCATGGTTTGAATGCATAGTTTGGGAAACTATGCACCAACCTTGAAGTATGGTGCTATGAAAAATTATAGAACCATGTGAACACCTCCCATAAAATTCTTATAACTGTGATAATGTCGTTCTACCTTGACTAGAGCCACCCAAACCTATAAGGTTTCTCCTAGGAGCCACATAGTTCGGACCAAAACATATACAATAGGTGAAACCCAAACTGTGCAATATCAAAATGAATTGAAAAGGAACTCAACATCAAGAGGCCACATGGTTACCCCTTAAACAGTCACCTAAACTGTACATCTTGGAAAAAACATCTCAAAACTCAGAATTTGAAGTATGAAAATTGAAATACAAGGATAATAAGGAAGACCAAAATAAATATTTTAAATAAAAGAAGAAAATAAAAATCGGGTTGTGTCACCTTCATAATGGAATATGTAAAAAGTGAATCCATGTTAACAGATACAACATGAACATTAAACTCCTATAGAATTTGATTCTATTTTCTTTGAATCCTATACTTAGATATGTCATGGCCTTGAAGTTAGCAGTTATAAAAAATAATAAATATGATTTTAGAAAAAGTATTATTCCAAAAATAGATTCTTAGGCAATCATATAGATATATATGGTCTAGAAGGGTAGTGGGTATATATATTTTTGTAAATATAAAATAAATTGTGATACTCTCCATCTATAGAGAATCTTTAACCAAAAAAATATAGTTTTATTCATTTCCAATGGAATTAAGAATAGAATGTTTATTTCATGATAATGGGATCCTGGTAATCTAAATCCATAGATAGAAATAAGACCAATCTGAATCATTTTTTATTTTATGATAATCATTTAATAACTAGAATCTACTTCTCTAATAGAGGTTTGATTTGACTTCAAAAGTTTGGAACAATTCAATCATAATATTTCAATGGATATAGAATACTTTTTATTAAATATGTATATCGAAATAGTAAAATAAAGGTCTCATGATATTACTATTCCTTTAAATCAATCTATTATTGGGAAAGTGATAGGGTTAGATTACCCACCCTAAATTCCATTTGATTCATTGGAAGTGAGATCAGTAGTACCAGAGGAAGCTTGGCCCTTGGTGGAGTATGTTTAATTACATTAATGGAAAATTTCAATAAACCATTTAGGGGTATAGGTAGATTTAATTTCATTTTTGAAGAAAATACAAAAGATGTCATCCTTTCCTAATCTAGGGGTGCTTCATCTAATGAGTGATGATGGATATGGGTAACAACATGAAATTTGGATCAATTGAACATAGATATTGTATATGAAATACTATTGGAATGAAAATTTTTATATAGATAATCTATGAAAGATCTAATGAAAAATAGAAAGGTGATTGAATGATAGGAATCACTCTAAAGTTCAGTGGATATAAAAAATGATCCATGTAAGGTGTGTAATAAGAAGTGTACACCCCATCCCCACTGAAAAGTATCACACCTACCCCCACTAATTTGAATATATATATATATATATATAAACTATAACAATATAACTCTTTATCTCCACCAATAAAAATAATCATCTCACTGAAACCTAAATATAGTCATGGGTGAGGGTAACATGAAATATACAATTTTGATATGTATTATTCTTTTTATCTATAAGATATTTGTCATGTATGGACCTAAAATTCAATCATGTTAATGTTGTGGATTATGTGTGTAGAACCACAATAAAATATTAAAAATGTATAGGTGTAAATAAATATTCAAATCCAAATAATTCCATTAAGATAATTCCTCTTCTCTTCATCAAAAAATATCATTGGTTTTAATGACTAAAAAAATTTCATAGTGGAAAATAAAAAATAAGATACATGTGTAATTATCATGAATTTAAAAATTAATTACCATTGATAATTACATAATATAAATAATGTTTTAACCTACTTAAAATAATTATTACATTCATCAAATGTTGTATTTTAAATTAATATGAAATATTATTAGTAATTTATATAAAAACGATTAATAGTTAAATGAAATACCTTTAATAATTAATGAGTAGTAATGTTGATAATTATTTAAAATATAAATCTAATAATATGATAAATCCACATATATTTACAGACACGCACACACACACATATGTCTACAACCATGAATTTCACTATTTCCATCCATATAAATTCTTTTTCATTTATCATATTCATGTAAGAATCATTATGATTTATATAACCATCAGAAAATATATACCCTTAATAAAAATGAAATTAAAGTTAAATACCTTATTCATAATAGATCCTACATGTTTCTAGGAAAAATATTATTAAAAATTAAATAAATATAAAACGTAATCCCAAATATAAAATTAATCATCTACAACAAGAATCTAGGCCACATCACACTCTACAACAAGAGTCAGGGCCACACTAGAAACTATGTCACACCACTCTTTAGAGCTAGTAGTTGGGTCCCATAAATATTTGAATTCAATGGTCGGATCACATCACTTTACTTAACATGATCATATTAATTATTATTTTTTATTTTTATATTTTAATAAATGGGAATAAATTATAAATTAGAGAATAATATTCTTATCTTATAGAAAGTAAACCATATAGGGTATCATCTAGTGACATTAAAATGTAGTTATTTTTTGTTACTTATTATTGTGAACAAATTCATTCAACCTTAAAGACCAACCATTTGGACTATAATATGTAACTCATAATCCAAAAAACAATAATATTAATACTATCCATATGATGATATTTACTAAAAAATTCCCATACTGTCATAATATTATATTTATTCCATGAATTATTAAGCAATCAATTATTTATACTTCTGTAGTATAGATTTTTATTTATTAGTATTAATAACCATATTACACAACCCTCTATTAACATACTCATGGTCTAAATTAAAATTATAAAATGTGTGATGGTCAACATTCACTCACATTAATTTTTTCCATCCTTTATTAATTAAAAATTAAAAATTAATTAGTCATCCTTCATTAATACTTCATATATCATTCTTCATTATTGAATCACCACAGGAAGAAAAACGTGAAGAACATGAAGAACTCAATGAAATCACTTTTGAATGTGAGGATACAGAATCTCTTGTTAAATTGAAAAACCTAATTTAACTAATTTTATGTTTAATATACTCATACTATATGTATCATCCAAGGATATAATTAAATCAAATTCATAACACTAAAAAATCGACCATTCAAATTTATTTTTATATTTAATAAAAAATTATCATTAAATTAAAAAAATAACTTCTTAACACTTACATGACTATTTAAATTTTTATTTATAATGAAAATTTTTTCTATGAATATTCACAATTTACCTTGAAATTGAATAATATAGAATATTTTTTATTTTATAAAAAAATCACATATAATGAATTAATAAAATTGATATTATAATCCTCTATTATTTAATTAAATTTTTTTATTTAGTAAATTATAATACTAATAAATAAATAAAATTTTTATCAACATTTCACATGTAATTTAAACTTTTCATCATTAATAATCTCCAAAAAAATTAAAAAATGAAATATAATATCATAAAAACATTCATTATGTGAGAAATTACCATGATAATAAAATTTGGCATAGGAATCTTACAAGACAGAATAAAATAATTAAATATATGTACTGATAACCCATTTAGTATTCATTATCCAATTCATTTTCTTTCATTCCAAAATTATACCTTTAATAATTAATTGAAGGATAACACACCTACACAAAAAATTCACCTGAAAATACTAAATAACCATAAGATGAATAAAAAATATAGATTAGATCTATAATTATATATCCCTACAATCATTCTCATTAGGGTGAATATTTACATACAACCTATATTGATACACCTAAAATACATAAAATCTGACCTAATTTAGATGGAAGGGATACGTGGTATGAAACTTCTCTATTATGTTGTTGAATAAGAAATTTCCATATAAAATAGGTTCAATGTTCACTAGTTATTTTGTATCTGTAATTCCCCCATCACATAGGTACATTGAAATTTTCATGATTAATATAATTTAACACCACTAACCTCCTTCAATCAAAATTAATTTATTCCATCTTTGAGTAGTTTTTATTCAATCCTAAATCCACTGTGCTTTTTCTATTATATCCTACATCCTGGTAAATGATGGATGACACACTATCATTAACTTGTTTTTTAGAGACTGATATTATTGACCATATAGGCCTTCATATAGTTTCATACATATGGAAGAATTATATTTATTATTATATATTTTAACAATTTCATTGTCATACGATTTTTATAATATGATCTAATGTTTATATCATATTCCATTGACAACTACTCCACCATATAAAAAACCATCTCATTCTAGGTATATGTTTGAAGATAAAATATTATTTTAAGAAACAATTTGGTTAAAAATTCATGAAACAATCATCTATTTATTAGTGAAGTAAATATGAAATCCCAAACATATATAATCATATGAAGAACATTGTGTTATCTCAATAAATAACCAACATAAATATTTTAGAACCGTTAAAACAATTTTTACATCATAATTATTAAGAAACGATATAATTTATCAAAGAGATTAGGAATAACCCATGTGGAGTCACAAGATCATGGTGAATAAGGTAATATGGTCAATGATCCCATGGTAATGTACCATTCCTAGCCTAGTAATCCCTTAGATTTCAATATTGGGTCAATACTGGATCTCTAAAATTCCAAACCATACAGAAGAGTTTTTTGAATAATTGGAGAGTAATATATTTAGGATAATGCACCCTGTCACGAACCAACTCGGGTCAACCCTGAACCGGTCACCCGAGCCGGTCCGCGACATGACCCGAGAGGTGTTCCCGATCCTCCTGGGCTGGTGAAAAGTGCCAGGGCATCAACAGTGAGCAAGTGGGAACGATTTCGCCCAGTAAAAATAAATAATTAAAGCAGCAGAAAATAAACAGAGCAGCGAAAAATAAATAAACAAAGTAAAGTAACTAACAAGAACAAAAGAAATCAAAACTAACCGAAAGAGACAACCACTATCCCCATGTGACCTTGCAGGTCACTCTCCAACTCACGACCAAACGTCACCCAAGGCGAACGCACCCAAACTGTAACCTGCACAAACACTAAAAATAGAAAAGAACTATAGGCGTGAGTATTAAAACTCAGTAGGCTAGCCCGATATCTATTCCCAATGCACTGCCCTTAAATAAAGAAATTTACCAATTACAGGTTTGAACTAAATATACAAAAAAATATTGGTTTTCACACACACACTTTCATTTCTAAAACAAGTATCAGTCCATTTCCCTTTTTAATTTAAAAACAAGTTTAGTGTTTGAAAGGAAAAGATACAATTAATTTTTAAAACATTTTTCAATAAAAAATTTAGAAAACTAGACTTCAGTTATTAACCAAAGAAAAACCACACATAGCACACAACACACACCAAGGGCAATGGGAAAAGTGGCACACATAGGCCAGCAACCGAACTAGACCTCTCGATCGTCCACCACACACAAATACACACTAAAGAAAACATGGGTCGAACCTAGGAGATCGTGAACAATCCAGAACGTACTATACATCTGACTCATCCTGAAGGCATGCCCTAACTCGATGACGTCATAATGCCCTAACGCCCGGCATAACCCTGCATGGCCTAACCGAGGGGCCCAATCCCCATAGCAGCAATAACTCAGTATTCCCCTGCTATAGGGCCACTAGCCAGTGCGTAATCTAAACTAGTGCAACAATCGTTCTCAGAAGATTCACTCACTATGCCAGGTTCCGATGTCAACACATACAATAAAAAGAGGGGTGAATCAAAATTCCAAACAATCAGTCACGATACATAAACATCACATACAGCTCACGCAATCAACGCACACCAAAGATTACCCCTGAATGGGTTTTCCAAAATAATTATTTTACTAAAGTGCCAAATGGGCCTTCACAACTTTTAACGCAAAACCTCATTTTTCAAGAAATCCCAAAACACTTTCTCATATGAAATCATTTATCTTTAAAACTAAAGGTACATTTGAAATTCCGTGAATTATGTTTAAAGGCCAAACGGGCATTCTTTCAATACTGGGTGTCTGCCCGTCAAAAAAATGTTCCAACTGTTCGGTATAAAATAAACTGCTATTTTCACACTAAATAATCATTTAAAATTTTATTATCTAATATTATTTCTCATTCATTAAAATTAATAAAACCTCAATCAATTAATAAATTCTAAATCTAAAGGTAAGTGTAGTGGGGGACCTACCTCAAGACCAAGGCGCGACGACGATGCAAGCTCGGAAACCAGGCGCGACGACGGTGCTGACTTGGAAACAGGCACGACAACGGCGCTCACGTGGAAACAAGTGCGACAACGACGCTCACTAGGAAGCAGGCGAGATGACGACGCTCACTCGGAGATAGGCGCGACGTCGACGCAACCTCAGAAACAAAGCGCGGGGATGGCGCTCACTCAGAAACACCCCGCGCGGGTCCCATCGGGGGGGGGGGGGGGGCTGCGACAAGAAATGGGCTGCCGGAGAGCGTCACGCCGGAATAGCAGAAGGCGTGCAGCTGGACGCGGTCCGACCAGGGGGTGCGGCAAGGGCCTCCGGACAGCAGTGATGCGAGGCAGCCGATGGGAAGGGTTTGCGACCAGTCAGAGAGCACGCGACGAGTCGAAAGGCACACAACAGGAGGGTACGAGCTGGTCGGGGTTGTGCGACGCCTGAGAAGAGGTCTCGCTAGTCAGAGACAGCGGTCGAAGGGTGGAGGGTAGCCCAAGGCGGACAGCGGCTGGCGAGGACACAAAAGGAGGGCTACGGCGATCAGAAGTGGAGGGTTGCTAGCTGCCGATTGGCTGGAGCAGGGAGGTCCAAGGAGGGAAGGTCGGTGCCTCGTACAAGAAGCCAGGGGCCTACGCAAGGGCTGTCGGTTGAGAAGGAGCAAAAGAGGCTGGCGGGGCTGGCTGCTGGAGAAGGAGAACCAGGTGGGGGGTGCAGGACACATAAGTAGGGGGTTGCGGGAGGAGCCGAGACCTGGGGGTGGTGTTGCGCAAGGAAGGAGGGTGAGCCGATCGGGGAGCCGAGCTAGCAGGGAGGGCCGCTGGCGGAGTGGCATGCTGCAAGCGCAGAGGCCGGGACGCTGGGGAGGCAAGCTGTGCGGGATTCTGAGAAGGCAGGAAGGTATGCGGGCACGGCGGTGGCTGCTGGTTAGTCTGCAGGTTAGGACGTGACCAAGACGGAGAAGCCAGGAGGTGCAGAAGAAGGCCGAGCCGGGGGTCTACGAAGGAGGGTGAGGCGATGCGGGCTTCCTGCTCACGACAGGGAAGGAGGAAGGGGACCGGGATGCGACGAGGCTGGCCGGCGGTGGTGCAACAAGTCATGCGGGAGGGGCGACGGGAGGACCGAGCGGGATGCAGAGCGGCGGCCGGAGGGCTTGTTGTGTGCGGGCTACTGTAAAGGGATGCTCGGTGGTCGGCTTGCCGGGACGCAGGTGAGGAAGCGGAGAAGGCAGGAGGCAGCTGCTGGGGCGAGGAAGAGAGGAAATAGTGGAGCGGGGGAACACCCGCATGGAAATAACAAAGGAGAAAAAAAGAAGAAGAAATAAGAAGAAAGAAGGAAAAAAAAGTAAAAGTAAACAAAGATAAATAATAATAATAATCTGACTAATAATAGTAATAATCATAATAATAATAATCATAATAATCTTAATAATAATCTTAATAATAACAATATTATAAATTATTGTTATTATTATTATTGAACATCTTATGAAACTATTTTAAATTTAATTTATTCATTTAAATTTTATTATTTATTTAATCGGTTGAGCAACCGCGTACTCACCAGGTCCGAACACATGATCGGACCGAATGCGTGGTGACCGCGCACCACCCCGGACCGAATGTGCAGCGACCGCTAGCAGTGCAGTGACTGCGCACTGGCCCGAAACCCACCGAAACATCAACGATTCAACGAAAATTCAAACCTGGACCCGCCGCAACTCTGCCCAAAGTCGCGGGACCGAGAAAATAGTAAAAACATAGGCATCCGTGGTCGGGGTGTGACAATTCTCCCCACCACAGACACTTTCTGCCCCTAGAAAGTCACCAAGCCAACAGTTGACACAACATAATTTCATTCCTAGACAAAAATCATAGAGAACCGAGAGCTTTGGGGTGACCATTCCCAACAAACGTCACACCCGACCAATTCAAGAAAAACCACCACCCGAGATTGAGGGGAGAACATAAGAGGGTTCTCCCCACCACAAGAATTTACTAATACAAAAACCCTTGAAACCCGAACAAACAACCCCCAAGGGGGGGCAATACAGGAACTCCCGAACCGAACTCATTCATTTTTTTTCACATGTACTAAACAACACACCTGAGACTTGATGAAAAGCTTGTCACGGAACAATCCAACAACTTGAGGATGAGAAATTAATTCAACACCTCCCATCAACTTTACAAAACGAACATTACCCTATTGAACACAGCTAGGACCAACTCAAAGACAGAACATGTCCGTTTATTCATGGGCCCACACCATTCAAAGAGACCAAACAACTTAAAAACCACACTGAGAGAAAATAAGACCACTTGGATTGTGGGAGAATGCGCTCCTCATGCCACCACAACAAGGATAAGATTACGACAGTGATGAGAATAGAAGAAGGAAACTTTGGATATTTCGCCATTCTGAAGCCGAAGACATTATCTGGACCGAGGTTTCACACACCCTCAGCAATTCCTGACTGCGCGCGAGCTTCACCCCGAGACCTGTGGTTGGGGCCCTGATGGCTGAAGCATCTCCTGCCTCGCAGTCAGGCATTTTCATCTCCTGGTTTCTAACTCCTTCTGTTCGATGATTCCAACAACCACGATGATCGTACATTTTCAAAGGTATGCAACAGGATGACTTAGAATGTCCGGGCAGGCCATACTGGTGGCGCACAAGAGAGCGGTCCAATGAACTAGGAGCCGGTAGTGACAATGATAGTTTCTTGGGGACAGGTTCCACCGGCCCGCACTCCTTTCCAGATTAGGAACCTTCGTGGAAGCTGACTACCGTTAATCACACCCAAAACTCTAATGACGATGAGACATTTCATCTTTAATAACCCAGAACTGAACCCTAAAACAACTCTAGGGCGGTACGAACCTTAACTACCTTGGGATTTCCCAAAAACCTGAAGACACACTATCTTTCAGAACTATACAACTACCTCTAATAGGCTTAGACTACCACGATAAGAAAGAAACACACAAAAGGAACTGAGAACTGAGAATAACTTATTGAAAACTTTGGGAGGCTTTCTGGGCGGCATACTCATGACTATCACGAAAAACACCATTGAAACCGGCATCAAGCCAAAACTCAATCAAAGCAACAACACAAGCTAAGGGAAATAGGCCCATAATCCAAACATATAAAACACAAGGATAAATCACTTTTCCAAAACCATTTTCTCTTTAAAATTTAAAAAAAAACTCACCTATGGAACCTTATGAACCGTCACATGTGCGTTCATTCAATATCGCTCATATCAGTTGCAAACAAGTGCCTCCACGCACTTTCCACACATACCCACGCACGTGTGACCCTCAATAAGGAGTGCCAAGGTTCAAACACTTATTTTCCTTACCAAATCCAAACACATACCATGTTTTTCCAAACCTATACACCTTCTCAAAAAAAAACCCACTTTAGTAATTTCAAAAACAATTTGGAAGAAACCCCCCTTTTTTTCATTTCGAAATCACTTTCATTTTCAACACACACACACATCAACCGAGTTCAAAATGAAACACAACCAACAACAAAACACCGGAATGAGGAACTAGGGCGTATGCCTAACTCGGTGACATGGTGGTGAGCCATGCCCCAGGTAAAGCATAACACTAAGAGGACCTTGAGCCGGACACTTGGACTCCACATGGGTCACCACCCCATGTGAGTCCGCAAAGTGAACCGATTCACCTCCATTGTCATCCCTCAATCCAAAGCAACCAAAGAAAAAAGACTCAAATCACGGACTAACCATGGTGACTCAGGTCTCGTCACGAGTGGTGGTGATCAGGCACCAACCCGAAACCTACCTCCTGAGCCCCAACAGTCCTAATATCCTTCTATCGGACATCCCAAATAACAAAGGGCACTCTGAAAAGCGAGGTCCACTAAGAGATGACCTCCTTTGATACCATTTTGTCACGAACCAACTCGGGTCAACCCTGAACCGGTCACCCGAGCCGGTCCGCGACATGACCCGAGAGGCGTTCCCGATCCTCCTGGGCTGGCGAAAAGAGGCAGGGCATCAACAGTGAGCAAGTGGGAACGATTTCACCCAGTAAAAATAAATAATTAAAGCAGCAGAAAATAAACAGAGCAGCGCAAAATAAATAAACAAAGTAAAGTAACTAACAAGAACAAAAGAAATCAAAACTAACCGAAAGAGACAACCACTATCCCCATGTGACCTTTCAGTTCACTCTCCAACTCATGACCAAACGTCACCCAAGGCGAACGCACCCAAACTGCAACCTGCACAAACACTAAAAACAGAAAAGAACAATAGGCGTGAGTATTAAAACTCAGTAGGCTAGCCTGATATCTATTCCCAATGCACTGCCCTTAAATAAAGAAATTTACCAATTACAGGTTTGAACTAAATATACAAAAAAATATTGGTTTTCACACACAAACTTTCATTTCTAAAACAAGTATCAGTCCATTGCCCTTTTTAATTTAAAAACAAGTTTAGTGTTTGAAAGGAAAAGATACAATTCATTTTTAAAACATTTTTCTATAAACAATTTAGAAAACTAGACTTCAGTTATTAACCAAAGAAAAACCACACATAGCACACAACACACACCAAGGGCAATGGGAAAAGTGGCGCACATAGGCCAGCAACCGAACTAGACCTCTCGATCGTCCACCACACACAAATACACACTAAAGGAAACATGGGTCGAACCTAGGAGATCGTGAACAATCCAGAACGTACTATACATCTGACTCATCCTGAAGGCATGCCCTAACTCAATGACGTCATAACGCCCTAACGCCCGGCATAGCCCTGCATGGCCTAACCGAGGGGCCCAATCCCCATAACAGCAATAACTCAGTATTCCCCTGCTATGGGGCCACTAGCCAGTGCGTAATCTAAACTAGTGCAGCAATCGTTCTCAGAAGATTCACTCACTATGCCAGGTTCCCATGTCAACACATACAATAAAAATAGGGGTAAATCAAAATGCCAAACAATCAGTCACGATACATAAACATCACATACAGTTCACGCAATCAACGCACACCAAAGATTACCCCTGAATGGGTTTTCCAAAATAATTTATTTTACTAAAGTGTCAAATGGGCCTTCACAACTTTTAACGCAAAACCTCATTTTTCAAGAAATCCCAAAACACTTTCTCATATGAAATCATTTATCTTTAAAACTAAAGGTACATTTGAAATTCCGGGAATTATGTTTAAAGGCCAAATGGGCATTCTTTCAATACTGGGTGTCTGCCCGTCAAAAAAATGTTCCAAGTGTTCAGTATAAAATAAACAGTTCTTTTCACACTAAATAATCATTTAAAATTTTATTATCTAATATTATTTCTCATTCATTAAAATTAATAAAACCTCAAGCAATTAATAAATTCTAAATCTAAAGGTAAGTGTAGTGGGGGACCTACCTCAAGACCAAGGCGCGACGACGACGCAAGCTCGGAAACCAGGCGCGACGACGGTGCTGACTTGGAAACAGGCACGACAACGACGCTCACGTGGAAACAAGTGCGACAACGACGCTCACTCGGAAGTAGGCGAGATGGCGACGCTCACTTGGAGACAGGCGCGACGTTGACGCAACCTCATAAACAAAGCGCGACGAAGGCGCTCACTCAGAAACACCCCGCGCGGGTCCCATCGGGGGGGCTGCGACAAGAAATGGGCCGCCGGAGAGCATCGCGCCAGAATAGCAGAAGGCGTGCAGCTGGACGTGGTCCGACCAGGGGGTGCGGCAAGGGCCTCCGGACAACAGTGATGCGAGGCAGCCGATGGGAAGGGTTTGCGACCAGTCGGAGAGCACGCGACGGGTCGAAAGGCACACGACAGGAGGGTACGAGCTGGTCGGGGTTGTGCGACCCCTGAGAAGAGGTCTCGCTAGTCAGAGACGACGGTCGAAGGGTGCAGGGTAGCCCAAGGCGGACAGCGGCTGGCGAGGACACAAAAGGAGGGCTGCGGTGATCAGAAGTGGAGGGTTGCTAGCTGCCGATTGGCTGGAGCAGGGAGGTCCATGGAGGGCAGGTCGGTGCCTCGTACAAGAAGCTAGGGGCCTACGCAAGGGCTGTCGGTTGAGCAGGAGCAAAAGAGGCTGGCGGGGCTGGCTGCTGGAGAAGGAGAACCAGGTGGGGGGTGCAGGATGCATAAGCAGGGGGTTGCGGGAGGAGCCGAGACCTGGGGGTGGTGTTGTGCAAGGAAGGAGGGTGAGCCGATCGGGGAGCCGAGCTAGCAGGGAGGGCCGCTGGCGGAGCGGCATGCTGCAGGCGCAGAGGCCGGGACGCTGGGGAGGCAAGCTGTGCGGGCTTCTGAGAAGGCAGGAAGGTATCCAGGCACAACGGTGGCTGCTGGTTGGTCTGCAGGTCAGGACGTGAGCAAGACGGAGAAGCCAGGAGGTGCAGAAGAAGGCCGAGCCGGGGGTCTACGAAGGGGGGTGAGGTGATGCGGGCTTCCTGCTCACGACAGGGAAGGAGGAAGGGGGCCGGGCTGCGACGAGGCTGGCCGGCGGTGGCGCAACAAGTCATACGGGAGGGGCGACGGGAGGACCGAGCAGGATGGAGAGCGGCGGCCGGAGGGCTTGTTGTGTGCGGGCTACTGTAAAGGGATGCTCGGTGGTCGGCTTGCCGGGATGCAGGTGAGGCAGCGGAGAAGGCAGGAGGCAGCTGCTGGGGCGAGGAAGAGAGGAAATAGTGGAGCGGGGGAACACCCGCGTGGAAATAACAAAGGAGAAAAAAAGAAGAAGAAATAAGAAGAAAGAAGGAAAAAAAGTAAAAGTAAACAAAGATAAATAATAATAATAATCTGACTAATAATAGTAATAATCTTAATAAGAATAATCATAATAATCTTAATAATAATCTTAATAATAACAATATTATAAATTATTGTTATTATTATTATTGAACATCTTATGAAAATATTATAAATTTAATTTATTCATTTAAATTTTATTATTTATTTAATCGGTTGAGCAACCGCGAACTCACCAGGTCCGAACACATGATCGGACCGAATGCGTGGTGACCGCGCACCACCCCTGACCGAATTTGCAGCGACCGCTAGCAGTGCAGTGACTGCGCACTGGCCCGAAACCCACCGAAAACATCAACGCTTCAACGAAAATTCAAACCTGGACCCGCCGCAACTCTGCCCAAAGTCGCGGGACCGAGAAAATAGTAAAAACATGGGCATCCGTGGTCGGGGTGTGACACACCCTCAGGTAGAAAGATTCAATAACAGTGGAAATTAGAATAATAATAAACCATGAAACATGAAATGAATAAAGGATAAAACCAAATAAATCTAAATATTAATAATGAGTCATATTACAACATGTTAAATGTAAATAAAAATTATATTATGATATTATTACAGTAAAATAAATAATACAAATAAATCCTCTATAAACCCTATTCATGTACCCCATTATTAGTACTGTCTCAATGTTTCAATAAAATACAATAAATTAATCAAATTATTCACATCTCCCCCTTCCCTATTACAATATATAATTATCAAAAACTAACCTACTTATAAATTATTACCAAACAAGGTGTTAGTAAAACATAGTAGGAAAACACACACACAATTCCAAAATAAACTGATATGATAAAATAGTTTCGGGAATATTATGATAAATAGTGGAATTAATTTATAAATTAATTCATAACTTGAAACCGACCTACTAACAATAAATAAATATAAATTCACACCAGGTCATCCAAACTTACTTCAAAATTATTCTAGATGTCTATGTCCTTGAAATATTAAGAAATTACTTGAATTAACCCCATGTTAAATGCCTAATCCAACCCAAGAATGAATTCCATGTCTAACACAATATCCCAACTAGGAAATAAATCCATTTTAAATATAATATCTCCCACAAAAAGGAACAACATGTAAAACCTATTGATTCAAACTTTAAGGTACACCATATACAACCTATAATTTTATCATGATTAAACACCATGCCCAACAGATAATTTTATCCAGGATGGAACACAATGTCCAACCAATAACTAAAATCTCAAAGGAATGCAATGTAAAGGTTAAATTTCATACTTTAAGGAACACTATGACAAACCTAAAATTTCAATAAGGCATGAATGCCTTTCCTATCATATAGTTTTTTAGGAATAAAAACCAATTACAACACATAATTTCATCTAAAGGCATTAAGTGACCTAGGATTCATAAAATGATAATATCTAATCAATATTTTAATAATAAAACCATCAAAATTAGAAAAAAGTTATAAATATCCTTATTAATAAATTAATAAATTATCCAATTATCATTCCATTTAATATATTTACTAAATTCCTTCCAAAATAATAATATAAGAAAATTATTAATTTAATCAAAGTTACATTTTTTTTAATAATTTTAATTTCCAAAATTCCACTTGTTATTTATAGAAAATCACCATTACACATGTCATCATATCCTTATTTTATTAGTCCCTTATAATAATTACAATTAAATACTAGATTACTACTTTTAATCAATATTTTTTATTATACAACCAATCACCATGATTTTGATGTTAATAATTTTACAATTCAATTCAATTTCTCAATTCAAGTGCCAAAACTATTCCCAATGTTATTTCAATGTATAAAAAATATATAATTAATCAACTGGATCTAGGTTTGTTTTATTCATGTTAAAATATAGAGAAAAGTGTTAGAAAACCACTCCAGTGGCCATAATTACTAGTATCAATACCAAGAGACCCAATATGATCTGAGGGAGTCTAATGCTTATGTTTTCTTAAAAGCAGTGCGATAAATGTTTTTTAGGTCATGTGAATAGAATGTCAACATTATTGAATTGATTCCATATAATAAAACAAAAAAAATAGTGATTTTTTATACCACCCACATGAAAAGTATAAAAGATGAATAAATTAATCAATCCCCAAATTTGATATGGGTTCCTCATTCTATTCCATTAATTAAGACTAAGAAACTATGTTTTCACAAGGAATAAATGCTATATCCTGGTTTGGAAATTCCAAAAAAGAGTTCTCCCTAAGGAAAAAAGAACAAGTAGGAGATGATGAATTGAGACGCTTACATTCATTCTATAGTTCCAAAACAACAATATTTAATTAAACATATATTTTGATCATTGATAACACCCAAAATCATTGAAGGGATTGATGAAATTTGAGAGAAAATGGAGATATGAATATGAATAATATAGGGGGAAAATGATAAAACATACTACTAGAATTTGGGATCCACGTCATGAAGGTAGGATTATCATTGTGACACCACTATTTTATATAGAAAATTAAAATCTATCACCTTGACATCAAAACCCCCCAAAACCAGTTCACATAGTGAATAAAACTCACACAAATATCTAATTCCACCATGATGTCTATTAATGCTCTGGATGAATTTCATGTGGTATTCACAGAACCATTAATGTCCTTAACAAGTTTCGTATGGTCTACCTATAATCATACACATCATTTTCTGAAAAATCATGGCTTAGATAGTTCTTATATCTATTATTAATATTCTCCTATAATTTCCATATGAACTTATAAAAATCACAATCTTATTTAGAGACATGGGATTAATTAGAAAGATCTAAATGATTTTAAAAAAATAAAATAGGGTTAAATTAAAACATAAAGTGTTATTTTCCTTGAAAAAGATAGAATATTATAAACTCTCAACCCTATAACAGATGTTCTATATGATTTTGTCTAATGCATCACTATGGGGTATTTGTAATCATGTCTGGAAACTATGATCAACTATTAAACACCCGATCCTGTGTCTCTTATTACATGATACCTTTCTACCACTTAAAACATACTAGAGGAATGATATTCCTTCTCAGATAATGCTCACCATGGTCCATGATAAATATAAGATGCTCTTCAAAGGACTCATCAACATCAATCTTGAAGTCATATATATATATATAATGATAAAATGGTCAATAATATATATATACACACACACACAAACATATATATATATATATATATATATATATATATATATATATATGAAATTGTTTCATGTGAAATATATAATGAAACAAAATTTATTGTTGTGTAAGGGACAAATAGTATTCCCTTGGACTAAACCTCTCCTATATCTAAAACTGATTGAACAACCTAGGCACTCGTTTTCCATGATTTCAGCTATAGTTTTCCCCATCTAAGGAGTCACTTTAAGAATTACCTAATCAATGACCTCAAACTCTAAAGGTCATATATGATCGTCATGAAAAGGTTTTTGTTAGCTCTGTGTGGTTATAAACCTCTTTTTAGTCAGTTGAATTATCTTAGATATCTCCTCTATGATACTAAATCTAACAAGAAAAAACTCACCTAACTATAAAAAAAATAGTGCAGAATGGAATGGATTTCCATTAAAGGCCTTAAATGTAAGGCCTCGACGTTAAACACTTCATAATCTTTAGTAAAGTCAATAATTTGAATTTTAATCAAATTGAGGATCCTTTCGGGTTTATAGATTTAGAGAATTAGTCTATAACTATTAAATACATCTCAAAAATTACAAAGTAGACACTTCTACTCACTAACATTTTTTATAAAATAGAAACTTTTTAGAAAGAAACATGGTTTGTTTCTTGTTTTAACATCAATACTTTTCAATGATCCCATACTTGAATCTACTATTTTTTAAGTCCTATAAAAAATATTTCAAAACATGGGATGAGAATAAAAATATCAGTAAGGGATACATAAATAATGAAAAATATTGGTCTTTTGAAAACATGAAAACCATGAATAATTTATCATAAATTAATAATTTACACCTTTAAGAAGTAGAAAAACACTTCACTGAATATAATCTCATTGATTACACTTTTTTTGTAACCAAAATATTTCCATAAATCCCATTGAATGCAACATATAACATATAAAGGTATCCTGGGAAATAAACATACTTAAATGGAATAACTATACGGTCGACTTCCACACACATCATTAAATAGAATAGCCATACGACTGACTTCCATACCTAATGCATTGGAGGTAATAACGTAACCACCCATACTTGGTTTATCATGGAACCACCCATATCGGGTTTATCACATAACCATATATATTTGGTTTATCATGTAGACACCTGTCTTTGGGTTATCATGTAACCACCCATCAAATGTCTAAGTACCATAACATAATCATAACACATAAAAGATTTCAATTATCAACATTTCACTCATAAAATCCATATTTTCAATCACAACAAATCATTTAAAGATATAAAAATAGTAAATCCACATTAAAAAACATTTTCAATACCAAGATACCAAAAAATGGAATAAGGTATTTCTTTTTCAATTCTTTTTGAAAAAACATTAACGCATATAGAGGAAGCCAAATATTAGATAACAGTTATGGTGATAGAGGAGTCATTATCACCACATACATTAAAAACATTACTTTTAGTCATTTAGTTAAATTATTTATAGAAAAAATATTACCATTGATTGAAATTAACAACCAAAGGGGTTTATTAAACACTATATAAAAGAAAAAAGTTTATAACATCAAAATATGCCTTAATGAAAAGATATTGAGATGAAGACCCTTACCATGAGTCTGACTCATCATGTACAATCGTTATTTTCTTGAAAAATAAACTTAGGTTAATTTATAATTTCTTGAGAATATTTTTCCACTACTAGAAAAATGATCTATAGCCACAAACCTATATCCACGGTTTAGTTGGTCTGTGGCTATAGATTAAAATATAACCACAGTTATTTGAAAACTATGGCATTAGAATAGTTAAACCTATGGATAAATTGAGTCCGTGGAAATAGTTATTCAATTAGTTTAACTCTATCGCATCTCATCTCCCACCTGCATCTCTCCGGCGTCGAGACTCATCTCCCACCCGCATCTCTCCCTCATCAGGACTCATCTCCCACCCACAAAACCTTTCTACCTTGTCTCCAACTGGTGAATTCTCCCTCAGACGATCCTCTCTGGATTCTACACTCGGTTCACCCCTCCCTCACGCGATCCCTCCCATCCCCTTCTTCTAGAATTCTTCTCCTTCTCCACCCCCTTCGTTGCACGTTCCTACTCCAACCAGTGAATCGGCCAAAATAAGACCTTCCATGAGTGGGATACGTGCGAGCCAACACCTATACTTTCTGTGAAGATTTTTTCAGTTACTCATTCATGAAATCTACTCAGGTGAAAGGTAAATCATTCCATGAAACGCCTGTTCATTCCATGAATGGAGCCGAATTTTCTTTTTTACATGGCAGTAGTCCCGTTTATTTGAAATCAGGGTGATTTGGGTTTAAAGGGTTTTGGATATTAGGAGAAGGCCAGTTCTTGATGGTTCTACCTCACTGTCCCTCCTTTGATCCACCTTGAGAGGGGATCGATTTCTGGAATTATTCGACGATGATTTCGAGTGAGTTATTCCATCCCTTTCCTTTTGTTTTGGTTTCCATCCATAGTATAGAATTTTAGAATATTTATGTTGGGGTTTATTTGAAATTTCCACCAAAGGATGGTGGAAATTGTAGCACATGATGGGGATTTTTCCTGGTGTAGATAGAGGATGTCTTGAGATAAAGTCTGTATGTTATTTCATGCTGTGTCATCAAAGGTACATCACATGATGATTTTATTTATGGTTTTCAACTAAATTTACTGAAATAACCTATTAAATATATACCATTTTTTTGAATTTTCCCATGACAGTATCAGGTTTATTCCATGGGACCTCCATGTGTGTTTTTTCATGGTTTCGGTGCATTGAGGCAACCTAGTGACTGATTAATCATTTTTTTCTTTTTGTTTTAAATTATGAAATTAATTATAATCAATATAATTAAATTAATTGGATAAGATAATTAATTATAAAATGTTATAATTGATTAATTGTAATTTTGGGTCCAGGTTAGAAGCCTTGGTTGATGCTAGATCTTATAAAAGCTTAGAATGTGGTCATTCTTCTTTAAAGGAAATAACTTCAATTAAGGTCAGTGGTTTCTTGGGCATAAACCTTTGGTTTATATAGGATTTATGTGAAATGTGATGTGTGCAGTTTCACCACCTCATGATATTAACCTTTATAAATTAATTAATTAGTTTAATTATAATGGAATTCATTTGAATTAAATGTGGAAAGTGCCAAGGTCCATGATGGACCATTGTGAACCGACTATATATCTCGGCCAAAGATGTCTAAGAGTATAAGTATAATTTTATGCCTTGAGAAACATGAACCCCATATAGGGTGTATATAAAATAAAGTGAATTATATAAGCATAGTGGACCTTAGTCTAGGTTCCTTGGTGACCTTCAA
This sequence comes from Viscum album, assembly GCA_963277665.1. Taxonomy (NCBI): domain Eukaryota; kingdom Viridiplantae; phylum Streptophyta; class Magnoliopsida; order Santalales; family Viscaceae; genus Viscum; species Viscum album. Next base: position 1,877,391,684 of record OY728142.1, on the reverse strand, counting down.
GTGGAGGGATGTGATGAAATATATTTATTATACCTAGTATCCCATGAAAGATCCTTAATAAGCCTTAAAACCTTCATGCTAGTATAGATGAGTGCAGGAAGGTGTTCCTCCCCTAATGAGGTTTAGATACCTTGGTGGGTATAATTTAGCTAAATTGATGATAGGTTTGGTGAGTGGACTGACATAGTGTGACTTATAAAGTGATATAGGAAGGTTTCCATCTCTTTAGATCTTTGCAAGTGAGGATTTTCTTATGAGTATAGTGAGGTTGTGAGATGTTTATGACTATTTATAGGGACGTGATTCCCAATGATGGGTGTTGACATGATAGATGTGAATTTGATAAAGGAATCCACATAGGGTGTTCGTGTTATAATGTAACCTAGGGAACCCATGAGGGTTCCTCAGTGATTTTGAACCTTGTGAGGGTGCATGCAATAAGTATTATAGATGATTGTAGGTATCAATTTCGAACCCAAATCAATTATGTGTGAGCTAGATATGGCATTAACGATGATGATATGGCCTTAGCGATGATGATAGGTCATGCGCTTGAGAGGGAAACCCTTGTTTTTTGAGATGAGTTTGAGAAGATTGACAACTTGTATATAATGTGTTATATGAGATATTATGGGAGGGACACACTACCCTCAAGGATTTAAGTGGAATACCCAATATTTTACCTAGGATTCACCTGTATGGTCAAAATAGGATGCTTGGGATGTGCTTCTAGGCTCTGGATGTTGATCCTGATACAATATGAATGCATTGGGAAATCCCCTTATATTCAATATTTTGGTTTTTATAGAATTCCCAGGATATTGGGATTCCATCTTTGGGTCAATATGATTACCTAGGTTCATCCCCCAAGGAATCGATTCTATTGATGATACTACTGGATTTCCTATGCATATCCCCCTAGGAATCTGTTATATGCTCGATACTATAGGATTTCCTAGAACACACTCCTTGGAATTAGGAATGGGCTTGATACAATTAGATTTACTAGAATTAACTCCATGAAATTGATGCTTTCACCTTATAATACATTTCTATTGGGCTCTGTACTAGTGGTAATGATCATGTGACATGCTAAAAAAAACCGTGACACTAACCAAAGAAGGTATAACCAATACTGAGTGTCACGTTATAGCCTAAAGATCAATGATGGGTATTTGTTTATGCTTCCACAATTTATTTATTTATTCAACTGAGCATACCATCTACCCATACACTATATTTTCTGGTTATGTATAGTACCACATTGGTGTTTCTATACTTTCTTGAACTCAAACACTTCTTGGGTGGCCATGATGCATTGGAACCTGAGAATAATTCACTAATCGTAGGTTCAGGTTGGGAAGAAGACTATAGTTTCAAGATTGATTGATATATCTTGGATGATATTGAAAATTGGGATGAGGTGAGGATTGGGGATGACAGTATAACCTTATTTTAGGATCCGTTCCCTTGTAGGATGATGATTTTCATGTAATGCCTGATATGCATATATTTGAGAAATTTAGAGTGTGTGTTAGCACATTAGTTGTATTAAGATATTTCAAATGGGAAAAATAGATGTTTCCCTATATCTTTGAACTATGTGAGATGTGGTTATTGAGCTAGGTGGGAGGGCCTAATTCCCTTGAGATATGACTCAAGATATTGGTTATTCGGGTACTATACTTGAGATGAGATATGGTATATGATAGTAATCTAATAGAGGAGTTAGCCTGGGATTGTTAGTTCCTTTAGAGACAAAATCATGGGTAGATGATTTAAATTATGATATTAGTGCATTATAGGTACTATCCAGTATGTGGTATAGGCATGGGGATTCTTTATGCTTCCATGATGAAAATCACTTTAGGCGTTTCAATATTGAGGTTTTGATTTCAAAGGGAAGGATTGGTAGGATACTTGGCCTGACTGTTTTTGGGTATGAATCTTGATGACGTAGATGATTATGATCCTAAATGGGTTGATCTTGGATTGATGGAGTACAAGTATACACTCAGGGTTCGAGAATATTCTAGTTGATGGGTGGTTGTGTGATTAGACTTGGAATGGTTGAGATGTTAGGCTCATTGGGGGGCAAGCACTAATATGAGTTTTTGATGAAATTATTTTTACTGAACTCTTATGTTTGTCTACTTATAAGGCTAGACCTATTTCAATCATGTGGCTTCCTTCGATAATGTTGTAGGCTGCATGGATTCCCCTCTGGTCCCCCCTCTCTTGGGGTGGGGGGGGGGAGGATTCATCCCGACTACTCTGGAATCATAGTTCTGACTATTATCCCCCTTCATCAACCCTAGCCTTTTTCCCAGCTTCCCAAAATTGAAATTATCCCTAAAATTATATCATGAGATGATGAAATTATTAAGACTGCAGTTTCCCCCTATAATTTTTAAATGCTTCTTTTCTATTGAATCTCACATTAGTGGCTCACTTCGGCAAGAGTCTCCCCTTGATGGAAACCTTTGATAGGTTTATTTTTGATTCATGTGGTTTTCTTGAATGGGTGATTATAGGGAATATGGATCTGTGGAAATTTTTGATTCATTTTTCAACTAAAGATGGCCTTATCTCTTCCTGATTGAACGCTTCACATGCTTTCACTAGCTTAAACTTCTCTATTTTCTATTGGTTTTTCAAGTTCCACCTAAAATAGGATCTTCCCTCCATGGTGATTTTGGATTTCCATCCCTATCCTACATCCCCCATTTCAGAATTTGGTGTTCTTAAATTGTTTGGTAATATGTTGGACACTTCTTATTTACTAATAATCACACCATGACTTTCTTCCACATTGTTTCTCATAAAATATGTGTTGAGCTTGATGTATCAAAGGTACCGATGGATTTTATATGCATTGATATTGAAGGGGAGATTTGTTAGAAGGAGCAGGTCTGCTATAGATCTTGGGATGACTTCTGTTCATCATATAGACACATGAGTCATGATCTATCCAACTTCCAACATGGGGAGAAAGTTTAACATCATGTAGGCCTCTTAATAGGTAACTCATAAATCAAAGGAAGCATAATAAATGATTATCACTGGAAGGGGGTGAGGTCACTTTAACTAGAACTAAGGGTCACATATATCTTTTTTAGTTTGAGGAAATACTTGGAAAGATCCAAGTGGGATATGCAAGTCATGGGAGAGGCAGAGCCAATATCTTCAACTGCTATATCCACCTATTCCGAATCCACGACTTCTATAAATGGGTACAAAGGGAAGGGGATTAATGATGGTGTTGTTCTGATCACTACTTTCAGAATTTTGAATTACTGTAGTCCGATTCCATTAGATTTAGTTCATATTTCAACATTCTAGGTTGGTGTTTCTAGTATTATTATAGATTTTTTTTTGGGAAAAAATGTGGCAGAACTGAATCCTTAGACATTTTATGGTCCAGATACCAGTGATTCTGAAATGTAGTTGTCTTCTAATATGTGATCCCCCCCTAACTCAATACATATTCACAACCATTTCAATGATTTGAATGAAAATTTAGAGGGTGATAACGATCCTTAAGGGTGAAAGATAATCATTCCTAGGTGAAAAATGAAGCAAGTTGGTTTAAATATCTAAGCAGAACCAGATCAGAGTGATAAATAAGTAGATTCCGAATTTTCTTTAGACTATGAGTAGGATCATCATGCGATAGTTCCATTTGGGTTTGGCTTAAGGAATTGGAAGAAATACATCGGTGAGTCATGGAATTATCCAGTCCGTAAAGGGAAAAGAATAATGCATTGTAAGTATTATTAAAATTTATTGATTCCCTTGGGATACTAGATCTTCTGGTAAAACAAAGCAATCTGTGGAAGAGTTAAGACCATTTATGTTGGCACTGGAAGTGATTGCAGATCTAAAGATTAAATGGAATTAAAAGCAAGAACAATGTTCTTATGATAATGTTGAGGAAGATCAATATGATATAAAAAAATATCAATATTAGATACAGGAATTTGAGACAGTTGATGGTGTTTTGAAGGCTATAGGAATGGGAAAAAATGTGATGGAATGTGTGTCCAGGCCTGGAGGTCCTTGACTCATGGGAGAATTACTATGTTATATTAAAGAGTATTGTAATCATGAGTAGATGGGAATGAATTGGTGAAAGAGAATTCACGTGGTTACATGCGGGGTCCATTAAAATGATAGAGTGAGGTGGTGAGCTGACCATTGAGAATGTTTCTATTTATGTGGATGATCTCTAAGGAGGTGGTGATAGTAGGTCACCGGGGAATTTAGTTTAGGGTCACCCATATAGTTGTCAACTGATGTGTTCAATGTGAATATGATAGTGCTTGGTATCCCAAAGGAGTGTGTGTGTGTAGATGTCTCTGTGGTGTAATACAACATCAATGATAGATCTAGGTACCATTGTGAGATTGACGAGAGTTTGTCATTTATTAGAAATACTATGTATTGAAGTAGCAGAATGTATGAGGGGATAAAAACTATCTAGGTCAAAATTCATATCCCACACCTAGGTTACTAAAAGTCAGAACTCATGTCAATCATTGAATGCAGTAAGTTTTGTTCTGGGTAATCTAGGTGTATACAATACTTGGTAGTATCTTGTAAATCAAGTGTGAATTGACAATCATTTTTAGTCATTGCGTTCAATGTAGGACTAGTCAAAGTCTAAATAGAATGATGTGAGTGATATGAGGTAACAATAATTATACTATTATGGCGGGGATTATCAACCTGGTTTCATGTTAAATGACCTCTATTGTGGGAAAGTTCATGGTCTTGCTTAATAATGACCCTTGGATTATCTTGAAGACTCCATAAGACCAACGTTCAATAGACCTATGAATATCTGGTTCCATGATGAATGCCTAATTCTTGATTCAGATGTAGCATTGGATGGAGTCCAGATAATGGATTTAGACTCCGGAGGAAATCTGTGCAAACTGAGAGGGGAGGATGTTCAGGGGGGATTGGATGGGGGGGGGGGCTTTACAGGGGGTAAAGATTCAGAAAATGAGGGGGGGGGGGGGTCTGTCTAGGAAGGAGTAGGGGGGTCAGTCCAGAAGGAGTGGGATTTCAGCTATCCAGGGGGGGTGTCCAGGGAGGGGGGGGGGGTGTCTAGGGGGGCCTGTAGTGGGGGAGGGGGTGGGTGGGTGGGGGGCTATCCAGGATGGAGTGGGGGGAGGGTGGGTCTATCCCGAAGAGAATTCTTGGAACTTGGATCTTCTAACCAAACAACTTGGGCTTCTTATTTCTGGAAGTACCAATGTCTAGCCCTATGCTACAATGAAGCCGATATGGGTCCCCTTCCACAAAAATATATTTAGATACATATATATAAGAAATTAAAATGTAAACTGGTAGTGTCCCAGTTGACAACTGGGTGTTCACCAAAGCCTCATTGCATTTCAAGGGAATTTGTTTAGCCTTTTTATGGTTATAGTCATAGTAATTAGAAACCATTACCTCCTCTTTTTGGCTCAATAGAATGCAATATTATGGCACAAATTTTGAAAAAGCTGTGCATGAAGCTGGGAGGGGGGGGGGTTCTTCAATGGAAGTTTCCTTGTTTGATTAAATTATTATATTGGGAATATTTGTTTCAAGAATGATTGATCCTTTAGTTTTAAGGTTTGTTATATGTATTAATAGTTGTAGCATATGATGACTGAGCTATTGGTTTATTGGTTGTATATGGTTCTATAATGATTAGTGGGTTCATGTTTTTGGAAATGTAAATGATAGGTGGTAGAGTTTTGTTTTGTTTTCTTGTTTTTTTGTGTCTAGTAAATATCAAGGGGCCTAGACACATGTCCAGGGGGGTGCAGGGTGGGGGGGGAGGTATGTCTAGTAGGGGTGGTCTGCAATGGGGGGCCTGGACACATGTCTAGGGGGGTGCAGGGTGGGGGGGGTATGTTCAATAGGGGCGGTCTGCAGTGGGGGGCCTGGACACATGTCCAGGGGGGGTGCAGGGTGGGGGGGTATGTCCAGTAGGGGCGGTCTGCAGTGGGGGGGGGGGGGTCTGTCCAGGGTGGGAGGAGGGGTCTTTCCAGAAGGAGTGGGGGGGGGGGGGGGGGAAACTGTCCAGGGTGGAAGGGGGGCTGCAGGGGGATAAAGATTCAGAAAATGCGGTAATAAGGCCGGTAAATGGCATTTCACCAAGGAATCCTCTCATTTCTGAAATGAAGAGGAAAATATTGATGATTCTGGGCATGACCCATTAAAATAGCAGTTACATCCCCATGACACAAGCTACCTATCTATATTCCTAGTTTTTCAACCCCATAGATTTAATATATACCCTATTTTAGAGGCAGTGGGAAACATGGAGGAATTATCTGCCTATTGATGGGATATGAAGTTTCCTTCAAGAGAAAGAAATCATTCTGAATGGGTATTGAGAAATTTCCATGCCTTAGAGCATTTCATACATGAATCATCCTGATATTGTGTAATCTTACATGCTGGACTTGAAAACACCTACATTTATAGTTTTAAATATATGAACTCCCTCACATGGCCAAGCTCCATCACCACTCTTCGTCCACCACATCTCATTGTCAACATGTCTAACTGAAACTCACTTTAGGGGTGTCCATTAATATCCACATCTTTTCAACAAATCATCTTGAGAAAAGTCCACACATTTTGTCAAAAAATACAACACAACCCAAGGGGTGTCAAACTGCATCACTATCCCCTCATATATTTCATGTTTCCCATCGATAGTGGCACAACCTACTCCATTACGGAATATTCAACATATATAGAATAATATTACTCCAATGCTTTTGTTGTGTATGTATTGAATGAAATTGCATTTCATTTGAACAAAAATCATTTATTAAAGATCACGTTATTCAGTATTGGGATTTACATATCAATCTGAATATTCTTTGTTCATTTTTGATTATGGAGTTATGTATCATTTATCATGTAAGTTGACACATTGATCACATATATATAAGAAGTTTTTATATCTAACTTTTTTTACTATTATTTACTTATAGGTGGTTACTTATGATGAGGTCGATTCTACCCACCACCATAGAAGGAAGTGAGTTCAACATCAGATTCAGGTAAGTATTCTTCCATTTTTATTCTTTGGCTCAATTTTAATTAGGGTTTTTGTGATTTTGGGGTTCCTTATCTTTTGTAGTGTGTTTTGGATCTTGTTGAGGACAGTGAAGCACCACATGACTGGGATATCTTCTCAACCTACGGGCATGAGGCCTTCTAAAAGTTCATAACAAGGCCCAGCTCCTTGGTTCAGTTTGGGCCAGGTTAGGTTTTCTAAGTTATTTTTTATTGGGTTCATTTTTTTTGGTTTATGTCAATTTTAACAGGTTCATTTTGTTCTATTTGGGGCTATTCAGTTCAATTAAATTAATTTTAGATCTAATCAGGTATGTTTCATTAGTTTCATTTTTTGCATGCTCAATTATGCTTTATTGAAGTCAGTTTTGATTGGTTTGAGTCAGTTTGGTAACATTATTTTTAGTTTGGTTCAGTTTTATCTTTTTAAAACCATTTGGTTTGGTTCCACTTTACTCAAATTGGCTTGATTATGTTTGATTTAGTTCTAGTCATATTAGTATGTTTTTGATTAGTGCTGTTAATTTGACTGAATTTTTTTGTATAATACCATATATTAGCATGTTTTTGGTTTTTGCAATTCAATTGACTGGTGTGTAGGGTGGGGGGCATTTCCGGGGGGGGGGGGGGGTATGTTCAGGATGGGGTGTGTAAGGTTGGGGGGGGGGTCTGTCCAGGAATGGGGGGTTGTCCAGGAAGGGGGGCTACAAGGGGAGTGGGGGGCGGTGCTGTCCAGGGAAAGGGGGGATGCAGGGGGAGTGGTGGTGGGGGAGGGGGTGTCCAGGGGGAGGGTGGGGGGCTGCATGGGGAGTGGTGGTGGTGGTGGTGGGGGGGCTGCAGGGGAGGGGGGGGGGCTGCATGAAGAGTGGTAAGGCCGAGCTATCCAGGGGGAGGGGGCTGTAGGGGGAGTTGTGGGGGGGGGGGGTGCTATCCAGGGGGAGTGGGGCTGTCCAAGGAAAGGGAGAGGGATGCAGGGGGAGGGAGGGGGGGGGGGGCTGTAGGCGGTCACACCGCGGTCACGATGAGGTCACGCTGCGATCACGACGCAGTCACGCCGCGGTCACGCCGCGATTTGGCCCTACCTCAGGACGACACCCTGTGGCGGTTCACAGTGATAGTATTCCACGAGTCTTGTGATCAATGTTGAGGCTGACTAATCACAATTTCTGCTGGCAGGGTGACGACCAGAATGTTTCCCCACCTCCTCCCACTCCTGGATGGAAGATGCTTCCCCACAGATGTTGTTGGATCGGGCCGACACGCTGCAGTCACGCTGCGGTTACGCCGCGGTCACGCCGCCGTCACGCCAAGGTCACGCCGCCGTCATGCCAAGGTCACGCCGCAATCACGACGCGGTCACGCCGCGGTCACACCGCCATTTTGCCCTGCCTCAGGACGACACCCTGTGGCGGTTCACAGTGATAGTATTCCATGAGTCTTGTGATAAATGTTGAGACTGACTAATCACAATTTCTGTCGGCGGGGTGATGACCAGAATGTTTCCCCACCTCCTCCTGCTCCTGGATGGAAGATGCTTCCCCACAGATGTTGCTGGATCGGGCCGACACGCCGCAGTCACACAGCAGTTACGCCGCGGTGACGCCGCGGTGATGCCGCAGTCACGCCGCGGTCACGCCGCGGTCATGCCGCAGTCATGCCGCGGTCACACCGCGATCACATAGCGATAATGCCGTGATTTGGCCCTGCTCCAGGATGACACCCCGCGGCGGTTCGTAGTGATTGTATTTCAAGAGTCTTGTGATCAATGTTGAGACTGACTAATCACAATTTCTGCTGGTGGGGCGATGACCAGAATGTTTCCACACCTCCTCTCGCTCCCTTTGCTCCTGGCCGAATGATGCTGCCCCGCAGATGTCGCTGGACCGGGCCAACATGCTGTGATCACGTCACGACCACGCCGCAGTCATGACGTGGTCACACCATGGTCACACTATAGTCATGCCGTGATTTGGCCCTGCTCCAGGATGAAAATCCGTGACAGTTCGCAGTGATAGTATTCCATGAGTCTTGTGATCAATGTTGAGACTGACTAATCACAATTTCTGCTGGTGGGGAAATGACAAGAATGTTTCCCTGCCTCCTACTCCCTTTGCTCCTGGCCGGAAGATGCTGCTCCACGGATGTCACTGGACCGGGCCAACACACCGCGGTCACGCCACGGTAATGATGTGATTTGGCCCTGCTCCGGGACGAATCATTAAACATTCAATCAAATTTACATTCATAAATTCCTGAAATGTTTCTTCTGAACATAAAAATAGATAAATCAATGATCCAAATAGACTTAGACGATTCATGATGGCAGGATCTTGTAAAGTTAGCTTCTCAATAAGATATTGTTGATTTTCTTGTAGCACATTGAGTTGTACGATGTCACATTAAAGAGTATGAATATATCATTGAAACTATTCATGACAACTATATTAGGTTAAAACCTTATGACTAAATTTAATGAGGTTTCAGTTGTATATTTTGAGGTTATAGATTGATTGGAACAACTTATAACATATTCAGTGTGACTCCAAAAATATATTTTCAAATCTATAAAATCTATTTTAGAAATATAATCTTCATTGATCTTTCCAAACTGGTCATCCATTTATAAGAAAACAAAATCACTTCTTGTAATTGTATTATCTCATAGATTAGTAAGATGAGTCTATACAGATTTAGTCTCATCTCCCTGAATAGTTTAATTTCTTAAATATTCAAATGATTTTATTAAATCCTTTAATTCACTGTGAGAATGTGAATTTTATTCTCATAGCTTCTTAAAATGATCAATAAATCCTTTGATTATATATTCAATGAATAAAAATATTGTTCATCTTTTTCTTTAGATGATTGGCCTCTATCAACAGTGGGATATGATTGATCTCCAATTTTCTAAATAGAGGCAAAGAATGCAGTCTCAAAAACCACTTTAATATCAGTACAAATAAACAGTTCCGTGTCTATGTAATCATTTATGATAGAAATTGACTGGATTTGGACTATCATTTTAGTGTCAAAGACTACTAGTTGATCTTGATGATTTATTTTATCATTGTCTTTAACTTATTCTTCAGTAAAAGACCTTTGATTCTTATTTTAATCATGATTGATAATAAAAGCCTATTTCTATTCTCTGTTCTATGGTTGAGTAATTTCACTAGATACTGAAACCACTATGTTTTGGGCAAGAACTGTAGTACCCTAAAATGTAGGTTTGTTCCTCTGACTATGACATATTACAAGGGCCTCAAACTATGTTTACCCCAAATGTTATTCTATATATTGAGGTAATATATTTCAGGTTCTATAATAGAGATGTTGTATCTAATTCTTTTTCTCTTTTCTTGAACTTGGAAATCTATTATGGACATTGAATTATCTTCTTCTTCAATTTGCACTGAAGGTGAAAATCCTAAAATCCCTCACCCCTCCTATGAAATATGACCCAATCTTTGTTGGTATTTTTCACCAAAAGTTAATAGTTTCATAATCACATAATCCCTACAACAGACCACTCAACTCACCTAAAATAAACACCATCAATCAAACCAACCTTCCTGTACCCTTACAAAACCACAAACAATCCACCTACCACCCAACCACAACACCGCTCCCCTAAACACCAATAATTGCAGTCATCCCACCGAACACCAAACAAAAACCAACCCTCCTAGCCACTCACACCAGAATAGATACTTTAACCCAAAAGGATGCTGGAAATAACCCATCCAATAAAGTAAACCTTCCTCTAGGAAAACAGCACTAGTCCATACACAACTATAACCACCTACTACTTCATGAACCTTGAATCCAAGGAAACATTCTACAATATCATGGCACTAGAAGACCACATTAGACCACTCAAAGACTCAAGAAAACAATATCCTAACATCACTATATGAAAAAGACCATCCACCAAAGGAATGCCCAACCAGTCAACCACAAACTCAACCACAACCATCCACAAAAAATCCTCTACATGTAGCCAAGTAGCAGGAAAACCACAACCCAAAAAGAAACCAATCAACCAAAAAATAGAAATCCCCGCTTGAATCAACAACAACATGAACCCTATCCTCTACAACTACACCTAAAATAATAACATGTGACTCTATCTGCACCACACTAGAATCCCCTCTAGAATAATCCCCACACACTAAAATTAGGCATCCTCTGCACAGGATCCTTGCACTATAAACATCCCATACCCACCCAACACCATAATAGAAACAAGAACCCCCACAAGAACATCGCCTGCATGACCCACACAAGCTTAGAACCAGACAAAAAATCCACTCTACATTCCTATCCCTTTCCAACGGATAAATCCAGCACCAAAAACCCACAATAGACCCAAAACTAGCACAATAGTATAGGGTTTCCAGGAGGGGGGATGTTTTTCGGGTGGGGTGGTCCAAGGGGGTTTCCAGGACGGAGGGGGGGGGGTGTTCAGAAGGGGTGGTGCAAGGGTTGTCCAGTAGGGGGGGGGCTGCTGTCTGGGTGGGGTTGTCTTGGGGGGGGGGTCTGTCCAGGTGGGTTTCCAGGAAGGGGGGGGGGTCTGTTCAGGGGGTGGGGGGGGGGGGGGGCTATTGTCTGGGTGGGGTTGTCCAAGGGGGTTGTCTAGGAGGGGGGGGGGGTGTCCACGAGGGGGGGGGGGGGGTTCTAGCGGGGGCTGCTGTCCCGGGGGGGGGGGGGGCTGTCCGGGTGGGGTTGTCCAGGGGGTCTGTCCAGGAGGGAGGGGGGTGTCCAGGAGTGGGGGGGGGGGTCTGTCCAGGGGGTGAGTGGGGTCGATACAAGGTGGGAAGGGGGACTGTAGGGGGAGGGGTGCATGGGGGGGATTTAAGATTCACATACTAACACCTTTTCTTGAGAACTTCATATTCATTCTCAACAATCTTGGGAACTTCCAACTCCCTTATAAGCTGTCCAACTCCTAATTATCTCGTCAATATGCTTGGGTACTCCAACTAACTTTCAAGCCATTTATCATCTGCATATTTTCATGAAACAACCTGTCTTACTCATTTAAAACTTGATATCTTTCACTCATCTCAATACACACGTTGAAAACATTTAAGTACATGTAGCAGGTTTTAGAAATCAGCCTTGAGATCTCAAATTTCCTCAACTTAATGTCATTGATTAATTTAATTTCTCCCCCTTAATATCAGAATTTATTTGGTCATTAACAGGGATGAGAGAAATGAATACCTCATCAATGATTTTTTCAAAAAATGACTAGAAATTCCATATTTTCATGGAATAAATAAGTTTGGAAGCTTATCAAGGGTCATCTCCCCAGGGGGGGGGGGTTGTGGGCAACTGTAGGAGTTGGGGGGGGGGGGTGGGTGGGGGTGCAAGGGGGATATCTAGGGGGCATGGGGGTGTAGGGGGATGTCCAGGGGGGGTGTAAGGGCTGTCCAGGGGGGTGAAAGGGGCTGTCTAAGGGGGGCTGTCCAGGGGGGTGCAAGGGATGTCCAGGGGTGCAAGGGGGCTGTCCAGGGAGGGTGTGCAAGGTGGGGTGGGGGGTGTGTTGGGGGGGTCTGCATGAGGGGGGGGGGCTGCAGGGAGGAGGGGGCTACAATAGGAGTGGGGGGATGGGGGCAAGGGGGTTGTCCAGAGGGGGGTCTGCCTGGGGGGGGGGGGCTGCAGGGAGGGGGTGGGGTGGTGGGCTACTGTAGGAGTGGGGGGTGGGGAAGGGGGGTGTAAGGGGGTTGTCCAAGGGGCATGGGGGTGCAGGGGGGCTTTCCAGGGGGGGTGCAAGGGCTATCCAGGGGGTGCAAGGGTTGTCCAGGGGGGGTGCAAGGGCTATCCAGGGGGGGTGTAAGGGCTGTCTAGGGGGAGTTCAAGGGGGGTGTCTTGGGGGGGCATGAGGGCTATCTAGGGGGGGAATGAGGGCTGTCTAGGGGGGTGCAAGGGGCTATCTGGGGGTGGGTGCAAGGGGGCTGTCCGGGGGGTGGGGGGGGGGGTGGGTGCAAGGGGGCTGTCCGGGGGGCTGTACAGGGGGGTGCAAGGGCTGTCCAAGGAGGCTGTTCAGGGGGGGGGGGGCTATGGGTTTTTTTAAAGAAATGTCAAGCCCTAGAGCCACTGTTTTAAACCGTGGCTGTAGACCTAAAGCCACGATTTTAAACCGTGGCTAAAGCTATATAGCCATGTGTTTGAATCATGGTTATAGGCTTTGTGCAGCTTAATGTTCTGCCACGGTTTCAAACCATGGAAATACCCTATATCCACATTTTTAAACAGTGGCTATAGGTCTTACCCTATAGCCACGCCATTACCAGCCACGGTTCGTTGAACCGTGGCTATAACCTATAGCCACAATTTCGGGACTTATAGCCATGGTTTGAAACCATGGCTATAGCCTAAATTTCCATTAGTGTTAATTTTTATTATTCCTTTTATATCACTTATTACCATTTTATAAAAATTACATAATTATTTAAGTTCATATTTTTTTGTTGATATTCGGTAATTTAGTTGAAAATGAAGTTGTTTGATGTAAATTGTACATGTGGTCAAAAGTACATCATATCCATAATATTATTTATGATTTAAATAACATAAATATCCAGTAAATATGTATTTATAATAGTTTATAACATTTTTAGATATTAAATGAAATGAAACATTCATGGAGATGGTAGGCATTATGTATGCATGAATGCTACTTTCATTTCTTTGTCATATAAAAGGAATGAAAAATAAATGATACATAGGTATATTATAATTTCAGTATAATATATATTTTTTATATGTTACATAATTTCATTAACTCTATCATTTATACATCCCATTTAGGGCATGAACGAGTAACATCACTTTGAAGGGGTGGTAGTCCAATCTTCCTCAAATAAAATTATCGTATTTACACATTATGGAAAGCCTAAATGTATGTTTTTATTAAAAATTAAAAAAGAATATATTAAATATAGATATGATATATATCATATATATTCATTCAATTCATGTATATAATTTTGGTTTAATGAATATCATGTAGAATGAATCGCATCACATCGTGGAGATGGTAGGCCATACGTACAAAAGAGAGACAATATCATTCAATTAATGATTAAACGATATATAATTGGATGTCATATTAATTATAAATAATAATTATCATGTTATATTACTTATTTACATCCATTATACTCATCATTATAACCATCCAAATTAAGTATTGTTGAATAACAAATTACACCACAGTGTAGAGACGACAATCCGTACGTACACATGTATGGTGATATTGTTATTAATAGGATGGATGAAAGGATTTATAAGGTTTTATCATAGTTATAATAACATATAATAATGTATAAGATACATGATTTATTAATTTAGTATGTAATTTAAATAAGAAGAGTAATTATAAGAATAAAATAATTTTGACATAGGTGATAAAACAAATACATCTTTTTCGAGTATCTTCTTTGGATTTCCACAAAAGGAATCCTTAAGGTAGATTATGACAAAAGTGTGGACTATAGGAGGATGTGATGGATGTTGGAGATAATTTTTTCAGATTTTTGTTAAGACAATGGGCATGAGAGGTGTGTGTAAGTGGGTAGAGGTGGTATCCTTTTATAAGAGGGAGGATGAGCACTTTAGGAAAGTCTTGAAATATTATTTTATTATAACTTGATTTTAGAATTTTAGTATTTAAAAAGTGATAAAGTTTTGAGTAAAGATGAGGATGAGTGTAAATCCTCTCAACAAATTGATTTTATACAAGTTTATGACACAAAATTAACTCTATCTTTTAGCTTTAACCCTTAGTTAAAAACATTAACTCTTACCACATCTTCTTGTATTTTCATATTATATGGTTGGTATAGGTACTATAAAATGACAAGAGAAACCCAAGTGGATTATTAATTAAATTTTTAACATTATATAATCCATTTGGACAAATATTATATTTTTAGGACTATTAGATCAATTAATAAAATACTATGTGTTTTAAAAACTCATTTTTGTCAATTTTGACACTATTTAGAAATTGATGTTTTTAGTCATAAAAACATTATTCCTTAGAATAAAAGGAATTAAATCATCCCTCACATGTCGATGTATTCTAAAAAATTAGTTTATGGAATAAAAATGTTCAAATTACATTTATTTTAATATTTATAATATTATTTATTTGAGTCTTTCATTAATATGGTAATCACTACATCATCTTTGTGTCATAAATAAATAATTTTTTAATGTATAATAATTATAAATAAAATATAATAATGTAGGAAATATTTTTTATATTTATAATTACTATTTATATTATAAGAGACCATTTATATAAATAAAATTAAAATTGTTTTATTTAAGAGATACATGTTTATGTTATATTTACTTTTACTTTAAATTAAATATTATAAAAGGCCATTATCACACCCATGTGGCTCCATGGGGCCCTAAATTTGACCCATGGATTCTAATGGTTGGAAATATCACATCCAATACGATTAGGACATGTGTTAGTGTAGTTTTGTATTATTATAATATTATTTTTTACCCTTATTTCCCTGATTTACCCTTTAACCATAGTAAATAAAAATAATTACTATAGTTACTATTCATAATGTCCATAAATAAAAGGTACCTATTTACATAATTTGGACCTTCAGATTTAAAATATAGAATCCAATTTTCCAAATTCAATACATTAAATTGGCAGAAATTAATTTAAAATTAATTCCTGTTCTCAAAACGAGAAAACAAGTTTTTAAGAAGTAAAAACTATTAAAAGATTGACATGTGTTTATGTGAAATTTAAATGAAAAATTAATTAAAATTTAAAAATTGGATTAAATAATGAATACATAATCCCATTACACTTTAAAATAGATTAAAAAGATAATCTATCTATATAAATAAATAAGATGAAAAGGCAGTTTTGAATTAAAATGTTGCATTTTCACTATTCATTAAAAATGAATTTTATGAGAAAAATCCCAAAATTTATCAAAAGTGAATTTTTATGTTCCTATTCTAAAGAATAGGTTTATTTTGTCCAATATAACATAAAATACATGAAAATAAACATTTAAAAAGGGTTCACTATCAAATGGAGTTAAAACTGTACTTTTAGAAAAAATACTTCTTTTTTTTTTCTAAAAAATTGAATGTATTCTTATATCATATCTATAAAATATATAAGATCAATTTAAGTCATTTAATTGAATATATAAAATATATTTTTCATTAAAAAAATCCTTAAAGGGTGATATTATTTTATAAACACAATTATTCTCTTTTTAAATAGGTTTCTATAAAAAACACACTTTATTTCAATTGGTTTTTATTTCCATTTATAATAAATTTGGTAACCAAGGAATCTTTATTTAAACATTTTTAAACCATATTTTCATAATTCAGTTGATAATATTCATTCCCTACATTCAAACTGCTAGGTTATAATGGTAAAAATTAAATAATAATATTTAGTTGTTCATTTAAGCTCGATGTAGCATATAATGTATGCTACTGAACATATTGTTTCTTTCTTAAATCTCATGATGTTACATCCTTACCCACTTTTGAAAATTGCATTATTTAAATTTTAAAATTAGGCTCAGAAACTTCATTAAAAATCCCCCATTGGAAAAAGAGTCAATAAAACTATCACTTTAAAAGAATGAAAGAGAAGTACAAGGGTCACCCGACATAACAAATACTAAGACTACATGTAGGAAACATGGATATGGATGAAAAACTAACTATCTTATTTTGGAAGAGAGTGATAGAAAACATGATTAGAAGAAAGTTAACAATCAAAAAATCATAAACCTGTGATATGTTTAATGGTCTTTGAATTCTAAATAGGAAAAGTAAAGGGAAACATAAGAACATAAGGAAACATACATACAATTGAGGAACATAAGGAACCTATGATGTGTTTAATGGTATTTGTTATAATATCATTTTCATAAAGTTGAGTAATTTATTAATGATATTGAATAAGAACACAAGAAAACATACATACTTTTCAAGTATAGTTTCATACATTAATAAATATCTACCACAAACTCAACATTTCTCCAAATTATGAGTATTCAAGAAGACTTGGTCACCCCTGAAGTGCTAGAATAAACTTTCTAGAGAATTAAATAATCCACAAAATTTGAACTATATATTTCCCCTATCTTTAGAAATTAACCCAAAACCAAAATGATTAGTAAAATATAAGATAATACCCGAAATGGAATACTCTTTTATTAAAATAAATACTACTCTTAATCTCCAAAATTCCAAAAACAATTCCCAAAGTTCAACAAAGACCATTAAATAAACAATTGTCCTTAAAATTAATCAAAATAATCCAAAATAATATTGAAACCCAAATTTCAGAAGGATTTGATCACATATTCTTACATGATAAATCTTAACATTTATCTCCAAATAAAATTGACTACTATTAAAATCTCATACTTAAAAGTAATTAACCTAATCACATATTCTCTATGAAAGTTAATCATTTACATAAATAACCCAAATCGCCATATTTACACAATAAAAACATAGATTCTTCCAAAATAAAATTAAACCATTACTCCTCAAATGAGATCCCATAGTATTATATTTCCCTTAGTCATATAGTGTTCCCAAAAGAGTGAACATCTTCAAAAATAACATTTATCACATAATCACCAAACCATTTTACAATACCAAGGATATCCATTTGATAAAACTTAAGTTCCCAAAATCAACACATCCTTACTCCATATACTCATTTAACTAAAAGTAAAAGCCATACTAACCAAGGATCTAATTTAGGCTAGTGGTAGGAAATAAATTCTTGTTTCACTTCAGTTGTGGGTTTGATCCCCACGTCCATGCCCAATGCGATGGGTTGTCACCCTTAATTTGGGTAATCCTTTTTTTAAAGCTATATAATTCATATATCCTTCCCAAAATGAGATAAAGTCTTTAAAAATAACCATAGCATATTTTAATCTCATAGTTTATCTCATGTCCTTCATTTTTCATCCCAAAAAGTAATATATCATAATTACCTCAAATTCAATTATCATATAAAGGTTATTCATTAATTTATAATTATTTCCACAAAATAAAAGATAATTCTTCCTCAAATTATATTTTCACAAAATAAACTTCAGGGTTACACATACCAAAAAAAGTCTTCTTAAGTAATTCCAAGTCTTCCAAAGTAACCCCATCATCAAAAGAGCATTAATAATTTTAAAAATTTCAATATCCAACAATCTACCATAACTCTTGAATCCCTTATATATAGAATTATTAATTATCGATCATTCTTCATGATCATTTATCCATGTTTTTCTATCTTATTCTTTAATACTTCTTTCCTACAAACAAAATAATTCATAATGTCTTAAGATTCAATAGTGTCAAAACATGACCTAATAAATTATCTATACCATTCATAGGTCATTTTCAGTTTCATCATCTTCATTTGGAATAGTATTAGGTATTTATAAACACATATTTTTCGGGTCCTTATGATCCCATTCTAGAACATTCTTCATCAGGAATCTATTTTCATAATGACCATTCTCCCCACATTTAAATCATTCAATCAATAACTCAGAAAGAACTTCTTTCCTTTTCTTAGAGTCCACTTAATAATTCCTTTTTTAAGGATATTTCTTTATGACCCTCATTGACACTTATATAACATCTTGTTGTCCCTTTAAAACATTTACCTAGGTGTTTACTTCCACATCCTTGACACATAGGTTGTTGAATATACATACCTTTATGATTATTACCTAAACATCCACAGGGATTTGTTTATCGCACATATTATTCCATATAAAAATAACCATGGTTTAAGTGGTTAATCATGACTATAGATAGATGGTTAAGAATAACCACAAGAGTTATCATTGAAACTTATATTTCATTTGGTAGCCTATTCATAAAACCACCACCGTTTCCCTCACATCCATTGTTACTTTGGTTCCTATTAGATCTATACATTTTATAAAACTAAAAAGGTAAGTGGAAGTATATTAGTAAAATCATCATATACTATAATATGAGGGGGATAAAAAATATGATATACTTATTCATGTTATCTTAAACTCATTAAATTTATATAAAATAACTACGAATCTTTCTAATATACTAACCATTGATTTTATATAAAACATGTCAATTATTCTTAAATAACACCCTAACCTCTAAAGCAACCTAAACTGACCTTTGATACCAATTGTAAGGTCCTAGCCATAAACATTACATAATCTTGATTAAAGTCAACAATTTGAATTTTAATCACATTGAGGATCCTTCAAGGTTTTGAGATATAGATAATTAGGCCATAAATACTACATATACCTCAAAAATTATAAAGGATATACATCTATTCAATATCCATTTTTTTTGTAAAATAATTTTTTTAAAAAGAAACATGGTTTGTTTCAAGTTTAAATAGAATGCCTTTTCTTTGATCCCATTTTTAACTCTACTATTATTTAAGTACTGTGTATTTTTTTCAAAACATGGGATGAGAATAAAAATCTCAGTAAGGTATACATAAAGAATTAAAACCATTAGTCTTGTGAAAACATGTAAACTATGAATATTTTATTGTAATTTAATACTTTCCACCAATAATAAGTATCCAAACACTTCAATAAATATAATATCATTGCTTACCCTTTTTTAAAACCTAAATATTACCATAAATACCATAAAAAGAAACATATAACAGATAAAGTTAATTTGAGACATAAACATAATTAAATGGAATAACCATATGGTTGAATTCTACACATATCACTAAATGGAATATTCATATGGATGACATCCATACCCAATGAATTAGAGGATATAACATAACCACCCATCCTTGTTTTATCACAAACCAACCATATTTGGGTTATCATGTAGCCACCCATCTTTGGTTTATCATACAACCACCCATATTTGGCTTATCACATAACCACCCATCAAATGTCCAAGTACCAAAACATAATCATAACACATAAAAGATTGAAATTATCAACATTTCACTCATAAAATCTATATTTGAAAATACAAGAAATAATTTTAATACATATAATTATTCAATCGACATTAAAAACCATTTTCAATACCAAAATACCAAAAATGGGAATAAGTCATTTCTTTTTCTATTAAAAAAACATTAAGGCTTATAGAGGAATCCAAATATCAAATAATGGTTATGACAGCGGAGGATTCATTATCGCTACATATGTTAAAAAATTACTTTTTAACATTTACTAAAATTATTCTCAGAAAAAATATTCCATTTTAATGAATTTAAAATTAAAAGTGGTTTATTATACACTGTATAAAAGAAGGAGGTGTATAACCTCAAAATTTTGCTCAACGAAAAGAGATGTAGATGAAGTCCCATAACTTGAGTTTTTACGTAAATTTTTTATATTCCTGAAAAATAAACCTAGGTTAATTTATACTTTCTTGAGAACCTTTTTAAAGTTTATAATTCCTTTTATATCACTTATAACCATTTTATAAAAATTACATAATTATTTAGTTCATATTGGTCAATTTGTCGATATTCAGTACATGAGTTGAAAATGAACTTGTTTGATGTAAATTGACCATGTGGCCAAAAGTACATCATCTCTAGAATATTATTCATTATTTATATATCTTATATATCCAGTATATATGTATTTATAATAGTCCATAACATTTTTAGATAAGAAATGAAATTCACCATTCATGGAGACAGTAGGCCGTACGTACACATGAACGCTACTTTTATTTCATTATCATATTAAAGAAATGAAAACTAAATGATACATAGGTATATTATAATTAAATTATAATATCTATTTTATATATGTTACATAAGTTCATTATCTCCATCATTTATATGTTCCATGTATGGCATGAACGCATCGTATCACTTTGAGGGGGCGGTAGTCCACAATTCCTGAAATGAAATTATCGTATTTACACATTATGAAAAGAATAAAAGTATATTCTAGTTAAAAATTACATAAGAATAGATTCAACAAAAATATAATATATATCATATTTATTCATTCCATTCATGTATATAATTGTGGATTAATGAATATCATGTAGAATAAATTGCATCACATCACGGAGACAGTAGGCTATACGTACGCACGAAGGACGATATCATTCAATTAATGGTTAAAAGGTATATAATTGTATGGTATATTAACTATAAAAATAAATATAATGTTATATTAATTATTGAAATCCATTATACTCATCATTATACCCATACAAATTAAGTATTGTTGAATAATAAATTACACCATGACATGGAGACGACAAGCCATACATACACACACATAATGATATTGTTATTCATAGGATGAATAAAAGGAGGTATAAGGTTGTCCCATAATTATAATAACATCTAAGAATGTATAATATACTTTATTAATTACTTTATTATGGAAATGATATAATAAAATGTGTATAATATGAACAAAATTTTGAAATAGGTGATAAAACAAATATCTCTTTTTCTAGTATCTCCTCTTGATTTTCACAAAAGGAAAAATTAGGATGGATTATGCCGAATGTGTGGAATCTAAGAGGAAGATATGGATGTTGGGAGCTTATTTTATCATACTTTGGATGAGATAAAGTGCTTTAGATGTGTGAGTATGTGGGTAGAGATGGTGACCCTTTATAAGAGGGAGGAGGGGCACTTAAAGAAAGTCTTGAAATATTATTTTATTATAAATTTATTTTAGAATTATAATAGTTACAATGTGATACATTTCTAAGATAATATGTGTATGGTTATAAATACTCTGAAAATAGGTTTTAGACATGTTTAGGTCACAAAATTAACCATATCTTTTAGCTTTAATCATTAGTTAAAAACATTAACTATTACCATATATTCTTCAATTTTATAATACATGGTCATTATAGTTACTATAAAATGAAAAGAGAACCCCAAGTAGATTAGTAATGAAATTTTTAACATTATATTATTAAGTTGGCTGAATATTATATTTTCTGAACAATTATATCATTTAATGAAATAGTACATGTTTTAAAAACTCATTTATGTCAATTTTGACACTCTTTTGAAATTGATTTTTTAAAAGTCATAAATAATTGATTCCTTATAAAAAAATGAATTAAATCATAACTAACATGTGAATTTCATCCAAAACATTTGTGTATGGCATCAAAATATTCAAATAACATTTACTTTAATATTCATAATATTATTTATTTGAATAATTCATTAATAAGGTAATCACTACACCATCATTGTGTCATAAATAGATTTATTTATTTAATTTTTAAAAATTATAAATAAAATAAATTATTATAAGAAATTTTTTATCTTTATAAGGACTATTTATTTTCTAATATATCATTTATAAAAACGAAATTAACATTTTTTTAGTTAGGAGGAACATGTTTATGTTATATTTCCCTTTTCTTTAAATTAAATATAATAAAAGGTCATTGTCACACCCATGTGGCTCTATGGGGTCCTAAATTTGACCCAAGGAGGATCATGGTCAGAAATATCTCATCCAATATGATTAGGACATGTGTTATTATAGTTTTATATTGTTATAATATAATTTTTTACCCTTATTTACTTGATTTATGCTTTAACTATAGTAAGTAAAAATAATTACTCAAGTTACTATTTATAATGTCCAAATATAAAAGGTACCTATTTACATAATTTGGAACTTATAATTACAAATATGTAATCCAATTTTCCAAATTCAAAACAAAAAATTGGCAGAAATTAATTTAAAATTAATTCTCGTTGTTAAAACCACTAAACGGGTTTTTAAGAAGTAAAAACTACCAAAAGATTGACATGTGTTTATGTACAATTTAAAAGTTAAATTACTTCCAATGAAAAAAATTGGATTAAGTAATAAAAAAATAATCTAATTACGATTTAGAAAAATGAAAAAGTTAATTTAACTATATAAATTAATTAGATGAAAAGGAAGTTTTGAATTAAAATGCATTATTTTTCACTATTCATTAAAAAATGAATTTTATCAGAAAAATACAAAAATTTAACCAAAGTGAATTTTGATGTACCCCTTAAAAATAAGATGTTTATTTTTTCAAATATAATATATAAATCCATCATAATATTCATTTAAAAATAATTTTCCATCAAAAGGTTGTAAAACTGATTTTTTTTAAAAATACATCTTTTATCCAAAAAATTGAATTTTTTCTTAAATCATATCTAGAAAAAATATAATATGAATTTAAAACATCATATTAAATATATAATTTTTTTTTTCATTAAATAAAAATTTATAAAGTGTGATATGAGTTTATAAACACAATTATTCTATTTTTAAATAGGTTTTCATAAAAATCATCTTTTATATTCAATTAGTTTTTATTTCCATTTATAATAAATTTGTTAACCAATGAATCGTCATTTAAACATGTAAAAACCATATTTTGATAATTTATTTGATACAATTCATTACCTACATTCCAACTACTAGGTTATAATGGTAACATTTAAATAATAATATTCAGTTGTTTCTTTAAGCTCGATGTCACGTATCATGTATGCTATTGAACATAATGTTTCATTCTTAAAACTTGAGATGTTACATTGAATGGATACAATCATATCGATTACATGGAATAGTTATTATAATAAAAATAAATGAGAACCAATTAATTTTCATAAGAACTACTGAAATCCAAAGAACATGATCATAAAATATCCTCTTAGATTTGAGTTGTCTACTCAAATTGACCATATTTATGAGGATAATTGGTTGTACTCCGAAGAACCTATGATCCAAGTAACTTATGAAGGACCTGATAGAACTAAGTCCTAAAAAATATCTCATGCCAAAACGATAGTCCTTGAAACACTATGAAATATAACTATATACCATATTTAATTACTATCTAGTTCATCGACCATGATGGTCTCCATGAATGTAATGAAATGGTAACCCTTATCAAATAAATACATAATCTCCAAAACTATATAATATATCCATGGTTTCTTAGGTAATCCTTCTTTAATTTTCATAGTGGCATAATCCCAATTCAATTATGGAATTCAAAAAGACCATAATGATATCAGAGGCCTTTGATTATATATATTCACATGTTTATAGGTGAAACATCACACGAACACTCCCACTAACTCCTTATTCATCCCTAAACACCATTAATGCTTATGAAGATCACAGTACTTCATTTCCTATCTCAAATATACCAACCTTTTAGAGGTGCGAGACTCCCTCATCCATTCCTCCTAAATCTCAATGGAATCCATACATTACTATGGATAAGAAGAACATCACCAATGAAAAGGGGCCATCTTGATGGTGTCTCCACACCATATAATCATCCTCCTAAAACTAATCCCTATGGATTAGATAACTTCTCTCACTTGATATAGTATAGAAGTACATGAATAACAGATGTTGAGGAAAGAGATTCTCAACCATGAGAATCCTAAATATCCAAATGTGTATCTATATATAGGTCCATTCAGGCCCACTCATCACAAGAAAAATTTATTACCTTTATCTGAATAATCTCGCTCATGAAATCAGAAATGATGTTTCTATTCCATGGATTGTATGCTGTGTTGAAGTTGAAGGAATACAAATAATCAAACCACCACCTATACCAAAGGTTTAGTTATGGATAAGAAAAGGTATACTTGATGATAATTTTTTCAACTACACCACAAACCCATCACATTGAAGATAATATTACAGTGATCTTAGGGTGTGTACATCTATATCCAAATCCAGATCATGTGTTGGATAATTCATCTAATATGGTCTCAACTACCTGGAGCCTTATGTAAACACTAGACTTTATTATATCTAAACTACACTTTGAATAAATCAAGATGCATCACAGTACATGGTATATGTGTTACTCATCACTGATAAGTTGAGGTTAACTTCGGAGTTCATCCTACTCTTCATCTCACGGAAATCCCTCTTGTAACCATCTAACCAAAAAAAGTTCACCCAATTCATGGTAACTGAAGACTTTGTCACTACTAGATAGGGGAATTTTTGTCCAAAATGATGGTAATTTACTATATATAATAGAATATATGATACTCTAAGACATTATAGTTTCTTTACAAATATACTAGGGCTATAACATTATCTCATTCTACATACACTCCAACCTCTAAGATAACATGACAAACGAAGTATACATTTTCAATCGACATGTCACATTTTTATAGTTTGGAATAAATATTATTTTATCTCTATGTAATTAATATGATTTTAATTTGTAGGGAAATATAATCTATAGATTAGGGATAAACAAGGTTTTTATCAATCAAAACAACTATAAAGTAATCCATAAACGGATAGAACACCTTATTAATCAAGACCATGGTTATATAATGTGCCTTTGGAAGAAAAAAATGAATCACAAAAATATTTTACTATACATAGCTAATCATAAATACAATATTGGTCTTTTCTAATGACCTCACTCTAAAATAATGTTACCCTAACCTCTATTTGAACTTAGTTAGAATTTGGGAACCTCCCAGCCGATAGAATAGATCATCGATATGTGGATGGGGCTATCATTTCTTGACCATCATCAAGTCTACTATATGATAATCCAAAATCTTGTGCAATGTCCCATTATCCTTATTAGAGAAATGAATGTTTAACCACATGATTTCATACTAGGATGTATGATTACATTTTATTATAAATATTTAAATCACACATTACAATCATGATTCACCACTAAAGATATCCTGTATGGTAGAATAGAAACTTTCTGATATCCCAGAACTAACTCGATAGTGAAATCAATCTACCAATTGTGCGGTATACTGTTTAACTATTCAAGCAAGATGTGCTAAATATAGTGCACTACAATAGAAAAAATAATCTTCTTCATACCCCCATCATCTAGAAAACATGGTATTCTATATATTCCATGAGGAAATCCTATCATTTTCACACTAGAATATTTTTTACTAGTGAATAACAACCTAGATCCTGATATTCATTCTTTATAGTTAAACATTTTTTATATTTTTTTCCAAAATATCAAAAATAGAAAAAATTTAATAAAATATAAATATTTTCTATATAGTGAAAAAATTCTTTTAAATACTAGAATACACCACTACACCCATGTGGTGTAACTCTAAAAAGACTTATTCTTTTAATCATTAAGTAACAAAATTAGAAATACCAACTCCTAATATAAGGCCCACAATATTCACACTAACCATAATGATTATTATCATGAACCCTAAAATACCTCCAACCTTTGGATTAAGATATCCAAGATGAGATTCCATCAAATTTTATACAAGAATATAGTTAATAGTTATTTAGTAAATAAAATAACTGTCACTCTCTAGTTAAAAACTATGCTAAATACTATCCAATTCATATATCTTCTTCCATTCAACAGATGACTCAACAACAATATAACCATATCACCATATGTACATTCATTCTACAACAACATTTTCTTTTCATAGAATAAAAATAATTTCAAAATTATAATCCTATGTAATATTAGGTCATATCATCTACTTCATTGTATAATAATCCATGTAAATGATATATTCCAAACAATTTTTTTTCTTCTGAAAATGAATATAAAAACCACCAACTCAATAACTAATTACTGAGTAACACTATTATGATCATAAAAAAAATTTTGAACCATTAAAAAAACATAAATCTCTAGTGTTTTGATACATCCCAATCCTAAAATATATTAATCAAAATATCCCTCATCCCAGATCCCTTTAACATGAAATTAAATAATTAAAATACGCTTCATTATCTATATAAAAATCATAAATTCTATTTGGAATTCATATGAACAAAAAATTACCAGTACATTAACTGTATAAATGAGTAAAGGATAATCATTATGAGAAATTTCAATTATGAATGGGATAACGTGAGCATAAAATACATAGATACTATGTAATTTTATATGAATATTTAGTTCTTTTTTTTACAATAATAAATTCCTTAGAATCATAATGTTTTAGATTATTTTGAGTGAATATACATAATAAATTACTTATATGAAATATTTTTATCATTTCTAACATTTTTCTTCTCATATAGTAATCTTATTAAAAATATCCTACTTTAAATGATTCTTCATAACCTTGGGAAAAGGAAAAGTAAGAAAAGGTATGATTATATGTTCATTAATGATAAAAATGAGAAATATAAACCAATGATCATAAGTCAACATAAGACAATGGAAAATGTTAGAGAATATAATCATATCCATTGAATAAGAGTTTCATACTTAGAAACAAAATAGCTCATATCATATTAATTGTGTCATACACTTCTTCATAACAATAATATTGACTATCAAAACAAAATAATTTTCAAGATCCATGAGAAATAACATAAACATACAAAATAACATTTGAATATAGAAAAAACATTATTATAATAAATAATAACATTTTGGAATATTAATCACTAATAGAAAACTATAAAATAATTTATCAATAATAATCATCAACATCCCATATCATAATGGATCAGGAATCACCACCATAATCGATTATTATAATGGAGTGTACATTATTACCAATATCCATTAGTATATTGTGTCATACATCATTACCAAAATTCCTTAATATATTTTATTATGAATTATTACTGGAATATATTTTATTAATAACATGATACATATCTACATTACCCATTCCATTATAGGGCTATAACAGAACCACCAACCATACAATAATAAATCATGAATATGTGTACCACAAAAATATAACATTCATGATTCCTCCGTATCTTAATTAATAAGTTTAATTGAAGAGTTTTTATGAAAAAAATTCTTAATTCATGATTAAAATAAATTCAAATAGTTATGGTAAATTTTATAATTATATTATATTCCCTGTAAATAATAATAAAAATTAAACGATATTGACATAGAATAATAATAAATCATTAAAATATTTCAACATACTCATTGTAAAACAAGGGAAATTTTCCTTCTCATTTGAGTATCACTTCATGACTAAAAATTCATTGAAATATTAAAAATGTATTTTCATTAAAAACAATAATACTATTAAATAATGATTTATACTAAATAATTTAGATGATTGTTGAAAAATCGAGTCATGTGGTATGAATTAAAATGGTTAAAATTATTTTCACCCTTTTAAACAAGTCAAATGTGTGTTGTACAGAAATAATTTATAAGTATTTACTTAAATAATTCTTAAAATATGAAAGTTAATATAAAGGATCTTCATAAAACTTTTTAGAATATATATATATACTTTAATAAAATAATTTTTAGGATCATAGAATTATATAAGAATTATTCCTATCTAAATGAAGAAAAATAAGGATTTCGTTTATTCTAAACAGTTTCTTATAGATTGTATTTATAACGAGGGAAAAACATTAAAGAATACTCTAATTCACCTTAAAAAATAGAGCAGGATAAGATATAATTGGGTTAATACATAAATAACATATAATTTACTACAATATAAACTAAAACATCAATAATCCTGATATAATGTTATATTTTATCATAAACCATTATTTCATGTCACGATTTGTTTCACACATTCTCTAACAACACTTATAATAAATTTAAATTTATTATATATTTATGATCCATTTTAATAATTATATAATCAGAAATGATTCATTAATTGTAACATCCCAGGTAAATAAATAATATTACATTCTAATGATTATCAATATTTGTGAATAACATGTTAATATTAATTTAAATGGAATGCTATGCTCGATGGCGTACCCAATACACAACAACGAGTTTCTTTGAAATCTTACGTTGCACACTAATAATATAATAATATTATAATAGTTAACGCCCAGCCGTTTTAATAGAGGGAATGAACAGAGATAACTACAAAATGATTAAATATGTTTGTTAAATATTTTTAAATTTATCCAATAAATTTTAGAGGCTTAAAATCC
This sequence comes from Viscum album, assembly GCA_963277665.1. Classification (NCBI taxonomy): domain Eukaryota; kingdom Viridiplantae; phylum Streptophyta; class Magnoliopsida; order Santalales; family Viscaceae; genus Viscum; species Viscum album. Next base: position 1,877,362,624 of record OY728142.1, on the reverse strand, counting down.
AAATGAATCCAATTTTAAGAATAAATACTCTAATATTTTTAAAAGATTATTTTACCGCCTTTTGATGGCGAACCTATTTTAAAAATAACTTTTGAAAATTTTATAAGCTATATTTTCCAAAATAAATTTATTCTTTATTATTGGGATATTGAAAATTACTTTGGTTAAATTTTTGGTATGTTTCTAACAATGTTCATTTTTTTAATGAATAGTGAAAAATATTGCATTTTACATCAAAACTGCTTTTTCATCTAATTTAAATATATGGTCAGATTATCTTTTTAATTGGGTTTAAAGTTTAATTAGAATATATTTTTACAATTTAATTCAATGGAGGTATTTATAATTAATTTCACTTTCAAAATGGACATAAACAAGTGCCAAACTTTTCATAGATATTGCTTCCAAAAAACCCGCTATTTGTTTTGACAGCGGGAATTAACTGTATGATTTATTAATGAAACTTCTATGTTTTGAATTTGGTAAAATGAACATCATTTCTGAATTTGAAATATCAAATATAGCTTAGGGTTATTTTTTGGTATTTTTCTAAAAATGCTTTTTTTAATGAATAGTGAAAAATATAGTTTTTAATTCAAAATTGCCTTTTCATCCAATTTATTTATATATTAAGATTGTCATTTTAATTTTTTTTAAAGTATAGTTGAATTATGTTTTTTATCACTTAATACAATTTTGTTCATTGGAAGTAATTTCAATTTTCAATTGGATGTAAAAAAAAGTCAATCTTTTGATAAATTTTACTTCTTAAAAACCCGTCTTTTGTTTTGACAACGGGATTTACTTTTAAATTAATTAATAAAATTTATGTGTCTTGAATTTGATAAAATGGATTACATATTTGTAATCATAAGGTCCAAATTATGTAATTAATATTCTTTTGTTTTTTAGACATTATGAATAGTAACGACAATAATTATCTTTAATTATCGTGTTTAAATAGTAATCGGGTAATTAAGGGTAAGAAAATAATATCATAAAAATATAAAATTACCCCCACATGTGTCCTAATTCTATTGGTGGTTTCATGACTGACCATGGTATGCCTTGTGCTAAACTTGGGACCCCATGGAATCACTTTAGTGTGATAGTGACCTTTTATCATATTTTTTTAAAGAAAGGAAAATGTAACCAAAGTATGTAACACCTAAGTAAAATAATTTTAATTTTGTCTAAATAAACGATCCCTTAGACTATAAATAGTCATTGGAAAGATAAATCGATTTCCTATATCATATTATTATTTTTAGACATTAAATAAATTAAATTATTTATGACACCATGATGATGCAACAATTATCTCATTAAAGAACGGTTGAAATAAAATGAAAGTATAATGTAAAATATAAGACTTACACTTGGAAAAAACCTATTGGATGAGTATATTTCGAACCCTTATTACCTTATACTTTAAATATATCAATGTGGGACCTTTAAAATCCGAAAAGATTTTTAAAATAAAGTAACATTTCTTGACTTTCCATGAGTGCCCCTCCTCTCCTCTTATAAAAGGCCCCCACCTCTACCTCCTTACTCACACATCTAAAGCCTTTGGCTTAGACAAAACCTTCACATTTCATCTCTACACATCCCTATCGTTATTGTTTAAGCCTCACCTTATGCAGAAAGCTCTTAAAGAAACCCATTTGGTTCAAACCAAAGGAAGTTACCCGATTTAAAGGTAATGTCTTCTCGTATGTTCTTTTGTTTTATTTTGATTCTCCAACCCCCTAAAATCTTTTTATTCCTTTATTTTGTAACAAAAAAAGTATCTTCAATATAATAGGATGTTTTTCTAAGAAGTATTCGAGCTAAACTTACACACACATCCGTCTAATGGTTAAAGAACATACTGTTTCTGTGGATGGCGAATTACTGTCTCATGAAACAATGATTGTTCAATATTCTTTTAACACCTTTAAAGGTGGCCATTATGATGTCACTATATTTTATATATGATATATATGATACTTATGTTTTATATATGCTTCTATATTTTATATTTAAAACATAACTTTATTCTTTCCATGTTGTGCAATTGCGATAATTTCATATGAGGAAGTGCGGACTACCGCCCCCTCAAGTGATGTGACTCGTTCATGAAATACATGGAATGTATAAAGAATGAAATTAATGAACTTATGTGACCTATATAACATATATATTATAATTTAATTATAATATATATATATATATATCTAAATTATTTTTAATTCTATTAATATGACAAAGAAATTAAAGTAGCGTTCATGCGTACGTACAGCCTACCGTCTCCATGAATGGTGAATTTCATTTATTTTTATCTCAAAATGTTATGGAATAGTATAAAATGAATATTTATTGGATATATATGATATTTAAATCATTAATACTATTCTGGTGATGATTTACTTATAACTACATGGATGATTCTTTTCAAACAAGTTCCTTTTTTACTCATGTACCAAACATCAAAAAAAAAACATTTGATATGAACTCACATAATTAACTGATTATTATAAAATTATAATATGTGATATGAATTGAATAATAAACTTTAAATTAGTTCCTTAAGAAATTATAAATTGAAAAAAGTTTATTATTCAGGAATATAAAGAAACGAACAAGCCAAGTCAGACTTGAGGTAAGAGATCCTACCTCTCTATTTCTTTTTAAGTACTCTTTTTTATGTAACTTACTTTAAGCTCCTATTTATTATGTCAGGGGAGGTTATTTTATATTAAAATTTCTGTAAATTTTATGTTAATATTATGAGAGACCATATTTTATCTCATCAATCCATTTTTGGAAGTTTTATGTGGCGCCGTTAGGCTGCCGAATTTTCATAAGGGGATTTTCATCTCACTTTTTATTCCTGTGAGATTCATGCTACATTGGCCACTATTTCCTTTTGTGTGGTGTATGTACTGCCCATTATTCTACGATTTGTATAATATAATCTCATTTATGGGTAGTTACATCTTCGTTGTATGACCCTTCTTTCATGGGGTGTACGTTTCGAAAGATGCCCAAATTGGTAAGGGAACCTTTCACACTCCTCTTTTAAAAAGACTTATTTTGGTATGTCTTTTAATTTACATCTTTTTATTTTGGGATATGTTCTTATATATACTTATTGATGTAAATTTTATGTCCAAGTGATGATATACCATTTTCTCTCTCATCAACTAATGTTATGAATTTTAAAGTGACGCCGTTAGGCTGTCGAATGTTACCAAGGGAACTTTTTAACCCAATTTTGATTTCTTTGGGTTCAACTTATAGTTATTGAATATGTCATCCTATGAATATGTGTGAATGACCTATGGTTGTTTTAAACTTAATATCCACCTATATTGGGTTTATTTATATTTGTCACACATAATTATGAGATTGATTTATCCTTAATTTAAGGACACCTTCTTTATAAGGGATTTCATCTCATTTTAGAATTCTATTGAGACTTCATTGTTGTTATGCACAAATTAACTTTTATATGGTGTATATGCTGTCCTTTTGAATAATATATCATGAATCCCTTTATTCTCATGATATTATAAAGTTCTGATTAAATGTTATTCCTCCATTATTATATTCAAGTGTCTCTCATTTTGTTAAAAACCCTTTAACTAAAATATCTTTTTAAATGTTTTAATGAATTATTATTATAAATATTTCTCAATAATATCCATGTTTTCAAAATGGTTTTATGGATTTATTTATATAGATATTAATGGTTTAAAATTTTAAAAGCTTCAAAGTTGTATGGGACACTTTGATTCAAAAATATCTTTATTAAATGTTTTTAATGGTTTTGAAAATGGTTTTGAGAATGGATTCATTATTTCAATATCTTAAAATGTTATATTGTTATTAAAATGTGGGAATGTTATCTTTCCTTTATATGCTATGATTATGTTATGGTTCTTGGGCATTGTTTATGAAGACGGGTGGTTCCGTGATAAACTAAGGGCAGGTGAGCCCGATATAGCTCTCTAATGCATTGGGTAACGCGAAGGGGTTAAACGTTAAGGTTTCTCCGAAGAGATTTAGGGAATATACTGTGATGGGTATTCCAAATGTAACCATGAGGGTTACTCCCTACGTAAGAATGTTATGAATTACTCAAGTTACCTTTATGCCTTATGATTTTTGTTGTGTTATGCATAAATCTTATGATTTCATGAGGTATGTTAAATTGCTTATGTTTTATGAGTAAAGTATGATTTCTTTAATTCTTATATAAACATGGAATGATGTTTTCTTTTACATATTGTTATAACCCTTACTGAGCTTTTTATGCTCATCCCAAGTTTTTAAAATTTTTTCACAGGACATAAAGTTGAATATGGTCAAGGATGGGATCAAGGAAATGTCAGGCTGTCTAAAACAAGGGACTAGACATGACTCTTTTGTTCAAGAGTTTTTATTTTGTAGAAAAAATGGCAACTGAGTAGATTTTTCTACTTTCCAATCTTTGAGATTTAATAGCTATGTCCTAATTTTCTAAAACTCTAAACCGGAAAAAATCCTCAATGTGAATTATTCAATTTAATTCAAGATTAAGTAAGGTTTAAGGTCAGGTCCTTATAGTTGGTATCAAAGGTCGGTTTAGATAACTTTAGAGGTTAGAGTGTTGTTTACGAAAAAGTGACAATTTGTGTATAACCACAATGGTTAGTATATTAGATGGAGTCATTGTTTCTTTTGAAAGTTAGAATGAGTTTGAGAAAACATGGATAAGTATATCTTGGTGTTTATCTTCCTCTTTATTATATAATGATTTTACTGATATACTCACACTGACCTTTTTGGTTTTAGTAAATGGCTGGATCTAGAAGTCACCAAAGTAACAGTGGATTTGAAGAAAACTGTGACAGTTTTATGAAAGAACAACTGAATTATATGGGAGTTGCAATGAGAACTCTTGTGGTTATCCTCAACCAACTACCTGGAGTCATGATTGACCAGCTAAACCTTATTGATTTTTATAAGTCATCATATATGTGAGAAAAAAATCCCTACATAAGTTCAGGTAATAACCATAAAGGTAAGTATGTTCAAAAACCTATGTGTCAAAGATGTGGAAAGAAACACATAAGAAAATGTTTCAAAGGGACAGAAAGATGATATAGATGTGGAAATGAAGTTTATAAAGCAATAACCTGCCATGGAAAGAAGAATCATCTAGTTGACTCTAGGAAAGGGAAAGAAGTTCTTTCTGAAGGATCAATTGAATTTTTTAAATGTGGTGTGCATGGTCATTATGCAAACACATGTCCTACGAAGAATTTTCGGGAATGGGGACACCAAGATCGTACAAATATTCATTTACCAATACCTAATGCCATTCTGATTGAGGATGAAGAAACTAATAATAACCAATGAAAGGTATGGATTATTTCCTAACTTATGTTTTCCTATTATTGGAATCTTAGGATATAATTCATGATTTTGTTTGTAAGAAAGAAGTATTTCAGAATAAGTTGAAAAGGAATGGTTAATGGATCATGAAGAATGTTAAATGAGTAAGAAGTCAACATATACGGGATTCAAGAGTTACGGTACATTTTAGGATGGTGCAATTCTTAGATGTATTAAGTCTCTTTTGATGATGGGGTTACATTAGAAGACTTTTTGTAAAACCCCAATCTTCCACGGTACACTTCTCTTTGAATAATACAATAGCGTGTGTTGTACGCAACACTGAGTTCAAGCGCACCACGACATACCAAACTAGCCGATAAAAAGAGCTTATGAATAATATTAACTGAATTTTAAATATTATATTATCCTTATAATTTTAATCCATATTATGAGTTTCTAAGACATGATTTATGAACAAATTCATTTTTTTCAGATAATAGAAGTATTTTTCAAAAAAAAAAAATTTACCGCCTTTTAATGGAAAAGCCTTTTTAAAACCAATATTTGAAACTTTTATATATTCAATTTGACAAAATGAAATTCTTCTTTAGAATCGGGACATAAGAATTTAGTATCAATAATGTTTTGGTGTCTTTCTGATAACTTTCATATTTGGGTGAATAGTGAAAAATACTATATTTTAACTGAAAACAAATTTTTTAATCAAAATAATTTATATTGTTAAATTATAAATTTTAATGGTTTGGAAGTATAAATATATTATATTTTTACTATTTAATCCAATTTTGGTCATTTTAAGTAATTTCACCTTGAAATTGGACATAAACAAGTGTCAAACTTTTAATAGTTATTATTTCTTAAAAATACGCCTTTTGGTTTCGAAAGCGGGAATAAATTTTAAATTAATAAATGAAACTTTTATGTTTTGAGTTTGGTAAAATAGACTTCATTTTTGGATTCGGAATAATGAAATTATCCTAAGGTGAAATTTTGGTACTTTTCAGATAACTTTTATATTTTGATGAATAGTGAAAATTACTAAATTTTAATTAAAAACAACTTTTTTAATCGAAATAATTAATATTGATAAATTATGGATTTGAGTGGTTTTAAAGTATATTTAGAATATATTTTTACCATTTAATTAAAAGTTTGTCATTGGACATAATTTCACAATTAAACCAGACATAAACATGTGCCAATCTTTTGATAGTTATTATCTCTTAAAAACACGCTTTTTGTTTTAACAACGGGAATTATTTTTAAATTAATTGCTTCCACTTCTGTGTTTTGAATTTGGTAAAATGGATCCCATATTTTTAATCAGGATGTTAAAATTGTGTAAATAGGTAACTTTTATTTTTAGACATTTTGAATAATTACTGCGGTAAATATTTTATTTACCATGGTTAAGGGTAAATCCGGTAAATAAGGGTTAAAAAAATATTATAATAATACTAAATTACCATAAAACGTGTCTTAACCCTATTGGTTGATACATGGTCGACCATGGTCATATTTGGATCAATTTTGGGACCTCATGGATCCACTTGTAAGTAATAATGACACTTTATTTTAATTAAGTTAAAATGAATACAAAAATGACACAAGCATATATCTTTTAGAAATTTTTTTTACAAAGAGTTATATATGTTTTATTTTCGACTAAAAATATTTATTAGAAAGATAAAAAGATTTCCTACATAATGATATTTTATTTATAATTTTTAGAAATTAAATAATTTAATTTATTTATGAAAAAATGATGATGCAGTAATTACTATAATAGTGAAAAATTAGAATAATTGATATTATAAATACCCAAATAAATATAATTTGAAACTTTTAATGAATTAAAATAATTTTCTAGTATAATAGGACATATTAGGATTGATTTAATGGACTTTTTTCGAAGTAATCAATCTGTTAGGAGTTTTACAAAAATCAACTATTGAATAGTGTCAAAATTGACATAAAATAAGTTTTAAAAAAAATATTATATTATTAATTGATATTAAATTACTAAAAATATAAGGATCAGAAACAATACTTATATCATGATAGGTGTCTAATTAATGGACCACTTGGGGGTCGCTTGGATGTATATAGTAAGTTTATTAACTATATAATATAAAAATACAAAGTGACATGGTAAATGTGAAACTAGTTAACTAAGAGTTAAAACTAAAAGATAAGGTTAATATAATAACCCAAACCTGTCTAAATTATATTGTTTGAATGGTTTTCAACATATACCTACCTTAACCTTTGAATAATCAACTTTTGAGCCATTAGAAACTGAATATGAATTTATTATAAATTAATATTTCTAGCTTTTCCAAAGGTGCCCCTCACCCCTCTTATAAAAGGGCACTCTTCCTTCTCATTTCTTCACACCTTCAAAGCCTTTTGGTTCGGCCAAAATCTGCCCAAATACTCTCCCAACTTCCCTCAATACAACCTAGAGGCCTTATTTTGATAATAGAGCCAACCTATGGAGCCCTTTTGATCAAATCAAAAGGAAGAACCTGAAGAAGAGGTAATGTTTTCACCACCCCTTTTCAAGTTCCTTTCTTCTTCCACTTCTTCTTTATTTGTTATTACAATTATAAAATAATAACTCAAATACATTATATATAATATTATGTCATTATAAACATGGTAAAACCATATTTAAGTATTCTATCCATCCTCTTAATGACATGTCACCATACGTGCGTACGTATGGACTACCGTCTCCACGAACGCAATGAGATTTATTCTCCATAGTATCTATTCAAGTATAATTATCATTTGATGATTTAAAAATAATATTTAAGGACTTTATATCATTCTGGATATGAATAATATACAACCTATCCATGAAAAACATGGATTATGTAACAAAACATATAAAAGAAAATGAGTAAGTTAACACACGAAACGACGATAAATCTAAGATATTATTAACAAAGCAATGTTAAAAGATCATATATGATATCATATGAATGTATATGATTCTTGTATAATTTAATAAAAATTATTTCACTATTATACAGGAGGTTAACCTACCCCCCCAACCAAGGAAAAGTACAAGGTAAGGGGTTTCTTATCTCACTTTTAATTCCGTGAGAATTCCATTGTTCACCACTTATTTATTGCATGTGGTGTGTGTACTGCCCATGATTGTATTCATTGTGTAATATACATTAATTTATGGATATTTACATCATCATTGTATGATCCTTATTTCATGGGTGTATGTTTCATAAGTTACCTAATCGAAAAGGGAATTTGAAATTTCAATTTTCATTTATTCGACTTTACGCAAACTTCATTGATTATTTTACTCCGAGATTATGTGTGGAATCACAATTCAATTGATTATGTCATAATTTACACTCCCCTTTTCTGTGGATATACTTTTTATACACATAATCACTCCATTGATAATTTCTCAAGTCATCGATATGAATTTGATAAGAGTAATTTTAACTCATTCTCTATTTGTTGAGTTAAACATCCAATTCATTGGTGTTGTTTTTACAAGATTATGTGTGAATGTACTTTGATTGTTTTACACTGAATATCCAATAATATTTAGTGTATTTATATTTTTCACACATAACTATGTCGTTGATTTATCCTTAACCTAAGGGTACTTCCTTTATGAGATATTTCATCTTAATTTACATTCCATTGAGACTTCTTTGTTGATATACACCAAATCACTTTTATGTGGTGTATATAATGTACTTTGACATAGTATATCATGAATCCTTTTATTCTCATGATATTAAAATATTTTGATTACCTCAATTATTTGTATTCAAGTGTCTCTCTCTTGGTTAGAAAATCGAACTAAAATACCATTTTTAAATGTTTTAAAGACTTATTCTTCTAAATATTTCTCATTAATGTCCATGTTTTAAAAATGGTTTTAAGGATTTATTTATATGGACATTAAAGTTTTCAAATCAAAACTCCTTTTAAATGTTTCAAAGTGGTATGGGACACTTTTATTCAAAAATCTATTTTTTAAATGGCTTCTTGACAAATAGTGTGACTTTTAAATGATTTCAAGAAAAAGGAGGATATTTCTCTCAAATAGTTTTGATGATTATTTTCATCTATGTCAATATCCTTCATTATTCTCGATTGAGGTTAATATGATACAATACAATCTTCCATATTGTATCGAATGAGTTATGTTTGACTGTGGATGTGCTATTTTTATACCATTCATGGTTTGTGGATAAAGTATTGACATTTTGTATGCTAGTTTTAATACGAATGTTTATGTTATGTTTAAACATGTTCATATGATGAATGCATTAGACTTAATAAGTGACGGGTGGAGCCTGCTATAGCTCCTCGATGCATCGGTAGGTCTCATGAGACAAACCAGTGTCTTGGCACAAGGCCTTGGCAAAATATTATTTGTAGTCTTGGCACGAGGCCTTGGATATGTGGTTATGATAGTCGGACATTATGAATTCCATCATTATGAAAGTAGTTATTGGTATTGCATGTGATCATTAGACTAGTAGAATATCCATGTGAGTAAGTAAATGGCATTATTTTATTTTATCTTTTCCATTTTATGCTAAAGTTCAAGTTTAAAAGGCTTTCGTTTTAGTTATAAACTGCCTTAAGTGTTTATGCTTATCTATGAAAGCTTCTGCTATAATGTTATCCTTACTGAGCATCTGAGCTCACCCCTTTCAATGTTTTATTTTTCCCAGGATTATGAAGAAGTAATTTATGAATGACCTGCAGGGATAGTATGAGGGGATATGAAGACAAGATGTTTTTGTAGTTTTTTTACCTTATGATGTAATGTAAGACTTATGAATATATCTAGTGTTTCCAAGACTACTAAACTAATCGGTCTTTAGAGACTTTATCCTTTGTGATCATGCCAATGTTATGTAATAATGCACCGACTCTGGGTATCTAGGGTCGGGGCGTTATAGTTGGTATCAGAGGAAGTTTAGTACAAACCTTGGAAGCTATATTTAGATATACTCTGATTAGAGCACGTAGACCTAAGATGAACTTTAAGGATTAGTATTGAAGAACTTCCTAGAATTTTGGTATTGTAGAGATTTTGTGATTTTTCTGAGCAATACATCCCTGTCTGGATACGAGCAGGTAGAGGCGGCTCTAGAACAGATGTACCTAGGGGTAAAACCCAAAAACACCGCTTTGAGCTAGACTCGAACGAGAACTGGTGCACGAAAACGAGCCTTGCTGCACTCTTGGTTATGACACTCTCAAGGGATATGCTTACGATAATTTACATTTTCTTTACAAACCGATTTGAAGTATTATATATAGGATGTTAGTAATTGACCTTGGTTAATCCTAATGTGTTTCAAATTGAGAATATGGTGACATGATATTATTTAAATAATTTTATGACTACTGTTACTCACAAAATGCTTTATAGTTTTAGTCAATGACTGGATTCCAAGGAAGTCCTAGTAACTTTGAGAATGATGTACAAGGTGGGAACGGTGGTGGAAATGAGAAAAAAAAAATGGATTTTTGATAGGCGTGAAAGATATCGTGTTCATGCCAAATAAGTTTTCCAAAAATATGATCAACAACACATATATTAACCAACTCCCAGACTCAAAAAGGAAGAGAAAGGTGATGAATGATAATAGCTCCAGCAATGGAGACCATGGAGAAAAGAACCCTCAATTTCCATCATGCAAGAAATGTGGTAGGAGACACCCAACAAAGTGTCTCAATGGGACCAAGAAATGCTTTACGTGTGGGAAGGAAGAACATAAAGTGAAGAATTTCCGAAGCAAAATGAAGAGTACTATAGAAGAAGATAAAAATGGCCCCAAGAATCAATTTACAGTCATTTTCCGTGAATGTAGGAGACCTGGACATTACCCGAGTGAATTCCCTATTCTATAGGATATTTTCTTGGTCAAAGAAGAAGCTATTGAAAATAAATGGTTGGAGAAATGTTTAAAAATTATTAGTGCTCCTTGTTTATGGGTTTACATTGGAATAATTTTCTCTTGTATTTGTAACCCCACAGTTTTCCATGTGAGAGTGATATTTGAGGAAGAATTATCTCATCTCTTGTGGATATAGTTATAAATAACCATTTGGTTTTATATGATCATTGGGGTTTGAGAGAATTATAAGTTATTATAATTTGGGATGAAAATTCAAGGTATGATATAACATTTGTGGTTAAATTTATGTTATGGTATTTTGAGGAATTTATCTCATTTTGGAAATGTTATAAAATATAGTTTTTGAAAAAGGAAAACACATAGACCGTGTGACAACCCGTCGCTTCGGAAAAATCTGTGGGAATCGAACCCACAACCAAAGTGCGATTGGGATTTATCGCCTACCACTGGACTACGTGAAGTCCCTGGATAGTGTGACTAATTATTTTTAGTTAAATGATTTTATTGATCAATAATAAGTTGATTTGGGTTCTTATGTCTTATCAAATGAATACCCTTGGTATAGGAAAATTATTTGGTGATTAAGTGATAAATGTTATTTTGGAAGATGTTCGCTTTGTTGAGAACACTATATGCCCAAGGAAAATAGAATACTATGGGGTTTCATTTGTGGAGTAATAGTATATTTTTATCTACGTTTTTATTGTGGATTTATAGTGATTTGGGTTATTTATGGAAATGATTAACCTATAATAGAGAATTAGTGATTAGGTTAATTACTTTTAAGTATGTGACTTTAAGAGTATTTGATGTCATTTGGAGATACAATTTAACATGGGAGACTACATAATCAAATTCTTCAATGTTTTGGTTTTAAATATTACTTTGTATTATATGGAAGGATTTTAAGGACAATTGATTATTGAATGGTATTTATTTAACTTTGGGGTATTGTTGGTTTAATTTTAGAAATTAAGATGAGTGATTATTTCTCTCAAGGAATATCCTTTTGGGGGATCATTAGATCTTGTACTAACCATTTTGGTTTTGATTAATCTCTAAAGACAATATAAATATATAGTTTATCCTGCATGGATCATGTGATTCTATAGAAGTTTATTCTAGCTCTTCCAGTGTGACCAAGTCTTCTTGAATACTCATCGTTTAAAAATAATGAGTTAGTGGTGGAAATTTATTAAAGAATGAAACTCTACTTAAAATGTAAGTACATATCTTTATATTCTTAGTCAATATAATAAATGAATTCCTCATCCTTATGTAATGTAACTTAAAACAAAAAATGTTGTCCGTTTACATTCCTACTAGGAGACTAATAGCCGTTTGTCACAACACAAGTTTGTGGTTTTCTTATTGTTAACTTTCTCCTGATCACGATTTCTATCCCTCTCCATCAGAACTTGACACTTAGTTTATCGTCCATATCCATGTTTTCCTACATGGAATCCAAGTATGGGTTATCTTGGTTGACCTTTATACCACTCTTTATTTCTTTTAATGTGATAGTTTTATTGACTATTTTTCCGATGTGGGAATTTCCATTATATTCCCAAGCACAATTTTAAAAAAAATTGCGAGGAAAAAATTTATTGAAGGAGGGGAGAATGTAACACCCCAATATTCTACGGTACACTTCTCTTTGAATAATACAATAGCGTGTGTTGTACGCAACACTGAGTTCAAGCGCACCACGACTTACCAAACTAGCCGATCAAAAGAGGTTATGAATAATATTAACTGAATTTTAAATATTATATTATCCTTATAATTTTAATCCATATTATGAGTTTCTAAGACATGATTTATGAAAAAATTCATTTTTTTCAGATAAAAGAAGTATTTTTCAAAAAATAAATTTTTACCGCCTTTTAATGGAAAAACCTTTTTAAAACCAATATTTGAAGCTTTTATATATTCAATTTGACAAAATAAAATTCTTATTTAGAATCGGGACATAAGAATTTAGTATCAATAATGTTTTGGTGTCTTTCTGATAACTTTCATATTTGGGTGAATAGTGAAAAATACTATATTTTAACTGAAATTTTTTTTTTAATCAAAATAATTTATATTGTTAAATTATAAATTTTAATGGTTTGGAAGTATAAATATATTATATTTTTACTATTTGATCCAATGATGGTCATTTTAAGTAATTTCACCTTTAAATTGGACATAAACAAGTGTCAAACTTTTGATAGTTATTATTTCTTAAAAATACGCCTTTTGGTTTCGAAAGCGGGAATCAATTTTAAATTAATAAATGAAACTTTTATGTTTTGAGTTTTGTAAAATAGACTTCATTTTTGGATTCATAATAACAAAATTATCCTAGGGTGAAATTTTGGTACTTTTCGGATAACTTTTATATTTTGATGAATAGTGAAAATTACTAAAATTTAATTAAAAACAACTTTTTTAATCGAAATAATTAATATTGATAAATTATGAATTTGAGTGGTTTTAAAGTATATTTAGAATACATTTTTACCATTTAATTCAATGTTTGTCATTGGACATAATTTCACAATTAAACCAGACATAAACATGTGCCAATCTTTTGATAGTTATTATCTATTAAAAACACGCTTTTTGTTTTAACAACGGGAATTATTTTTAAATTAATTTCTGCCACTTCTGTGTTTTGAATTTGGAAAAATGGATCCCATATTTGTAGTCATGATGTTAAAATTGTGTAAATAGGTAACTTTTATTTTTAGACATTTTGAATAATTACTGCGGTAAATATTTTATTTACCATGGTTAAGGGTAAATCCTGTAAATAAGGGTTAAAAAAATATTATAATAATACTAAATTACCCTAAAACGTGTCTTAACTATATTTTTTGGTACATGGTCGACCATGGTCATATTTGGATCAATTTTGGGACCTCATGGATCCACTTGTAAGTGATAATGACACTTTATTTTAATTAAGTTAAAATGAATACAAAAATGACACAAGCATATATCGTTTAGCAAAACAGTTTTTACATAGAGTTATATATGCTGTATTTTCGACTACAAATATTCATTAGAAATATAAAAGTATTTCCTACATAATGATATTTTATTTATAATTTTTAGACATTAAATAATTTAATTTATTTATGACACAATGATGATGCAGTAATTACTATAATAGTGAAAAATTAGAATAATTGATATTTTAAATACCCAAATAAATATAATTTGAAACTTTTAATGAACTAAAATAATTTTATAGTATAATATGACATATTAGTATTGATTTAATTGACTTTTTTCGAAGTAATAAATCTGTTATGAGTTTCACAAAAATCAACTATTGAATAGTGTCAAAATTGACAAAAAAGAAGTTTTTAAAAAAATATTATATTATTAATTGATATTAAATTCCTAAAAATCTAAGGTTCAGAAAAAAGACTTATATCATGATAGGTGTCTCATTAATGGACCACTTGGGGGTCTCTTGGATGTATATAGTAAGTTTATTAACTATATAATATAAAAATACAAAGTGACATGGTAAATGTCAAACTAGTTAACTAAGAGTTAAAACTAAAAGATAAGGTTAATATAATAACCCAAACCTTTCTAAATTCTATTGGTTGAATGGTTTTCGACCTATACCCACCTTAACCTTTGAATAATCAACTTTGGATCCATTAGAAACTGAATATGAATTTATTATAAATTAATATTTCTAGCTTTTCCAATGGTGCCCCTCACCCCTCTTATAAAAGGGCACTCTTCCTTCTCATTTCTTCACACCTTCAAAGCCTTTTGGTTCGGCAAAACTCTGCCCAAATACTCTCCCAACTTCCCTCAATACAACCTAGAGGCCTTCGTTTGATCATAAAGCCAACCTAAGGAGCCCTTTTGATCAAATCGAAAGGAAGAACCCGAAGAAGAGGTAATGTTTTCACCAAACCTTTTCAAGTTACTTTCTTCTTCCAATTATTCTTTCATTGTTATTACCATTCTAAAATAATAACTCCAGTATCTTTTATATAATATGATGTTATTATAAACATTTTACAACCATATTTTAGTATTCTATCCATCCTCTTAATGACATGTCACCATACGTGCGTACGTACGGACTACCGTCTCCATGAACGCGATGAGATTTATTCTCCATCGTATCCATTCAAGAATAATTATCATTTGATGATTTAAAAATAATATTTAAGGACTTTATATCATTATGTATATGAATAAGATACAACCTATCCATGAAAAACATGTCTTATGTAACAAAACATATAAAATAAAATGAGTAAGTTAACACCCGAAACGATGATAAATCTAAGATATTATTAACAAAGCAATGTTAAAAGATCATATATGATATCATATTAATGTATATGATTCTTGTATAATTTAATAAAAATTATTTCATTATTATACAGGAGGTTAACCTACCCCCCCCCCAACCAAGGAAAAGTACAAGGTAAGGGGTTTCTTATCTCACTTTTAATTCTGTGAGAATTACATTGTTCACCAATTATTTATTGCATGTGGTGTGTGTACTGCCCATGATTGTATTCATTGTGTAATATAATTTAATTTATGGATATTTAAATCATCATGGTATGATCCTTCTTTCATGGGTGTATGTTTCATAAATTACCTAATCGATAAGGGAATTTGAAATTTCAATTTCCATTTATTCGGCTTTACGCAAACTTCATTGATTATTTTACTCCGAGATTATGTGTGGAATCACTATTCAATTGATTATGTCATAATTGGAACTCCCCTTTATGTGGATATAATTTTGATACACATAATCACTCCATTGATGATTTCTCAAGTCATCGATATGAATTTGATAAGAGTAATTTTAACTCATTCTCCATTTGTTGAGTTAAACATCCAATTCATTGGTGTTGTTTTTACAAGATTATGTGTGAATGTACTTTGATTGTTTTACACTGAATATCCAATAATATTTAGTGTATTTATATTTGTCACACATAACTATGTCGTTGATTTATCCTTAACCTAAGGGTACTACCTTTATGAGATATTTCATCTCAATTTACATTCCATTGAGACTTCTTTATTGATATGCACCAAATCACTTTTATGTGGTGTATATAATATACTTTGACATAGTATATAATGAATCCATTTATTCTCATGATATTAAAATATTTTGATTACCTCAATTATTTGTATTCAAGTGTCTCTCTTTTGGTTAGAAACTCTAACTAAAATACCATTTTTAAATGTTTTAAAGACTTATTATTCTAAATCTTTCTCATTAATGTCCATGTTTTAAAAATGGTTTTAAGGATTTATTTATATGGACATTAAAGTTTTCAAATCAAACCCCTTTTAAAATTTTCAAAGTGGTATGGGACACTTTGATTCAAAAATCTATTTTTAAGTGGCTTCTTGAAAAATAGTGTGACTTTTAAATGATTTCAAGAAAAAGGGGGATATTTCTCTCAAATAGTTTTGATGATTATTTTCATCTATGTCAATATCCTTCATTATTCTTGATTGAGGTTAATATGATACAATATAATCTGCCATATTGTATCGAATGAGTTACGTTTGACTATGGATGTACTATTTTTATACCATTAATGGTTTGTGGATAAAGTATTGACATTTAGTATGCTAGTTTTAATACGAATGTTTATTTTATGTTTAAACATGTTCATATGATGAATGCATTGGACTTAATAAGTGACGGGTGGAGCCCGCTATAGCTCCTTGATGCATCGGTAGGTCTCATGAGACAAACCAGTGTCTTGGCACCAGGCCTTGGAAAAATCTTATTTGTAGTCTTGGCACGAGGCCTTGGCTATGTGGTTATGATAGTCTGACATTGTGCATTCCATCATTATGAAAGTAGTTATTGGTATTGCATGTGATCATTCGACTAGTAGAATATCCATGTGAGTAAGTAAATGGAATTATTTTATTTTATCTTTTCCATTTTATGCTAAAGTTCAAGTTTAAAAGGCTTTCGTTTTAGTTATAAACTTCCTTAAGTGTTTATGCTTATCTATGAAAGCTTCTGCTATAATGTTATCCTTACTGATCATCTGAGCTCACTCCTTTCAATGTTTTATTTTTCCTAGGATTATGAAGAAGTAATTTATGAATGACCTGCAGGGATAGTATGAGGGGATATAAAGACAAGATGTTGTTGTAGTTTTTTTTACCTTATGATGTAATGTAAGACTTATGAATATATCTAGTGTTTCCAAGACTACTAAACTAACCGGTCTTTCGAGACTTGATCCTTTGTGATCATGCCAATGTTATGTAATAATGCACCGACTATGGGTATCTAGGGTTGGGGCGTTACACTTTTTATAGTATATTTAACCCTGATGTTTGATATATGAAAATTTTATTCATGGAATAATTATCCTTTCTTTTTTGGATATAGTTATAAAGAACCATTTGGGTTTATATGATCCTTGAATTTGAGGCAATTACTGGTTAATACATTTTGGGTTGCAAAATGAAAGTTATTAGATAACCTTTGTGGTTAAAATATGTTATGGTTATTTTTGAAGATTTTATCTCGTTTTGTGGGATTTTTTAAGAAATATATAGTTTTGGAAAAAGGAAAACACGCAGACCATGTGACAACCCATCGCGTCGGACGAATTTGCAGGAATCGAACCCACAACCAAAGTGCAACTGGTATTTTTCACCTACCACTGGACTACGTGAAGTCCATAGTTAGTTTTAATGATTCTTTTTAGTTATATGATTTTATGAATTGAGAGTAAGTTTATTTTGGGTTATCAATGTAAATTATTAGCCTATCATGGAGGATATGTGGTTAGGTTAATTACTTTTCAGTATGAGACTGTAAGAGTAACTGATGATATTTTGGAGAAAAATTTTAAGATTTATCTTAGGAGACTATGTGATTAAATCCTTCAGTGATTTGGGTTTCAATCTTAGTTTGGTATACATTGAAGAATTTTATGGATAGATGTTTATTGAATAGTCTTTGTTGAACATTGGATTTTTTTTGACAAATTTTGGAGATTAGGAGTAGTTTTTCCTTTTGTAAAAAAATATCATTTTTGGGTATTTTCTGATCTCATACTAAACTTTTTGGTTTGGTTTTGGTTGAGATATAAAGACTTGGGAAATATATAGTTCTCTTCTGTGGATTAGGTGATTCTCAAGAAGTTTATTATAGTACTCTTGATGCGAACAAGTCTTCCTAAATACTCATCTTTTGGAGAAAATATGAGTTTGATTAAGGAATCTAGTAAAATTTGAAAGTCTACGTGACAAGTAAGTATGTTTCATTATGATTTAGTTAAGATAAAAAATAAATTCCTCAATGAAAAGTAACTTAAAACAAAAATGTTGTCTTTTAACTTTTCCTACTGGGGAATCGAATACCGTTTAACCCATCACAAGTTTGTGATTTTCTTGTGATTAACTTTCTCCTAGACATGTTAAATATCACCCTCCATCAGAACATGACCCTTTGTTTTCTCCTCCATATCCATATTTTCCTACTTGGAATCCTAGTATGGGTTAACTTGGGTGACATTTGTACTTCTCTCCCTTTCTTTTAAAGTTATAGTTTTACTGACCCTTTTTTCGACGTGGGACTTTCAATTAAGTTTCCAAGCCCAATTTTGAAATTTCGAGGATGCAATTCCCAAAAGAGGGGAAGGATGTAACATCCCAGGTAAATAAATAATATTAAATTCTAAGGTTTATCAATATTTGTGAATAAAATGTTAATATTACTTTAAAGGGATTGCTATGCTCGATGGCGTACCCAATACACCACAAGGAGTTTCTTTGAAATCTTATGTCGCACACTAATAATATAATAATATTATAATAGTTAACACCTAGCCATTGTAATGGAGGGAATGAAAAGAAATAACTATAAAATTATTACATATGTTTGTTAAATATTTTTACATTTATCCAATAAATGTTAGAGGCTTAAAATCCAAATGAATCCAATTTTAAGAATAAATACTCTAATATTTTTAAAAGATTGTTTTACCGCCTTTTGATGGCGAACCTTTTTTAAATATAACTTTTGACAATTTTATAAGCTATATTTTTTAAAATAAAATTATTCTTTATGATTGGGATATTGAAATTTACTTTGGTTAAATTTTTGGTATGTTTCTAACAATGTTCATTTTTTTAATGAATAGTGAAAAATATTACATTTTACATCAAAACTGATTTTTCATATAATTTAAATATATGGTTAAATTATATTTATAATTGGTTTTAAAGTTTAATTATAATATATTTGTACAATTTAATTCAATGTTGGTAATTAGAATTAATTTCACTTTGAAAATGGATATAAATAAGTGCGAAACTTTTCATAGATATTGCTTCCAAAAAACCCGCTATTTGTTTTGACTACGGGATTTAACTGTATGATTTATTAATCAAACTTATATATTTTGAATTTTTTAAAATTAAAATAATTTCTGAATTTGAAATATAAAATATATATTAGGGTTAATTTTTGGTATTTTTCCGATAATGCTTTTTTTAATGAATAGTGAAAAATATAGTTTTTAATTAAAAACTGCCTTTTCATCCAATTTATTTATATATTTAGATTGTCATTTTAATTTTTTTAAAGTATAATTGAATTATGTTTTTATCACTTAATACAATGTTGTTCATTAGAAGTAATTTCACTTTTCAATTGGATGTAAAAACAAGTCAATCTTTTGATAAATTTTACTTCTTAAAAACCCATATTTTGTTTTGACAACCGGATTTACTTTTAAATTAATTAATACAATTTATGTGTTTTGAATATGATAAAATGGATTCAATATTTGGAATCAGAAGTTCCAAATTATATAATTAAGACTCTTTTGTTTGTAGACATTATGAATAGTAATGACAATAATTATCTTTAATTATCGTGTTTAATTAGCAATCAGGTAATTAAGGGTAAGAAAATAATATCATAAAAATATAAAATGACCCCAAAATGTGTCTTAATTCTATTTTTGGTGTCATTTGCGACCATGGGATTCCTTGTACCAACCTTGGGACCCCATGGAATCACTTTAGTGTGATATTGACCTTTTATCATATTTTTTTTAAAGAAAGGAAAATCTAACCAAAGTATGTAACACCTAAGTAAAATAATTTTAATTTTGTATACATAAACGATATCTTAGACTATAAATATTAATTTGAAAGATAAATCTATTTCCTACATCATATTATTTTTTTTATAATTTTTAGACATTAAATAAATTAAATTATATATGACACCATGATGATGCATCAATTACCTCATTAATGAACGATTTAAATAAAATGAAAAGAAAATGTAAAATCTAGGACTTACACTTGAAAAAACCTATTGTATGAGTATATTTAGAACCCTTATCACCTTATCCTAGAAATATTTCAATGCGGGACCTTTAAAATCCAAAAATCCTTTTAAACTAAAGTAACATTTCTTGACTTTCCATGAGTGCCCCTCTTCTCCTCTTATAAAAGGCCCCCACCTCTACCACCTTACCCACAACTCTTAAGAATTTGGCTCGGACAAAAACTGCCCATTTCATCTCTCCACATCCCTCTATTTATTATTTAAGCCTCAACATAGGCATAAATCTCTTCAAGAAACCCTTTTGGTTCAAACCAAAGGGAGTTACCCGATTTAAAGGTAATGTCTTCCCGTATGTTCTTTTGTATTATTTTACTTCTCCAACCCCCTAAAAACTTTTTATTCCTTTCTTTTGTAACAAAAATAGTATCTTAAATATACTAGGATATTTTTATAAGAATTATTAGAGCTACACTTACACACACATCCGTCTAATGGTTAAAGAACATACTGTTTCTGTGGATGGTGAATTACTGCCTCACAAAACGATGATTGTTCAATATTCTTTTAACACCTTTAAAGGTGGCCATTATGATGTAACTATATTTTATATATGATATATATGATATTTATGTTTTATATATGCTTCATTATTTTATATTTAAAACATACCTTTATTCTTTTCATGTTGTGCAAATGCGATAATTTCATATGAGGAAGTGCGGACTACCGCCCTCTCAAGTGATGTGACTCGTTCATGCAATACATGAAATGTATAAAGAATTAAATTAATGAACTTATGTGACCTATATAACATATATATTTTAATTTAATTATAATATATATATATCTCTCAATTATTTTTAATTTCATTAATATGACAAAGAAATGAAAGTTGCGTTCATGCGTATGTACGGCCTACCGTCTCCTTGAACGGTGCATTTCATTTCTTTTTATATCCAAATGATATGGAATAGTATAAAATGAATATTTACTAGATTTATATGATATTTAAATCATTAATACTATTCTGGAGATGATGTACTTATAACTACATGGACGATTATTTTCAAACAAGATCATTTTTTACTCATGTACCAAACATCGACAAAAACATTTGATATGAACTCACATAATTAACTAATTATTATAACATTATAATATGTGATATTAATTGAATAATAAACTTTAAACTAGGTCCTTAAGAAATTATAAATTGAAAAAAGTTTATTATTCAGGAATATAAAGAAATGAACAAGACAAGTCGGACTTGAGGTAAGAGATCCTACCTCTTTTTTTTTAAGTACTCTTTTTTATGTAACTTACTTTAAGATCCTCTTTATTATGTTGGGGGATGTTCTTTTATATTACTATTTCTATAAATTTTATTTTAATATTATGAGAGACCCTATTTTATCTCATCAATCCATTTTTGGAAGTTTTATGTGGCGCCGTTAGGCTGCCGAATTTTCATAAGGGGATTTTCATCTCACTTTTTATTCCCGTGAGATTCATGCTACTTTGGACACTATTTCATTTTGTGTGGTGTATGTACTGCCCATTATTTTACTATTTGTATAATATACTCTCATTTATGGGTAGTTACATCTTCAATGTATGACCCTTCTTTCATGGGGTGTACGTTTCGAAAGATGCCCAAATCGGTAAGGGAACCTTTCACACTTCTATTTTAAAAAGGCTTATATTGTTATGTCTTTTAATTTACATCTTTTTATTTTTTGATATGTTCTTATACATCCTTATTGATCTAAATTTTATGTCTAAGTGATGATATACCATTTTATCTCTCATCAACTAATGTTATGAATTTTAAAGTGACACTGTTAGACTATCGAATTTTACCAAGGGAACTTCTTAACCAAATTTCGATTTATTTGGGTTCAAATTGTAGTTATTTAATATGTCATCCTATGAATATGTGTGAATGAACTCTGGTTGTTTTACACATAATATCCACTTATATTGGGTGTATTTATAATTTTCACACATAATTATGAGATTGATTTATCCTTAATTTAAGGATACCTTCTTTATAAGGGATTTCATCTCATTTTACAATTCAATTGAGACATCATTGTTGTTATTAACCAATTAACTCTTATATGGTGTATATAATATCCTTTGGAATAATATATCATGAATCCCTTTATTCTCATGATATTATAAAGTTCTGATTAAATGTTATTCCTCAATTATTGTATTCAAGTGTCTCTCATTTTGTTAAACACACTTTAACTAAAATATCGTTTTATTGTTTTAATGAATTATTCTTATAAATATTTCTCATTAATATCCATGTTTTCAAAATGGTTTTACAGATTTATTTATATGGATATTAATGGTTTAAAATGTTAAAATCTTCAAAGTTGTATGGGACACTTTTATTCAAAAATCTATTTATTAAATGTTTTAAATGGTTTTGAAAATGGTTTTTAGAATGGATTCATTATTTCAATATCTTAAAATGTTATATTGTTATTACAATGTGGGAATGTTATCTTTCCTTTATGTGCTATGATTATGTTATGGTTCTTGGGAATTGTTTATGAAGACAAGTGGTTCCGTGATAAACTAAGGGCGGGTGAGCCCGATATAGCTCTCCAATGCATTGGGTAACACGAAGGGGTTAAACGTTAAGGTTTCTCTAAAGATATTTAGGGAATATACTGTGATGGGTATTCCAAACGTAACCATGAGGGTTAATCTCTACATAAGAATGTTATGAATGCCTCAAGTTACCTTTATTCCTTATGATTTCTATTGATTTATGAATAAATTGTATGATTTCATAAGGTATGTTAAATTCCTTATGTTTTATGAGTAAAGTATGATTTCTTTGATTCTTATGTATACATGTACAGATGTTTTCTTTCCATACTGCTATAACCCTTACTGATATTTTTATGCTCATCCCATGTTTTTGAAATGTTTTCACAGGACATAAAGTTGAATAGGGTCAAGGATGGGATCAAGGAAATGTTAGGCTGTCTAAAACAAGGAACTAGACATGACTCTTTTGTTCAAGAGTTTTTATTTTGTGGAAAAAATGGCAACTGAGTAGATTTGCCTACTTTGTAATCTTTGAGATGTAATAGCTATGTCCTAATTCTCTAAAACTCTAAACCGAAAAATATCATCAATATGAATTATTCAATTTAATTCAAGATTAAGTAAGGTTTAAGGTCGAGTCCTTATATTAATAATTTTAAATCATCCATTTATTTATAGTTCTCTATTAAAAATAATATTCTAGGATTAAAATTTTTCATTTACTGTCCTTGTTCTAGTTTGATGATTATACTCCTTTCATTGTGGTTATTTTTTCATAATATATAATATATTAATAATTTCAAAAATATCATATTTATTCATTACATATTATTTTATAGTATTTTATTAATGGTTGTGAAGAAATATTATTAACATCACATTGTGGTGATGGTTTTCATACATATACATGAGTTATTTTTTCAATTTTCAATGAATGTAAGGAAAATGAAGTAAATAATAATTTGAATTTATAAACCATTATTATAACATGAATAACATAAATATTTGTTAAAACTATATATATTAACATCAATGAGATATGGGGAAGAAAAATATAACACATCAAATTATTAACATGAAAGTATATACAAATGAATTAGTGATGTTTTCATTTTATATTAATTGGAAATGAGATAGAAAACAGTTATATCATAAACATAACAAAATTTAATTTAAGTAATTATATTTTTGTCATTATATTAACATGATTATTGAATATTTCATTTATGTGGAACAATAAATTAACATGAAAAATATTTTTTAATAGAATTACCTCTTCATTGAGTATCTTCCATTGGCATACATAGTAAGACTTTTTGGATGTGTCTTTTGGTGTAGCCAATACCTCTAACATGTAGGGATGTGGGTCAAGAAGAAATTTTATTATCTTTGATGTGAGGAAGAGTATTTAATTTTATATTGAATTGAGGAGAGTAGATTCTCATTGATAATTGAGGTGAGCGGAACCCTTATAAATAGTAAGAACATGTATATATGATAAATGTATTTGATTACAAGAAGTTACCCATCAGAAGATCTTATGAAGGGAGACCTGACCCACAACCTTCAGATGATCCTTCCCTACCAGTGACAACGACAGCTCTTGCGCCGAACCCTCCCCCCTTCGTGGGGGAGGGGGAATCGTCGTCTCATGGGAGAGCGAGATCCTTCACGCCTTTCTCCAACCCATATTTCCTTCCTGCATTTCTGAAAATTTCTATTAGACCTAAAGTGCCATACATAGTTGATGGTCTACCGAATCTCCCTCTTTCGTTATCTGAGTTTAAGGAATCCTCAGCTTTGCTGACTCTTACTTTGGTGGTGCGGTTCAAGCACAAAAGGCCTTCAGTTGACGACTTCGACTGATTTGTCTTCGGCGCTTGGGATCTTTAGGAACGTGTGGTGGTGGGGTTGCTGGATAGTAAGAAATTCCTGATTAGGTTTGAATTGGAGGAAAATTTTATTCAAGATTGGGAAAGTGCTCCATGCAACTTCAATGGATCTTGCTTCATGATCCTTCATTGGTCCTTCGATCTCCATATGAACCGTGATCCGCCTTCCATAGCGGTTTGGGTAAGCTTCCCTAAACTCACCTTACCGTTTCAAAATCCGTCGATTATACGCATGTTGGGTAATATGGTTGGTAGATATCTTTGTTCTAATAGCCGTTCCAAGGCTGTTTTCCCTATGGTTAATCCTCGGGTGTGTGTTGAAATGGATGCATCCCGCATTCCCTTTGATTTCATTTGGATCACGGTTGGCGAGGAGTACCGTTGCAAACAGAGGGTTATATATGATAAATGGACTGACTTCTGTGGTTCTTTCAAGTGGTTGGGTCACACAGATGAGTCCTATCAAGGAGGATCTCGTTTATAATCAAGGATGGTTCGTAGTAGTGGGAAGGATACTATTGTGAGCGCTATGGAGGGTTTAGAGAGAAAGGTGCTGGACAAGTGTGTGAAGGGGGGTGTGGCTCAGACTTCTGGAGGACCTGCTATTGGAGGGAGAGGCTCTCGGCTGGCTATATAAGATGGGGAGGACTCTGCACCTAGACCTCGAAAGGTCTCTTTTGATGAGGGTGTAATTGCTGGATCTTCTTGCACTGGGAGGTCTCAGGAGAAGGAGAAGAATGCTGGGCCTAATGTTGCATTGGAAACAGAATAGGTGGGATATGTTCAAGGATCTAACTTTGTGGATGTGTCTAACAGGGATAGGGATAAGTATTATAATCATCTTGATTATCTGGACAGACCTTTTGTACCCATAAGGAACAGGTTTTAGGGGATTTTTGAGGACCGTTTAATTGAGGACCGGGAGGAGGAGAACTGTGCAGGTGATGATGGAGAGGTAGAGGCCTTGGGAGATCTCCAGGTCATTTTCCTTGAGTAGGATTCTGTTTCAGGCTATAGGGAAGACACAAATAATGTTGTAAGACCTCATCTATTGTTGGAAGGTACTGACCAGAGGTTGGGAGATGGAAGCATTCAGAATGTCTATGTTCCTTTGGTTCAAGCTGATCAAGTGCATAATTGCATTGGTAGCGGTAATTACTTGGAGGGTTTTGTATCTGAGGGTAAGGGGATGGATCTAGATTCTATGGCTGGGGAAGATGATATCTATACTGATCAGAGGCCAAGGAATATTTCGGAGGGCACTGGGTATCCTTTAAGAGAGTAGGCCAGGGAAAAAATGGGGATGTTTGGGGGAGGAAAGGAAAACTTGAGTCCTTCTTTCAATCATTCATTCAGTGAAATTGTTAAAAGTGAGACTCATAAGATGTCTTCTGGCGGAAAATCGTTATTTGCAACACTGGGGAGGAGGCCAAGGAAGGATTATTCCTATCTTCCGTGGCCGATGTAGACTAGGTCTGCCTCCAAATGGAATGGTGGAGTGGTTCTTGCAGTCAAGAAGGGAAGCGGAGTTAAGAAGGCACCCCTGAATATGCGTGTTCTTAATCATCTTAGGAATCAAGTACAAAGTTCAGGTTTTTGGAGACATCCAGAGTGGGAATCGACTACTCGAGAAGTAGAATCCTACTTGGGATGTGGGGATGACTATGGGTACTATGATATGTAACTCTTTGTTTTCCTCTTTTGTTGTTTCTGTTTTCTTGACTTTGTTTTTCATTGGATGTGGGTCACCGGGCACCCTTAAACCAGCTTTATGAAATGAAAAAAGTGATTTGCAGCAGGATAAATGTATTTCTATTGGATATTGGCTCCAATATATTCTTATTATAAAGATAAGGTGTGGGTAGGTTGAAATATAATCAACCAATAAAATAAAAATTACATTTCTTGTGTTATTAGAAGACTTAACCCTTAGATTAATCCATTTTATCCAATTTTAACCATATCCTTAGTAAGAATTTTTTCCATATTTACTATTCTAATTGAATAAAAAATTTGGTGCCTTTATTAAATAATATTATTAACTCTAATACTAAATATGGAA
Organism: Viscum album; assembly: GCA_963277665.1. NCBI lineage: Eukaryota > Viridiplantae > Streptophyta > Magnoliopsida > Santalales > Viscaceae > Viscum > Viscum album. The sequence goes on along the minus strand of OY728142.1, from coordinate 1,877,335,459 downwards.
TTGATTTTACACTATTCTATTTGTATTGGTGGAACAAATTAATTCAAATATATGTGTATAAAATGTGTTGAAATAATTTCTTTAATATATATATACATATAAAAATGTTTCTATTCCCTTATCATTCCTTGTAGAAAACATTATGTGAATTATAATATATTTTATAAAATATAATATCCACAATTATCATTACAACTATTTATTAATAATAATTAATTCAATTAATTTTGATAAAAAAATTCATTCAATAATAATAATTTCTTAAAAATTATTTCCTCATCTGATGATTTTGTAACCAAACTATACCCACTAAAGATAAAATCATATGAATTTCAATCCCCAATCCCTAAAACTAATTATAAATAACTAATTCTAAGTGTGAAACATTGATCCACCTATTCTTATATAGTGAAAAGGTTATTTAGTTTTGGTCCATGTTAAGGTCATTCTAGTGTCCCTTGATATTAAAAGCATAGAATATGAATTCCTTTAGGCATGATGGAATTACTAGGTTGGGACACATGCACATACCATGGTAGAAAAATTTTCATATCTTATAGTTATTGGTTACTTTTGGACACTTATAATATCAACTATCATAGGGGTCTCACAATAGGACTACAATACATCATAACCATGTTCATAGTTATTTTGTATTATCTCTATATTAAATGAATGGAATTATTTCTTCCATATGATATAGAGATTCAAATTTCATCCATACACTTCACAGATAGTTTGACTTCACATTGGATTGGGGGTTTGTTTTTAGGGATAAATTTTTAGTTCTCCAAAAAGGCATGAAACTGAATACTAATAGATCATGTGATCAATGTATTATGAGATGTGGTGGTATTATTTATGAAACATAGTAATATTTCATCACTTTATTAGTTTCCTTACATATTGAGTGGAATTTAGTTTCTTCTAACTCCCTAGTGATGTTACAAGGGATTAACCGATACCACACATATAATATGTTCTTATCTACAATAGAGTTGAACACATCCATTATTATCAATTCATGAAATGTTACTTTTGAATGTACATGGAACATAATTTATTATATTAGATACCATATTCCCATTATCTATTTAGAGGTGGATATTGTACACTCTTGGTAGGGTAGAGACATGGATTTCTATCACTTTGCATCCAAAGGAAACCATGTTGGCATGCATTTGCTGAACTCGAGTCTTGGATCTCTACCAGTTGACTATGAATTTTTTTCAGAGGGGATACACTTAGAATTCATTAAATTAATCCCTAGATACACCATTAATTTCATAATACCAATATTAATTTGGATTATTAAAAATATTCAATTTTAAATTAATACTTATTTCATATACCTTAATCAATACCTTAAAATAAAGGGAATATTTTTTACATAGTTTTTATAATGTAGTTACTTCAATTAATACCCACAAATTTATTGACTTGGTTATAAGGGTGGAATTTAATAATAAAATATATCAATTTTCATATAATATTATTGTTGCATGTAATACAAGGTATCAAATATTTTAGTTTAATTTTAATAAAACAAAATTCCTATATTTTGTGTTGTTACATTCTATTCCTCTAAAAATGAATTTATCTCTTAAATTCTATTACAAAAATGAAAATATTGATAACCTCTCTACATAATTACATCATAAGGTTCACACATAGCTTCTTAAAACATATGGTTTCACCAAAAACATTGATTAGTTGACAGGTATTATTCAAATTTACTTTATCATGCTGATCCAAAATCTATGCCAATTGTTCCTCATATAAAAGATCATGATCCAACTATAAAACATATTATTTTGGTATATATGAAGGATTTTATATTCAATTTCAGAAAATTGATATATGTATGAACTAAATAAATATTATGTGGAAGAACCAAGAAATATGATATCATACTAATATGATTAAGGATATCGAAGGGAACAATGTATCTTGAGATTAGCCTCCCCTTCCTTAAAAATCTCAGAAACAAATTTTAAGGAGATATATATACGTAAAATATCTATCATGGATCACACTGTAAATCCAATCATTTATTATTGGCACAAACCTTCTATTAATATATGATATCATGTTCTGATGTGTAATGGAACTATCTTTTTCTTCTATTTCTACATATAGATCAAGTATCAATTTCATTCATTATATAATTTATCCAATGATATTATAGTTAATCATATCATTATATAAAATAAATCATATGGATTGATCTGAATGATTGAGTCATATCTATTTTTGATTGAAAATTATTATAGAGAGAGGTGATAACCTCACCCATATTTGAAATCCATATAATTTGATCCTTGTATATCAACATAGGGTTGATTGGTTCTCTCATAATTACCATTTTTTGTATGATGACATATAGTGTTAATGTTGATATCTATTTTTAGGTCATGCTAAGGACTTATCCAGAACATCAAGATAAACCTTAGATCATGATCATATACAATTTAATGTGGTACTCCAAATTGAGTTACCATTTATTTAATATATATCTTTTAATGTTATTATAGAAATAATTATTCTTTCATAACAATTATGTTATAACACTTTATAATGAGAATGAAAATTAACTAAATGTTATTTCATTCATTATATGTAACAAAAATTCATACAATAAACTTGATAGTGATTATTTCCCATTTTCATACAGGTATGGGTATCTGTTTAATCATCCACAGAGAATTTTTGCATTCATTTATAATATGATAACATCACCATGGAACATACTCTGCAATATCTCTCTTCACATTGTCCCATCAGAACCATTAATTTATATCTCTATACATCATTTTACTTGAATGTTGAATTGAAATCGATGAGTGATCCAACTCATTAAATAACACATTATTCATTTCTATTATTTAAGGGGAACATATCCTCTTCTTTAATCATATCATTCAATCATGGTAATGGTTCAACTCAAGGAAGCCCCATACATTAATTTATAGTTTCTAATCACCCATTTTGGGAGAATTAATCATCACATAAATGGATAGTTGAAGAATCATACACTAAAGATATGATTTACCCACTTCCAAAAATATTTCATGATATATTTTATCTAAATGTATAAATATTATAACTATTTCAACCCACATGATGGAAAATATATAATTGTACTTCAGACTCAAAGTATCATACACCTTGTTCAGCTTTTAACGGTTTTAATGTATTGAGAATCCATAACCATGAGTAAACTCTAAGAATACAAATTGGTGAAAATTTAACTCTTCTATATGGATATATTCATTAATATTTTATTTTCAGTATGTACAAAACACATTCACCATAGATATAATGAATTTATATTTTTAAGGTACAATTCACTATAGATAGCTCTAAATAATTATTCAGAAAACATTTCTCATGAATCTTCATTTAGAATGAGCAAAACACTATTACCATGTTTTTTTGTGTGTGGAAACAACCCATTCCATTTTTAATGCATCACTATAAATTTCAAAACCCTCTTTCCAGCATTTTTGTGTAAGTATATGTACATTGAACAACATTCCTTTTGATCCTTGAAATTTTATTGTCAATAATATATCTAATGGATCTTAACTCAAATATGAGTCAACATGGTTAATGTATTTGATTTTCAAGGATAAATTTAATCCATTTTTCCAAAACATCCATCAATTATAAGAAAAATCTGGAACTATGTGAACGTGGTTTGACTATTCCAATTCTCTATATAATATACTTTAGAATTTTCTCTCGATATACATTATATGATAATTATATGACCCAAAAATTATTCATTATATATAAATAATTGAAACATAAAAAATATTTCAAAGAATGTCTCCTTTCTTTTTGACATCATAAAAATCTAAAAACCATCATCATGTTTTTAGTTTTTATTGAATTTATAAGAATATAATCTATAATTTTTAATTAAAATCTATCATTAAATTTTATAATGATTATATTCACGAGATCCATGAAGATAGTTGGGGAAGTGGTAAATCCAAATTGCATCACTATATATTCATATTATTCATACCTTTTATAGAGGGTATATAGGTTATGTCCTCTCTTTAGATAAAATACTATTTATATATTGTGATGTTCCAAGTGGATCATGTAGGTATTCTAAGAGGGGGGGGGGGTGAATTAGTGTACACAAGTTTTTACCAATTATCATTACATTTATGTTACCCCTTTCAAATTCAAACACCTACACTTATTAGAGAGAATGTATCATCCTTGATTAGAAATAAAAATATACCACATGAAAGAAAGAATGTAAATAAATCACATCATATAGTATTTTTATGTGGTTTATACCAAACATTTGTGACTATATCCTTGATATGTTTTAGATTATTCAAGATAAAAATTATCTACTAAGAATCGTTGAATAATCACATGTTGGTTGGTTTTGTATAACCCGGACAATCATTTTGGGAGGTATAAAACTATTTCAAATATATAATAGTATTTTACCAGTGGTATTTATAATGGAATACCACTAGTGGTCTTTATACCGGAATCTCACCAGGGTTTAAAAAATACACCAATGATGAAAATGATAAAGATCACAAAAAAATCAAGCTTCCAATACAACACAAAATTGATCTTCCCCTACAGGACACTGAGAATAAAGTAACTTTGAACTTGCTGACATCAACTAACACACTTTGATTTCCATTGAATTTAACGAAAAACACAATATTCTAGTTGGATTAGTATAATATTCTGAATTAATATAATTTATTAAATCTACTACACCTCACTACAACATTAGAATGAAAAACTGAATATTTATCAATAACATGTTTGTTTTATTATAACAGAATGATATCAACTTGGTCTTAAGAATACAGTGATGAATTATCATGCAATGTATATTTCATGTGATTCATGAATATAATATTAAATTAATTTTATTACTTATTTTATGCACCCATTATTTCATGTGCATTTATGCATTGAATAATGAATGAACAATGTACAAAATGATTTACTTCCTTACTACCAAAATTATTTGTAAACCAACTAAGAAAATATACACTGAACTGTCTTCATGAATGCATATCAAATACTATGTCATCATTGTTACTTTGTGTAGCTTAGAATTGGTTGAAATTAATAACAGTGTGTGTGCTAAACTAGATAAAATTAAATTTTCTTCCTTCCTTCAATTCATGAGATGATCACTACAGTCAATACTTCCTCTTTCCTATTATCACATTCTAAAACATTGTGAACTCTTTATCAACCCCACAATAACTTTGTATGCACATAACTCACTATCTATACTTCATGATTGCAAACTCAAAAACACATTTCATTTTGTAAATATCTCATTCATGCACAATATACATACAATCGTTATCCAATAATATTTCATGAATCATGATTCATTACATTTGATAATCAATTTCAAATGGTTTCACATGAATGATATTATATATGTATCCTTAAATGTTTATTCATCTATGTATGCATGAAATTTTGAACTCAATACATTATACGCACCATTGTTAACATCATTATTTAATGCACGACAAACTGTCATTGTGCGTTATTCCGTTGCACACTAGAATTTTTATCCTCGTGAAAGTAATGTGACACAACCTATTGGATTCAAAATGTGTGTGAATAACTCAAACAAACCCTCTGTAAAACCACATACTCAAAATTCTTCACACAATATTATATGGAAATTATTATAACCTTTATAGAAAAATGAGAGTGAATGAGTTCTTGAGGATCTTTGACCAATCAAGGGAGATGAATTGTAGTTCTATCTTGATTTCTTGGTGGATATAAAATATTCTAAAAACATAAAATTGTGGAAAGAACATGTAATATTCATTAAGGGTTATCATCTTATTCAAACAAACTAAGGATGTGTAGAACCTCCGTCTTTTGCAAACTAGAGAAATTAGTGGTAAATTTTTTCTCCAGAAACAATTTCTCTAAAACATATAAAAAATGCACGAGTGCGTTCCATGGTATTTTTTTAATAACTATACCACTTACTTGTCTCATTCACACCCCCTATCTTCAAATATAATTCCTCTATATCAAATAAATGAATAAACACCATCGTCATAATACAACGTTTTCATGAAAATTTAGAACATCAGTTTGATCATTGTTTTTTATCATACAAATGAATACACAACTAATTTTAATCATGTTAGAATTAACAAAATTATGAAACAATGATTATATAGATTGGATCGATTCTTGAGAGATGTATCTACATGAAGATATCGACGTAGAAAACTCTCAGGTGAGGCAAGATGAAGAAGACAACATGCAATGATGAATGGACGATATCGATCTTGGATTGATCTGGTCAAACCATTATGGTTCGGTTGGGGATATAGTAACATGATCCCTCATTAGAATGCCTCAATAATGAGCTCTATTTTATATTATAAGTTAGGACCCATGAAGCACAGAAAAATGATACTAGAAACTCCCATTACTGCTCGGTATCATTACTACAAAAACGGGCAAGGGAAGCGCTACCCTTTATCAGCGCTAAAAAAAAGCGCTGATAAAGGGGCATGTTTAACAGCACTAAAAAAGCGCTTTTAAAAGTGACCTTTTATCAGTGTTTTTTTAGAACTAATAAAGGCCCCCTTTATCAGCGCTTTTTTTAGCGCTCATAAAGGGGACCCCTTTATCAGCGCTTCTTTTAGTAGTGCTGATAAAGGGGGGATTTATTAACACTTTTTACTAGCGCTGATAAATTTTATGTTTCAAAAAAATCATGAAAAATAAAATATTGTTATATAAGTGTATTTATAATGATATAAATATAATATATATTTTTAAATATGTTTTAGATAAGTATAAATAGACTATTACAATTAATATATATGAAATTTAGTGAAAATTCCTTTAAAATAGTTTAAAAAATAATAATAATTAATAATTTGCTAATTATTATCAATTAAAAATCATTTAATAACAATTTGAAGACACAAAAAATCAAAAAAATTAATAAAAAATCTAAAATAAGTTGAAAATGTAACTCAAACTTGAAACAACCATAACTTTTGATCTGGGTGTTCGTTTGAGCTCTACAACATATCAAATTGAAGCCCGTGATGGGCTCTACATGCTAGTAACCTAATAAAAGATTTTGTAACATTTTTAAAGGCCAAAATAGGCCCATAAGTCCTCCAAAACTGAGTTTTTAGTCAAGATACCCCAATTTTTTAACATTCAAACAAGTGTAACTTCTTATCCGGATGTATGTTAGGCCTTTAACACATATCATATCAAATATTGTTTCATTTTCTTCGATTTGAATGGTTGTGGAGTTGGAACGAGCTTCTAGATTATATGTTATGGTCATTTTAACATTCTTTGGCTTTTCAAATACACATATATATGTATTTATTCGTAATTATATATTTGTTTGTGTGTGTGTGTGTCTGTGTGTGTCTCTTTGTGTTGTATATATGTATGTATGTATGTATTTATTTATTTATAAACACACATAAAAAACATATTTTATAAATGTATTTAAAACTAATCTTATAAATATATATTAATATGAAAATAAATATACGGATAAAAAACTATAAATAAAAATATATATATAAATAAATATAAATAAATATTAATATACGAATGAATATATATATAATAATAAATGAATAAATATATATGTATTAATATAACTGAATATATTTATATTAATATGAATCTATATTAATATACGAATAAATATAACTATATATATATATATATAAATATTAATATATATTAATATACGAATATATATATATATATATACAAATAAATATATATGTATTAATATAACTAAATATATTTATATTAATATGAATCTATATTAATATATGAATAAATATAACTATATATATATATAAATAAATAGATATATCATTAAATAGAGAAAAACGAAATGGCTTAGTAGTAAAGGTGCAGCCGTGAAAGGGGGGAGGTCACAGGTTCGAGTTTTGGTGGAAGCAAGGAGTTGCGCATGTGTGGGGATGTGCGGGAAGGGTAACACGCGTGAGACTGTGAGGGGGGGGGGTGTCTGGCTAGTGCTAATAGGGGGAGGGGGCTAAGCGCTGTTAAACGCTCCCCCCGCATTATATAATTATTTTTTTATTATTTTTTGTTTTTTTTACTTTTATCAGTGCTTTTTAAAAGCGATGATAAAGACACCTTTTATGAGCGCTAAAAAAAGTGCTGATAAATGGGTCTTTTATTAGCGCTTTTTTAGTGCTGATAAAAGGTGCCTTTATCAGCGCTTTTCTAAGCACTGATAAAAGGGACCCCTTTATCTTCACCTCCATTAATAGCGCTTTTTTTAGTGCTGTTAATGCAAATTCTAGCGCTGATAAAGGCTATATTTTTAGTAGTGTATTTCCCCATGTCAGGCACTCTTGACTACCAGTGTTCCACCCCAACACGACGACTCCATGATTATCCAATGCATAATTGGGGGCACACTTTTCACAACTATTACCGCTATATTTTCCTGAAAAAATGGTATAATATTTCCACCTCAGTAGTGGTGAGGGTCCCTCATGTGCAAGCCATTAAGATTGTTATATTTTTTAATATGAAAACCATTAAAATACGAATCCATAAAGTTAAACACCAACCTAATGAAATGTTATATATGAAATTAAAAATCTCATCCTTCATTCAAACTAAATATAAAATATAAATCCATCATAAATTTGACCCTTCAAAAAAATTATTGATCTAATTTCTTCCTCATCTAATTCCTTATTGATATCAGTGTGTCAATTTCTTATTTACATTAATACATGTCTTCTAAATTAAGATCAACTCAACAATAATCATACTATTTTTTATTTATGGAATATTAACCAAATTCAAACAATCCTTCAAATTTATGAATAATTATTAATAATAAAACAAATAAATATCATCAATTATTAGAAAAATGAAACATTGAACATTCATCAATCAAATATATTAGAAACAATTACAACATAAATGTTACTTTAATCAATTTGTGTTCTTCAATCACCCCCATCGGATTTTTTGTTAATACCCATTTTATTTTCAAATTAAATGTTTCTTTATCCCCCTTACATGATAATAAATCAAAAATATATATCAATGGGAAGGAATTAATCTCATATCATTCTATAACAACTAAAACTCTCTTTCTCTCCCCTTAAATTTCTTCTTTTCATAACAAATACCACTTAAGATAAATTTAAATTGACATGCTTAAGAGTAGGACTGAAGCACCTTTTTAATGAAATGATTCATTAGTTAATCAGATCCAATTCTACATGGGCTGTACCTATATAGAATAAAATAGTGATCATTCTAGACATCAATGATGTTAATAAAATTTTCAGAATATGGTGGTATCATTGAAATATTATTTCAGAAGATATTCAAAAAAATATCAATTAATCTAATGAATTTATTTCAAAAACCAGATTAAATAATCCATATATAATAATTCATTGCCCCTTTATTAATCAATTTTAACTTTTTTATCAAATTATATATTTTTCCCTTCTGATTTAGAATTTTCATTCATATAGAGATAAAAGAACATACCTCTATATTGATAAGCTTCAAATCAATGATTTTCAAATAATAGATAAATAAATTACCAGAAAATAAAATATTATTTTAATACCAATTGATATATAATATCTAATAATTTTTATGTTTTCTCCCCCTAGAGTTATGATCTTCATTCATTTACTTCTTCATGATTGACTTTTTTCAAGAATGATCTTCAATAACTATTTTATCAAAAATTGATGTATAGAACACCATGATGGTTACCCTCTTGAGGATTTATTATATTATAAAAGAACTCATATCTCCAGGAATCCACCTAAATAAATTCCTCACCTTCAATTCCCTATATTTATGTAATTAACACAAAAAATAAATGGGAATAATATGGTTCTTCAATGAATTTTCAGTTAGAGAAATAGGTATGAGAATTATTTGTTATCCCATAGACTCCTTTCAATGATGATCTATATTAATGTAAACTGATCATGATTTATCCTTATTTTATTTTCCAATGTATATCATTTAATGGAACTAATGAATTATTTATTTCATTATCTTTCATCTTAGATTGTATAGGATTATTCTCATAAATATGTAGTGAAAAATCATCCTTCTTTTCCTCCTCCAGTTTTTTAGAAAATTCATATATCTCCAGTCATATGACTAAGCCTTACTTTCTTATATTATTATAGATATTCATATGTGTAGAATCCCCCTCTATAGTATCATTTATAAAATACGAATCCACAATTACATTATGCATCTTCTTCAATAGTTCTATTTATTTTGGTAACCATGTCATGCATTTTTTTGGTAATATGACTTTACATTATTCACCTTCCATAAAAATATCTATAAATAATAGGTTTATCCTTTTTAGATAACCTCTCATGAAATTTGAATTTTTATTCTTGATTTCCATACACTAAATCAATCATGTCATTTTTCTGTGAATAATTTCTTTTTCTTCTTCTTATTGATTCAACTAGCATTGGTGTTTATGACCTATTTAAAAATGTAAATGATATTACCTTTTATTCAATAGTAGAATAATATTTTCATTGGTATGACATTCATATGATCAAATTTATTGGGTGTAGATTACATCACAATTTTCTTAACTATCTTATCATTCTCACAATCTAAGGTATTGATATCTACATTTGATTTTTTCCTTTTCATTTGATGTAGTCTTTTCCTCATATTTTCATATTCCAAGATTGTCGTTTGTATATACCAGAACCCATCACAACTGTGACCACATCTATTGAAATAGTCACATATGACCTTAAGATAAAAAAATAAAATATTAAAAGATAGATTCTTCTTCATATATGAATTATTATTTAATTCTTTAAAATTACTCTTTACAAAAAATCTACACCCCCTTAATAATGGATTTATATAATTATATTGCATTTATAAATTATGACAATAGTAAATGGACCAATGCCCAAATTTATAATAGCACAAACAATAGAAAACATATCTTCATTTATTCATCTATACTATAACTTTTATATATTTTAAATATTTTTTTCTTTTAGATAATATGATTATTCATCTAAGCTCTTTTCAGAGAATAAGGATTCAAAATATTATTCATAGGCATTATTTATTTTATGGTGCATTTAACCTAATTCTTCTTAACCCATGTTTGACATGAATTATTTTTGAAACCTGTACTTGAATAAGAAACAATACTAGTAATAACAAAATCTTCTTGAACCAGGGTTACATGTTTCAATAATAATTCAATAGAATTATCTTTAAATAACATCAAGCAATTTTTTCAAATTGAATTCGATTTGTTAGAAGTAATACCCTTTTCATAATTACGCTTGGATTATCTGTTGATCTAAAACATTTGTGATGATTCATCTTGAATATTTTCAATATCTCTAAAAACGACATCAAAATAAAGAAATTTTCATATTTAGAGAGTTATTGTGATCATCGAATGATTTCAGCATATCATTAAATTATTTCTAAGAAGAATTTAATTGTGTTTCCTTAAGATTTTTAAATTAAATTCCATTTAAAGACACTTATTAACATGTAAATTTTTATCAACCTCGATAAATTTCAATTTGTCTTCCCATTGAATCTTCATTTTCTAAAAATAATCATCAAGAATTTGATTTTCAATTAGGAGAGAATTATTAAACTCTTTAATTCACTTATACTTATTTTATAGATAGGCCTATTTATCATTAATAATTGGTTTTGTAGTTTATAAAATATATCATTTCTATATAAACTATCTCAGTCACATATATCTCTCAAACAATCCCTTTTAATTCATTTTCAATCAATTTGAATCTTTCATTACAATTTAATAAAATTTTTTCTTTTGATTCTCCATATGGGATGAATGTATCATCCTTTTATTTGATTTTATACTTAGATTCCTAGATATTCATGATAGAATTTTCATATTCATCATGTGAATGAATCATCTAAGTTAAGACCTTCTTAGTTATTTCTTTCTCACACACATTTATTTTTAATTCGTCATTGATATATAAGAAATTTTCACTGAAAGGTGATACAGTTTATTCTTTGGAATAAATAATTTCTGTGAGAAGTTTGCTTCTATGAAACTTATTTTACAAGGACTTAAACATATCTTCATCTTATATTTCAAGTTGTTCCTTTTAACATATTGTTCCATAATAAAAACCAAATATTTAAGTAACAACTTTATTAAGAACATTTTTTAGATAGTCTTTGATTTTTAAATAAATTTCACTGAGTGATTCAATAAATTAATTTTCATCACCATTTGAACCACATTCATCAAAAGGAAAATTACAAATGGATTAAACAAATACAACTGATAAAATCCCATTCTAAAAACATATAGTTTGTGATGTATCCTATTTCTTCTTCAAATTATTTATTAGATTTAATTTATGTTTATTTAATCTATTCTTCATGGTGTTTGAAAAATACTATTTTTTGACACTTATAGGGACATGAACTGTACTTTACATCTAAGAAAACTATAATATTTATTCAAATTAAATCATCAATTCATATGAATCTGACATAAACAACTGGTATAATAATATAGATCCAACCATAGGAGTGAAAATTCACTCTAATACCAATTTATGTGACCATTTGATCATGAAGGTATACTGAGGGGGGGGGGGTGAATCATAATACAAAAGTTTTTAAATGTTTTGATTTCATTTCTCTTACCCATTTTAGAATTGAACTAATGTAATTGTTAGGGTGAATGGATCTTCCTTTTCTATAATAAAAAACATACAACACGAAAAATAGAAACAAAATGAATAAAAACACTTATTATTTTTACAATGTTATCACCCTATGTTTGTGACTAGATTCTTCATACATTTGGGATGATCATAGACAAATATTCTATACTAATAATAAATCAAAAATTTCAAGTGGATCGGTTAGGTATCATCCTAAAAACCTTTTTTGGTAGGTAATATTATTTTCCCAAATTATATTGATATCCCACTAGTGTTATTTATAATGGAACCCCATAGAGGTTATTTTAACTTGATTAACACTAGTTTTTAACAAATAAAACCCATAGAATAATGAAAATGATTATAAGAACATCAAGTTGTCACTACAACACAAAACTGATCTTTCTCTTCAAGCCATTGAGAATAAACTGATTCTACAATTTCTCACTTCAATTGAAACACTTGAACTTCCCCTGAATGTAATAAACAACATTGTATGCCAGTAATCACTGTAATAAAGTATTAATTAATAGAATTTATCACTTACACTATAGCTCACTACAATATCATAATGAAAAAAGTAGTATTTATCAACAAACATCAAATTATCTTCTAATACAATGCTATAACTTTGTCTCGGGACTATAGAGATCACATGTTATGATATATATTGAATTTTCTTCATTTATACAAAATTTAATGCATTGTTTTATTTATTTTATGCACCCATTATTTTATGTGAATATATGCATTGAATAATGAAATCACATTATACAAACTCATTTACTTATTCACTGCCTAAATTATTTGTATACCACCTAAGAAAATATAAATTTCACTGTCTTCATGAATGAATATCACAAACTGTATATTAACTATTCTTTAATGTAGCTTAGAACTGGTTGAAATTATTAGCAGTGTATGTGCTAAACCAGATGAAAGTTCACTATCCTACTTCTTCAATTACATGAGATTATCACTACCATCAATACTACCTGTTTACTATTATATGATGCACAAACAGAGATAAAACTTGATCAAACTCACATTAAATTCAAATTCACACACTCAATATCTATAATTATTTCATGTAAACCTAATGAAACACATTACTTTTGTGAACTTCTCATTCAAAGACAATATACACATAATATTTATTCATTAATATTGCATACATCATTCTTCACTTCAATTGATACTCAGTTTTACATGTTTTCACTTGATTGAGAATATATATGTATTCTTAAATTATTATTCATCTATGTATGCATGAAATTATACACTCACTACATTATAAACACCCTTCGGTGCATTATAATATTTTTGCAAGACAAACTATTTGTGTGAGTTATTACCTTTAATGCTAGAATCAGTATCTTAATGCAAGTAACATCACAATACCTCTTGGATTCATAGTACTTTGGAATAAATCATGAAAACTTTTTACAAAAGCACATAATCACTATTCTTTGTGCATGAATATATGGTAAATATTAAAAAATTCATTCAAATATGAAAGTTTGTGGGTTTTTGATGATCATCACACAATAAAGGGATACAATTTTTAACTCTATCCCAATTTCTTTACAGATATATAATATTCCCAAAATATAATGAGTGTTTCATAAACCTATTTACTGACTTGACGGTTCTCTTATTATTCACAAAAACTAATGATGTTTGGAACCACTGTATTTCATGAACTAGAGAGATTTGTGGTATTTATATTTCTTTAGAAATGATATTTTATAATACTCAGTAGATACTCAAAGGTGTATGACTTGGTATTTATATGAAACTATACCACTTTCCTAACAATTGTGCACCAACTCTATTCAAACAAACAACAGCTATTTCATAGCAATGAATAAATATTGTCATCAGAAAAGCACATATTCAAAACACTGTAAAACCATGGTTTTTTTCTTTTATATCATAAAAAAGTCTCAAAATATTTCGATCATCGCCCAATTTTCATAATGATAAAATGATGAAAAAATGGAATGGGTTGATTCTTCAGTGATTTAGAGACCTGAAGATCCCAATATACTGAACTATTGGGAGAGGCTTGATGAAGAATATGACACACAACACTGAGTGGATTTCATGGATCAAGGATTGATTCAACCGAATGGTTATAGTGCTGTGAGGTTAATAGTAACACGAACCCATGTTGTAATACCTCATGGATAAGAACCCCTTTATTTTAAGAGAACATAACCAAATATCTCAAAAAAATATTACCAAACACTCCCATTACTGTATGACACGTCCCCATTCCATGCGCTATTGACCGCCACTATGCCTCTACCAAACGATGATTCTATACTGCCATAATGTGACCCTGTGGGAATTCTTTACATACCTCTCATTGCCTTATTACCATGGTCAAGAGGTAGCACCATCCAAATTAAACAGTTGTGTGGGTCCCTCATGTGCATTCCATTATGGTTGTTATAATATTTAATATACCATCCCTTTAAAAACATATCCATTAATTGAAAACAAAACCTACAAAAATGCTTCATATGGAAAACAAAATCACCTCCTTCACCCAAATTCCATATGAAATATCAATCCAAAGTAAATATTTCACTTCTAAAACATTTTTTATCTACTTACATTCTCAGATAATTCCTTGTTAAGATCAATGTGTCAATTTACAATAACATTATGACATGTCTTAGAACATTAGAACAAACCTAAAATCATCACACTAATTATTGATTTATTTAATGAAACTTATTCACATTAAAACCACATTTTATAACTAGGATTAATTATGAAAAATAATTTATCGGTTGAACCTCCAAACATATAAATTGTAACATTTAATTTTAATCAAACAAATTTGTTAACAACAATTTCGACACAAATATTACTTTAATCAATTTTGGTTAATCATATTGACCACTATTCAATTTTAAAATGTATGTAGATCCTTGTAGTTTATTAAAAAAATAAATTTGGGGTAAATGATATGTATTTTTTCCATTGATCATATTTTTTATGATAATAAATGTAAAAATTCATTTAAAAAATCATTATTTTCAAAAAAAAAAAATGAATAGGTGCGACACATGATGAATCACTTGTCCAAATGAACACTTTTACCATATTATCATAATTTTTATTTCATAATTAATAAAACTAAATCTGTTCTATTCTATAAAAAGCATTTGAATTTTTTTTACCAAATGTTATGATTTATATTTAAAACTAAACTTCTTTATTCAGTAGAATACAATGAATGTCTTCAATATAAAAATCAGACTATTCTCAAAAAAATATTTATAATATTGAGTTCCTCCCAAAAAATTTAAAATAAATAACCATTATTTCAAGTAGTATGATCCATATTAGGGGTGCAATTTAAAATATTTTTCATGATCATAATATTATTAATAAGGGATTATAGGATAATTATGATATCAAATGCGATTTCCTATGCACAGTAATTTTTATGGTGTATATAGAGTCTTCAAATCCATGCCCAAAATAACATTAAATCTGACTACCAAAGAAAAAATAGATATACATGATTCAAATTCCCATTAAATTATATCATAGTGAATCTATTGATGTGAGGAGAAGTCATTATAAAAATGTGAATTTTCACTAATAAATAAATATCTAACTATTGAGGTTGGGATGAAATCCCCTTAGATAATTATATTATTATAAAAGAGTTGGTAGAACTACAATCAAATGATACAATTTATATTATAGAGTGAATTCTATGTGTACAATTCACATGTTAATTTTCTCAACTCATTTCTAGAGATGTGATTTCATATTCTTTACCTTTTTCCATAGGATTATGAGGTCACTAAGGCTTCTTATACTCATCAACATATTGATTAGGGAATTGAATTTCATAATTTCTAATCTCCTTGTTTGTAAAATATAAAATTTCAATAACTGTAATATTATTGATTTATGTTGTTTTTTTCCCTTTTCATATTTCTATGGAATTAATATATTCATTGGAAAAATCTCCCACATTTAAAGAATTACCGTACCTACATGATATTTTATATCATGCGTTTCTAAATTGAGAGAACATTGAATGATTTATTCAAATATAAAAAACTATCTTATAGAAAATGTATTTCATCCAATATTTTGAGCCCATAAAGAACCAATCTATTTTTTCCTTCAGGGTTGATGATAAAAAAATAAGTGTACCTTTAATGAATTATAATGTTTCCTTCATAATAATAGATAGATTAATCATTATTATAGGTTATCCTCAGAAAGTTCTAATACATTTTATAATAATGAGTACTTGGAGAATACATAAATGGAAATAGTCTACTAAAATCCTACCATTCCATTGAGTTTACATCTCCATCATTAAAAATGTTAAATATTAATGTTAAATAATAATAATCCTGAAAATTGAAGTGTAATATAGATAAACTCCCTTATAATTTTATACTCACTGGAGAAAAAAAAACTATATTTTCCCTCACAATGATCAATTTTTTAGCTATTAGTGGAATATGGGACCTAAAAAAGGTGTGTGTTCCAATAAAAATTCACAATTGATTATTTCACCTTCTATTGTATTTTTATAATCTCAATATGGTAAATGTTATTTTTCATTACTATAGGTTGTTGGGAAATCATTTACACAAGGTTTTGAATTAAAAACTCCATCCAATTTGGTTTTCCATAAGGATAGTCATTGCATTGAACTTCAAATTAATTTATAACATGATTTCTCAATGATACAATCCCTGAAAAAAACAAATGGTTAACATAATTATTTATTAAAAATAATGAGAGTGATATGTGACATAATATGTAAATCAATCCTTTTTTAATAAATTATGATACCTTTACTTTATCCTATAAAACCTTATAATCATAATTTTTAATTTTTTTTTCAACATTGGTTTTTGTAGTTCCAATACTAATATACCTCAATAACAGATATCCAAAAAAACTAATCACAACTTTGATACTAATTGAGGTTACTTGATCACAATATATATACTCATTAATACATTTAGGTGAATATTTAATGATTTTCCCATTAATTCACTCTCAAGAATTATTAGGGATTTTAATATTTGTATAAATTATATATAATAAACTAAAATAAAAAAATCATTATTATCTCAAATATTTTTTTTTATTACATTGTACAAATATTCAACATATCCTTCTTGAAATAATTTCCCATAACATATGGAAAAATAGAAAAAATAAAGGTTTATAGAATATGTCCAGTAAGGGTAGACATGAGATATATCAACTAACGATGTTAAGTGTGAATAAGATAAGAATAAATTCATGGGAGTATAATCAATTTCAAAACATAAGAGAGTAATACCCATATGAAAATAACATACAACTTATGGTTTATTACACAATCTTTTTCATAACAATATGAATGATTATCACAAAAAAATATCACGGGAAATGAAAAACATAGAAAAAATATGTGGCATAACAAAATAATATTGTGTAAAAATATGATTAATATATCATATAATTATAGATCTTGAATCACTACCGAAATATAGGAAAAAAATGGACCGTTAATCCTCACCAACATCCTATATCACAATAGATTAGGAATCTCCACCAGAATCCATTAGTGTAATGTATATGGAATTATTAT
Organism: Viscum album; assembly: GCA_963277665.1. Classification (NCBI taxonomy): domain Eukaryota; kingdom Viridiplantae; phylum Streptophyta; class Magnoliopsida; order Santalales; family Viscaceae; genus Viscum; species Viscum album. Next base: position 1,877,317,054 of record OY728142.1, on the reverse strand, counting down.
CTCTGACTGTTACTATAATGGGTCATGGATTTTTACTTAAACCCATTATAATATGGAATTAAGAATTATTATCAGTATCAAATAGAAATATCATGAGATATAATGCCTATACTAAATGCATTGTGTAGTAAAAATAGACCAAAATGTCACAAAATGATAAATAATGAATTTTTATTCCATTTGATGATAACATTCATTACTCAATCGTCACTTAATTAACTAATGGAATAAATTGATTTTAATGATAATATTTATAATTCATAATCCTTGAAAAAAATAGGACAAAAAATGTTGATGGTATCATTAGATAATATCACTAGTGAAGTATAAAAATTCTTATAAGATGTTGGCATGGATAAAAATAACTTTTATAAAATAATTATAATTATCAATTTAAGAACATGATGAATATAATTTGGTTTTGGTGAAATATTAAATCTAATTATTCTAATAAGAATGGGAATATTATTTAATTATAAACAAGAAATATTTTCATAGATGATTTATGCTTATGAATAGTCATGAATAAGGGAAAAAAATTAATATCCTATACATTAAAAAATAAAACATTCTTTTCACAATTTTTAATAATTTTAGAATTTAATCATATTGAAAACAATAGAAAATACACAATTTAATAATTTATAATGAAATTTAAATGATTTATAACATCCCTTTATATAAAACTTATGTACTGATAATATATTCTATGAATATTTTCTTAGAACCATTATATAGAGGGAGAGTATTCTCAATAAAAATAATATAAATAAGGTATATTTTTATGAAAACCATTATTTTGGTTGTTATGTATACAATAGAGGGAATAAATTGATGGATTTCATGAAAAACATAGAAATAAAACATAATAAGAAACTATTTGAGGATTAAGATGGGTATAACATATAATTTCCCACTATTTATATTTAAACACCAATAAACCATATAAAAAACTAAAATTGTAACATAAAACCTTACCACATGACCCATTCAGAATTTAATGTGATAATACTAGGTATATAATATATTTTAACTTATTATAAATAAATATTAGAACAATATTCATACTTATACTTCCATTTATGATTCATTCATAATTTACAATAAAATATTTGTTAATAATTATCTACTTTGAATAGTATCCTTGGAGTTAATTGTTTCGTTTTCCATGCTTGTTTCTAATTTTTTGAATGTGGTCCTCGGATAATATCTATTATTCCATAATTAAAAAATACAACTATGTAATAAATATTATATTTAGTCATTATTTTCAATTTTATAAAATTTATTGAATTGAATTGATGAAATATTTATTATATCACATTATAGGGTTGATCATCTGTGCATATGCATCAATGATGTTTTTTATATAAATTTTATTTAAGGTTGTTGAATAATTATTTATATTTAATGTAACATAAGTATATAAATTAAAATATATAACCACCCTTGAGAGATGGTGTTGAAAATTGAAATACATCATCACATTGAGACAATAGTATTTACTTATTCTTGAGTGATATTTTAATTTCCCATTGGATGGAAATGATAATGAAAATGGTTGTAACATTAACATATCAAAATTTAAGTATTTTAATGATACTCATTTTATTATTTCAATTTATTTATATAATATTTTGAAGATATTAATGTATAAATAAACTTTAAATAACTAGGTTATGATGACTAAATCTTCCTTCGGTATCTTCATTTGTATTACAACTTAATCATTACTAGGATGGAATTTTGTTGAGAACATGAAAAATAACATTTATATTGGTGAACTGGAAAGTTATTTTTTTAGGGATTAAAATATAAATAGTTCAAAATTAGTTTAAATTATTAATAAGATGATGTTCTAAATTTTAAGTGAGGAGAGTGGGACCATTATAAATATTAACAAAATTTAAATAAAAAATAATAATTTCTCCTAGAAATTGAAACAATTTAGTTAAATTTATATGATAAGTTTAGGGTGGGTAGAAAATAAAATATAAAACAACATATATTGATGTTTTCATGTAATATTTTGAGCATTATTACAATGATTAATCCCTTTAAACCAATTTTAAAATTTAATTATAGTGACAAATTTATTTCCATGGTAATTATTCATTATCAATTAATATGATATCGAAAATATTGAATATTAATTTTTATTCTTATTCAAAATAAGGATTCCATTTTACATGAACAAATTCCAAGAGTTAGAAGAAATTAATTGTAATATATCTGAAATTAAATACAAAATAATTTTTTGAAAAAAATGATTTTATTACTATTACTTAATATTTAAAGATCATTTGATTAATTTCCGTATATTTTATTGAATGTGTTATGTAAAAAGTTAATTAAAATCATTCATAAATAATAATTAACTCAAAATATTATGATAAAATATATTGCGAACAATATTTAAAAAAAAACTATTATCATCTTACCTTCGGATTCATTTATCATTATTTATGAAAACATTATAATAAATATATAACATATTAGTAATTTTTTACACATTATGAATATATTTAATCATTGATAATTATTGATAGATATATAATATAAATAATATACAAGACTTGAAAAATTAATTTATATGTGATTTTAGTATTATCATTATATTTTTCATATTTCCTATGAATTAGTAAATAATTTTTTTTCTACTAAAAACCTTTATATATATATATAATGTAATGTGTTTTCAGTTATCCATACCAATCGATTTAATCTATAGTCTACGACCATATATTTTAATAATTAAATACAAAATGATTCTTATATTCTTGGTGATGCATTTAACAAAACCTATAAATATTTATGATTTATTTTAATGGAAAATATTTTCCAAAATCACGTGTTGTTAAAATGAATATCTAATAATATATAGAAAATAATAAAAATATAAAAATATAATAAAATTTTTCCTTTATGTTCCATGTAAAATATATAATTTATCTTTGGAATATAAAAATACCCCTCCTTGGATATCATATATTCCTTAAAATTAACTTCTCAAGATCAACAAATTTGTATGAAAATTAAAATAATATGCTTCCTCAAAAACTCAAGAACATTCTAAAGATATTAAATATAATTAAAAACTATTTTTTAAAAATTAGTGAGTATATTATGGGATTATATAAAAAAAATTATTCAAATAATTTTGAAATTATAACTTCATCAACCCAAAAAATATTATTATCAGATTTGTAAAAAATGGGATCATGAAAACAATGATATGTTAATAATGACATAAAAAAGCTATCCTTGATATTCTCTAATATTAAACTCTTATAAAATGATATCCTAACTATAAAAAATATTGAATAATTTTATACCACCCACTAATTGATCCAATTGATCCTTTTTTATATAAAAAGTTACTAATGGATAAATAACATGACCTTTTTTAGACATCAATATTTTAAAAATCTATTAAATCTATCACATGGGATTCAAGGAAATAAAACACGAGCTTACCCTAGAGATACAACAGGATGTATAAATGAATTATGAAATAATTCATCATTCTGAATTAGTAATTTATGAACATTTACAATTTCTATTTGATGTTCCTCCATCATAATAAGAAAGAAATTTTGGTATATATATTACAAAAAAAATAATGTCAATCCTTAGAATTGAACTCATAATAACCATTAGAAAACCATTGGAAAATTCTTGTAAAACCCCAATATGTTCACCATAAACTTTTTCACATACAAAAACCATTAATATTTATATCATGGGGATAATATCACAAGGATCAATGCATTGATCCCCTTAATGACTCTCTGTCTCACTAATAAATGTCAGATTAACCCCTACAAGGATAATGGTATATATCACATATAAAATATTTATATAATAACTAAAATAATATAAAACTAATCAATTTAATGGATGTCATCAAATGGTCATATATCTAACAAGTCTCAGTCCCATGAAGAGTGATCATATAATATAAGTACCATAGACTGATTACATATATCTAATAATCATACTCACCCACCGACAGAACCCATTCTAGTGATATATGAAGAATTAATTTTGGATTCTCAAACCCATGCATGTTGTTAGTGGTGATAAATGAATGTGAAGATCCATTTAAAAAACCAAATAATCATTAAGGTACAAAATAAAGGAATCATACCTATATTTACATTTGATCTCTTCACCACTTATATATCCTATAGATGAGGATATCCCCATCAAACTCTTAGACCTCTAGGAAACAAGTAACTACTTCCTCATTAACTATATCAAGAATTTTGTCCCTATATATGTGGAATATTTACATTATTAACTCTAATGGATCTGAAATATATTAAAAAAATTTACCTAGTCCCTTACCATTAATGACTATTCCGATGAACCAACTATAGGGGATATATCTGAAGATGTATTTTTGGTCCTTCCCCCATCATACAATGAAAGGTTATCTGACTAGTGGATTGTAAAATCTACATATTATCCAAAAATACAAACATATTAATTATTAGGTTGATGATACCCTAAAATATAAGAGATCATTATATTCTATTTCATTTGGATTTCTATAGTAGTTCCCCATAACCAACTAATTTCTAAAATACCTATGAAGGAAGAAAACACTATCCCTAAATATGATGAAATAATATTTTCAATCACCCATAGTCATTATATAATGAGAAATCATACTCTTGGATACTTTTATTTCCTATAACACCTTTGATTAGAAACTTAATCTAAAAAAATTTATCCAAATATGGATCTTAGGGAATATAGATCAATCAAAATAAAAACATAACAACTCCTCCTAAGAAATAATTTCTAGACAATTCAAGATGGAATTAATGAATCATGTGGTAAACATTTACATAAATATTATTTAATAGAGAATAGTTCATGTAATTTATCAATAATATGAGGAAAAAATTATTATATCATAATAGTACTATATGATCCAATCAAATATATTAATTTTTAGTATTTGTATATAGAATTATTATTATACAACTATATAGTTATTTCAAAGAGAAAGAACACTATATTGAAATATGATTCCCATAGAGAGTTCAGATAAAATAAAAAAATAGATTAAAAATTTGATCCATCTGTAGGTTATCACATATTAGGGAGAACCCTCAATCATCTATAATTGTTTCAATATGAATTTAATAAATACAAAATCACATGTTTAATCAACCTTCGGTTGTTTTATTGGTTATTATAGAACCTTAATAAGATCATTATTGAAGTGACATCCTCATTTGTTCCCCAAAAGAATACGTATATTGAATCAATTTACTATGGATTTCAAATAGTTGATATTGATGTATACAACACCATATTAATACATTCTCTACATCATCCTCAACATTATTCAATCAATAAGAAAACAATCATTGTGACATAATAATATATGATGCATACCCACACCCAATATAGTAACATATAGTGTGTTAAATATTCTATACAGTGATGTTAATAGTCAATTAAGGTCTATATATAAGATTATGTTGCCACCCATATACTATAATATTATCATTGGTGTATTACATATCTAATCATCACATATTCAATTGTCATATAAAATGAAACAAGCACCCAAAAAATACCTACTCCAAAGTCCATCCTAAAAACATAAATATTAATACCACATTACGTTAACATGACATCATTTGGTCTCCCTCTATGTCATTAATGATACTCATTTTGAAATCCTATGCACACCTCTAATTGGTATGCAGTTAGTTTCTTTGACTGGTGATATGAACCAAACAATCGTTGTTATTAACTAGTAATATGAAAAAACCCTCCAAATAGTTATAAAAGTAGTGAAATTTATATAATATATTATAATAACACAAATAAATTGATACAAAAAATTGGTATTGATAAAAAAAAATAATTCCCCTAAGTAAAATCCTCATTACTAAAATAATAGTCACTTTTGAAACATTATAAAGTCCAAAAATCATTGCTTACTACTACCAATAAATCACCCAATATAATCAATAATATTTTAAAAAATATTATATATATAAAAAGTTTAATTATATAAGATCACATTAATTAATTCAATTGATATATCAATATAAATTTATATATAATTAAGATCGTATAAATTGAATGGGCTCCTATATAAAAACTCCCACTTGATATATCTTACCAGATCTAAAACCAATGATGTATCCAAATCCAAAATTTAATCATGTCTGGTTGATAACTAAATATTGATGATTTGGGTATCCATTAAAATTAATTTACCATTGCATTTTTATTATTACCAACTTCAAATAATGATTAGTGGTAGAATATAATTTTATGATTCCAAATCACTTCTCAAATTACAAAAGGATGATAATATATAAATTATTTCTCTTTTTAATTATTACATTATAATTATTCCCCTACTTCTCATAATCAATCACCATTGGAATTTTGGAATTTAAAATTTTGAACAAATGAAAATAACATTGAGAAAACATTTCTAATGAACTTTAATTTCACCATATTTATCATCAATAATCAACTAAGGAAACACATATTATTATATAAAAATTTAAGCACCATGAATAATTGATAATTAAAAAGTGAATAATTATTCTTAACCAATGAATCACAATTACTGATTAACCTAGTATGAAAATGTTTTAATCACACAAAATGAAAATTAGTATTTTAGCTAGAAACCATTATAAATTTATTGTTTTTTCATAGATAATAAACCATGTTCACTTTTAATTTTTTTTTTAATTTTTAATACTAAAAATATTGTTAATAAATATATATACTGACACATTATTTTTACTCATAGATATTACATCTTATTATATAAATATTATTCATATAAAATAATGATCCTTTTCAGAATCATATTGTCCAAGTATCTTTGGAAACATGGATACATAAACAACGAGTTTATAAGTGAACTATATCATCTCTGACTAAAATATTCATAAATTTTACCCTTATTTGAAATATCATACATAATAACTTTCTTAACAACCTAGGTAATGGAAACGTAATAATGTATAATCTCAGATTCAAAGTAAGGGTAAAAAAGATAGATATCAAAAAATCATATAAACATAACATGATCACTATTATATGATCACATGATCATAAAATTTGAAAAACATATCATAATATTGGCTCATGGAATTAATCATTTTAGTTCTTAAGACATGAATTATAAATTAATAAAAGATCATGACCCAAGAAATTATAATATTGGAATAAAATATATGATTCTGGCATACATATAATCATAGAGAAACATTTCCTTATTTGAGACTATCATATTGTATTGGGTACCCTCCCTAAACCTTAATTGTAGTCAAGGTTTAAGAAAAAGGCTATCATAGTAGATAAATCCTCTTACTGAAATGGTCTATCCCCCCCATTCCATTCCCATTTATCTTATCATTTCACTATCTTTACCAAATGCATTATAAGGATTTATAATTCTAGGTATGACCGTCACATAATGAATACCATAAAGATTTGTGATTCAATATCATAAAACAATCATTATGTGATAACCCATTAAAAATAAATTGATTTCATCAAAATTTCATCATGGTATAATGTGTTGAAATGAAATGAGTTTCATAAAAATTTCATCAAGGAATAACCTATGAAATAGAAATGGGTTCCATAATCATTTCATCAATAAACCATTGAATAACCCATGGAAGCTGAATGGGTTCCATAAGGATCTATTCATAATAATAATAAACCATACAGAGAATAAATAAATATTATATAATTGGATCATATCCCTAATAATTATTATATAAAATAAATTGATGTAATTAAATATAAAAAATTCCTTTATATGTTCACTTAGAATATTTCGTGAGGAAAATATGATTTTCAATTTGATATAAATTATTTGAAATGAAAAAAATTACAATTTAAGGTTTATATTTTCCTTGAAAATTCTAATTAAAACATGAAAACTAATATTCATAATATTAGGTGGTCTTGATAGTGGTAAATTCTATTCATGAAGTATAAGTTAAAGGAAAACGTACCTTCTTGACAATTATAAAAAAGTCACTACCTCATTCATAAAATTAAAAGAATATCACATTTAAACTATATTTAAAAAAAATTAAATCATGGTTAAAAATGTCCTTAAAATATCATTGGATAATATTAAAAATATTAATGAAAATATTTGGATAAAACATTTATGTGAAATAATATTGATTTTCAACCGAAGTGGTAAAAATAATTGATTTTCCTGAAAAACAATAGTTCATTCTCTAGATTTCATAAGGTGCATAAAATTAGAATAAAACATTTAATATATAGTAATAAAAATATGGAATGAAAATTAATGAATTTATTTACTAGTGGGTCATGGAATTTTAACATTGGAAACTAATCATAAACATTCCTGATAAATAATGATATTGTAACATAAAACACTTTACTTGTGTACCGATTTCATTGAATGTTCCCTTTTTTACTATATAATAAATTTAAATCTATTATAATTCTATATAAAAATAGTTTACATAATTATAATATCATATATGATCTATTTATAATATTTTAACACCTATTTAGTAATTCCACATTAAAATATTTTTTTTCAGGTGGTAATTGTTTCATTTTTTTCAAAAGAATTTTAGTTCGGTAGTTACAATACTTGTTAATTGATAATAGTTACACCATAAGAAGGAAGATACTAATGACATAAAAATAAAATATATTCATTTAATTTATAAATACATTTATGTTCATTCATAAAAGTTATAGATAGTAAAATTAATTACACCATTCATTGAGATAAGAGATATTGTTTACACATGAATGTTGTTTTCATCTTTTGACATATGGAAATAAAGATAAATGATGAATCAATATTAAAAAATTATTATTATATAACACACATCATATATTCTCAAAGTAAATCCTTATGACCACCCATATAAAGTGGAAATTAAAAATATATCAAATCGATTTGTGAAGGTGGTAGTCCACACATACGCCCGATTGACAATTTAGTTATCAAATAAAACTAAAGTTAATATGATTGATATGATATTATCATTAAAGAATAATAATTAAAAAATAAATATCAAATATTCAAATTAAAAACATCATACTAACCATCCATAATATATAGTGAGGAAAAATGAATTGTATAATTATGTGAACACTAAAGTCGTATGTATTCACGAGCGATACCAGCACATATCATTGGATTGGAAAGTGGGTGGAATTTGGTGGAATCCTAATAATAATAAAATTTCAGAATATATTGGATAATTGATTTATTATTTTATGATAAATACCACATATCTAGAGAAGGAAAATGTAAAAGTTAAAAATATTATCATAGATTTAGGTGATTACCACTTTATTGAAAGATATCTTTTAGATCACCTCTTATATATCATAGGGTTGGTCTATGGGTAAGTTTAAAACCTATATAATGTGTATATCATTGTTTGTAAGATAAATTTTCATGGGTTGGTAATTTTATAAGTCTCAATGTGGTTTGAAGAAGTGAAATATAGGGTTCCATTTTATAATTGAGGGGAGGAAAAATCATAGAATTTTTTAAACGATTAAAACATAAAAAAGTAATTACCCTTCAAAACACTTTCAATTGGCCATAGACTCAAATATAAGGAATAATTTTGTTGGAATACCATTAAAATATAATATATTTATTGGTTTATGAGTAATTTTGAAATTTTTATTTTGATTTAATCCCTTACTTAACATATTTTAATTATAACTTCAGTAATGTATTTTTCACTCATAGAGGGACATAATATAACCTATAAGGTGCCGATTGGTTCATAAATTTTTATGTATTGAAAAATTCAACTAAAAATTATTAACATTGTCCTATTTAATAATTTATATGATTTTAAAACAATTTATTAAAATATTATTTTCATAAAATATCATTAATTTAATTTTGAAAACTATTCATTTAATATATAGTCAATTTACCAAGAGAAAGATGGAATTTTAATATAATAAATTAATAAAAATATATTGTGTTATATTAATCTATAAAATTTGCAGAACACTATAAATAACTCTAATTATATTACCTTTAATAGTATTCACATAAGTTATTTTAATTTTCCTTAATTTAGGAAATATCATGTTTGTTTTTGAGAAGCATTTATAGAAATTATATAATTATATAAAAATATCAATAAAAAAACATCATGAAAAAAATTATTTTAACAAAATAAATGCTAGGATTCATTAAAAAACTACTCTTTTCCCTACGTTAACAAGTAAGAGATATTTAAAAATATGAGACTAAAATTTTGTATTGTTCTTTGCTTAAAATATTATACTGGTCTCCTTTATGGAAAACTATCCCTTTAAAAAATAAATTTCAAGAATGAGGCTGTAAGGGTAATTTTAAATTAATAAAATAATAATTAAGGTGATAAATGGATAACTTAACTTTTATTTTAAATCTTGGTTAACCATATTTACCTTTACCAAGGTGATAAATTTTCTATTATTTTTGTTAATAATTACTAAAAAAATAGAAGGGAATAATTTAAAAAAATTTGGACCTCCTAATTTGAAATATGGAAATAATTTTTAATAATTTAATTTCAATAAGTGGATAGAATATATATGAAAATAATTTCCCAAAATGAGAAAAAATTAGTTTCTTAGAATAATATAATTTTATTCATATAACATGATTCATGATTATCCCATGCTAAGAAAAAATAGTGGATTAATGTAAATAAAAATTATTGAATATTTATTATATAAATTTATTATAAATCAATTACCAATAGTGAATAATTTAATTTATTATCATAAAACTACATTTTTTTCATAAAAAAATTTCATGGAAACATTTTCATTTAATTTAAAATTATTTTCATTTTTATATCAAATTAATTGATAATAAATGAATTCATTCTAAACTTATATAATCCATACGTTTTTATTATTTATTTTTTCATATTCAAAACTTATAATCCGAAAACAATGATATAAAATTCACAATTAATATTAATAGTTTCATAGTACAATATTATTCATTTAATATTGATCCTTCTTGTAAATAATATTAAAAATAATTAAAATTATAGAGAACTATCTCATAAAATATCAAGGTTTTATATTCAAACCCCCTAAAAATTATTATATCCCATGTAATTCCATCACTCTAATATAAAAAAATTAGATAACTCAGTTTTATTTCATCCTCATGTTCTTATGTACATTCTTAAAAATTATGATTCCTCTACAGAACATTAACCATTTAAGCAGTTTTTATTCATAGAACATTATCCTATTGATCTAAGGATTATATATATTTTTATTCAAAGGAATAATCATTCTCTAATGGTATAACATCTAATTTCATTACATGTGATGAATCATGTTTTAAAATCATCATGAGAGATATATGGAAGAATTCCTAAACCTAAGAGTGGTTTTGTGAAAGATCTAAGTGATAAGCTATATTACTTACTCGATCAAGAATCTATAAATTCCTAAAAATCATAGGTTAAATATTTTTGTTCCTTTAAAATATTATAAACATATTTTAATGGGAAATTAATAGAAACATATTTTTACCAACATCGATTTCTAGAATTCACTGATAATTATTGGTATATCTTTTTTATCCACTCTGAGTAGGCTTGAAATTCTTATGAATAATTATGAAATTTTATATTATTTACTAAATAAGATCATAAATTAATTTTTATTATTATACAACATCATTATAGAACATTGGTGGGTTATACATCATTCCAAATAGGGATTTATAAGGATCCATCTATATGCTCAAGGGAAAGCTATTGTTATCAGATAATTATAAAAGTGAAAGTTTTTGTTTCCAATCAACTTTGAAATCCATAGAACAAGACCTCAATATATCCTCATGGTTATGAATAGTTCTCTTAGACTAAACATATATCATAATATTATATGAAGTACATGAACTCAAGTTTGTTCCCAATGACTGCTAAAGAATTTTCCACAACTATGACAGAAGCCTTATCTCCAAATTAGATACAATAGAATGTGATAATATATGATACCATACCACTTACATAATATAAATTCTACCAAGATGATTGAGGTATAAATATTATTTCATTTAAATGAGATTAACTATCCTTGTTTGACTACAACCCAAATAGAATTATAAACTATTAAAATTTTAGGGGGGTTTGATGAAAAAATTCAATGTTTTTTTCACATTTCCATTTTTTATAGGTAATGGTAATAACATAAACTTATAATTAATCTTTTAACCTTAAATTTCTGACATTACAAGAACCATGATACATACTATGTAATAGCTCTCATCATTTTTTCCAACTAGAAATAATCCTTCATATATGTATACATATTCATACATCTAAGAGGAATAAATAATATTGAAATATTTTATTTATCATACTACTCCATTAAACATGGTATTCATGGGACATATACATGTTAATTGATACATATCATTCCCTAACAATTGTGGATGAACTTAAGACAATTTATCACCTTTGTTTATATCTCTAATTCTTCTTTCTAATACACTTAATCTATACATGGATATATGATTGAATACAATTTTGAGTCAGATAATATTTCTTGTAACTTCTTGATATGGGTTCCACATTTCATTTCTATAAGACGATTAGTTACTTGACCTTGGGCATGCCTCCCTATACGTGATAGGCTTCTAAATAGCATCAATGGTCTAATATATATATCATGGGAAGACTATACCCTATTTACCAAAGTATCAGAATAATAGAAAACCAATAACTATATCTAAATAATAATGAATAATAAAAAAGATAATAATATAATAAAAATAATGTCCAACATCAAATGATAATCCCAATATATTAAAATAGTATATATACTACAACAGGAGATATATCATACCATGTTTGTGTCACATGTCAAATGAAAATCCAAAAAAAATATTGACTAACAACTCTCAATGATTCAAAAATTCATGTATGGTTCTATAATCCTTATTCTATCTTGAATCCTAACTCATCCATATTATAATGTTCTATTTCCCTCAGTATTTTCTACAAACAAGAATTCTATTCGGGTACCAATTAGACAGCCCGAGTAGTGTATGAGTACAACACAATAGACGACCACTAATGGTGTCAAAAACAATATCCAATCTTTAAAATTTTATGAATTTGTACAGGAAATAATGTAAGGAATATAAATTAAATAGTTTTCAAATTAAATTATTCTTTAATTCAGTACATGAACTCCTGAGTTTATGATGACACTAAAACGAATAATACAAGTATTAGTGAATTTCATAGTCTAAACCATATACAAAAGGGATACCAAATCCCATTCCTTCATGGATTTACATTAATCAATTAATTATAATTCACATTCATACAATGGGGTTATATAGTAGCATTAAGAAACCCTATGGGTATTTAGAGAAGTAGTCCCTATTCCATAACTCAGTGATTACATGTACTATATATATAAATACACACAAACACACACTTATGCGCGTGCACACACACACACACATATTTTGTGGGACTGGAGTAGTATTTCATCACCCCATGGGTATTTTTAGTAGTAGTAAACATCCAATAACCTAGTAGAAAATATCACATCACATGGTTCCATGTTCACAATTCATCAATCAACAACTTCCACGATTCATTATTCAACCCATTTCATAAATTTATTTATCAACCATGCAAAATTTATAAACTATCATTTCAATAGTATCATCACACCCCATAGGCTTCCATTAATTTCATAATCCCATTAATTAAATAATTTCATATTCCAATTATTCTATCAAATTCAGTAATCACATTAATCTATCAATTTCTTTATCCTATGGGAAAAACAAATTTAATAAATTCAATTTAAAATTATATGGAATTTCCCAATGTGGAAATTTAAATTTACTCAATTAGATTCACATAATTATTATCAATATTATCAGAATTTACAATTATAAAACCTACCTTAATATTGTTCTAGAATTCTCACCGAATAAAAATTCTCAATTTGAAGTGTAATGTTTGAAATCACCATTATGTGGAAGATATATGACTAATACCTAAGATCATTATTCAATTGAACTAGAACCATCAAAACCTATGTCTATAATTTTTAAAATAGAGGTAAAATCATTCCTCTTCATCAGAGAATAGTGTCAAGAGATAGTCAAAAACAAATGGGGGAGAAATCACTTACCAACATGGAGATGATCTTTTAACTTGATCATTGATTCATCATGAAATGGGTTCAATGAGCCTTATAATACTACCATAATATTCCAAATTCAAAGGTAAATATTTTTTGTTGAGATGAGGTTATTAGGTGATAAAATGAGGAGTTTCAATTATTTTAATAAAAATATTGAGGTAATTAAAACTATCATGTATAGTTTCCTAGGCCAAGGCAAATGATTTTCGAAATGGTTCACCTGAATGATGCACCTATACTTAGGTGGTGAACAGTTTAACCTAAGTGGATAATAGTTTAAAAAACCATGAAACAACCATGAAAATATCCTATGTATTAGGTTTCATGGTTTAAGGATAGAGGCCACATGGTCAAGCCAAATAGTGAACCAATCGTGTGCCACCACTTGTGCATCCAAAATGGTGCACACCGTTTCATGGGGAAAATTGAAATGTTTTCCCTAGATGTGTTCCATGCATATTCAGACCCATTAGCTTTCAAATATCTACAATTTAACAAGGAATAACCCCAAACTATTACCATGATAATGCATAATAAAAATAAGGATAAAAGAGTACCTGAAGATCAACATGGGGATTACTTATACGGTTGTTATGTTACAATCTAACCACTTATTAACATATCATCCTCGAGTTGTAATCCTAGGCATCCCTAAGATTTTGAGGTAAACATTCCAGGACATTGATCATGTATATCTAATTCCCACTTCCATGGTTCCTCCTAAACATGACCATGTTGCGACAATAATCAAACTATTTGCATAATATTTCCACAGAACACATTATCAATTTGATGCATAACATGAATTTGATTATCCTAAAAGGATGCATCCAACTCAATCTCAACATCATCCACATTGATCGCATGAAAATATTTAACGTGATACTGCCAAAGTCATGTCACATTAAAAACATCATACATATTACTATACCTTTATGGAAGAGTCAATTAGTATTCCACAAGCCCAATCCTCCAAAAAATATAAAATGGTACAATAAACATAGACACTAAAATGAACTACCTCAGAATCCTATAGTGAAAAAATCTAGGTGATACCTGAAGGAACAAATGACCACCCAATTTAAAATCAAGTGGTCTTCATTGTCAATTAGCATATGACTTGTAACTTCTATGAGTTATAGCCATATGTTTCTAAATTTTATGAATATAATCTATTATATCATTCACAAGGATCAAATATAAAAACTCAGATTCACCTACCTCTATCCATTATAGAGGCGATATTCATGGACTAAAATAATGTTCCTCAAATGCTTCCATATAAATAGTTGCTTGATAACTATTGTTATAGGTGAAATCAAAGCGGGACATGTTCTTTTACCAAGACCCACAAAAATAAAGAATGCACACCCATAGAATATCCATAAATACATAAATAGTACATTGCAACAACCCATATATATATGGGTGGAAATATATACTCATAAATACATGGATACCCATCACTTTTTGTAATCTCTACCAGAAACGTGATGTAAATCATAAATCATGGTGAAACAAATATGTCATGGTACCCCGTGTTAACTTTTATCTCACAACCATACATATCCCCCAATTTATCCACTATAAAAGCCTCCTATATAGGAAAGAAATGAGCTAATTTCATTTGTCACTCCAAATAAACCAATACAACGTTCATCATTTGAGTCATCCTAGGATGGCCTATAATGAAGTCCATAATAACATCATCTCACATCCATTATGGGATTGGATAAATCTTTATAAAATAAATATATCATTTATGCTATACCATCACATGATGACATACATATAACCATGTCATGAACATTGTAATATTGGTTTTCATTCCCAACCACCAATACTGTAGACATAGGTCACATTACATTTTGGTCAATCTAAGAGGAAATTCCCACTTTGAGGCATGAAACTCACACATAAAATCCTCCCACATACATATAGGCACAATAAAATGGTTGCATGAGTATACTTTATCATTATCATATATAGTTTATCCAGAAGGTGAATTACTATATTCATGGATTCCCCAAAAATACAATCACTCTGGATCCTCATACTTACTCTCTTTGATCAGGATCAGAACCGTGTAATCAACTGATACTGATAGAAGGGTAATCTTATCTTGGACCTCCAAAACCATAATATTTATCTCTAGCAGAAAGGTAATCATCTTCCACTCAGAACTAGAGTCTTGGAAATATTAATTTTGTGTCTTCCTACTCAAAGAATCAATAACAATGTTACCCTTCCCGAGTGTATATGCTATATCAAAATGAAAATATTTCATATACACAACCCATATCTTACTGTGGATATATAAATATTCCTAAAAAATGATATATATTTAAATACTGTTATTGGTATATAAATTAAACTTCTTATACGATAAGAAATTCCACCAAAACATAAAGGAATACAACCTTGAAGATAATTGAATATCATTCGTATGATAGTTACATTCACATATCATCAACTTCCATGAAACATACTCCACAACTCAAACTACGTACATCAAAATTCCTCTATTTATGATCCTAGATACGTCCTAAAATATGGTATTCTCCTCACCCATCTCTAGATGGATAAAACATCAAACAGTAGTAAAACAATTCATTAATTCATATAATGAATTCTCACAATATCTGAACAATTCAAGCTTGATCCCATTATTGTTAAAGTCTAAAATTAGTTCTTATATACGGGAAAATTAATAGATGAACCTATGATAATAAACTACTATCCCAAGATGTAAAGACCTGGAATTTCCATGTAATTTTTTTAAATATATGGGAATTTTACGAGTCTTAGAAAATTGTGGCGCGTGAATCCGAGGCCCGGTGTGCCCAGAATTAATTTCTAAACTTTTTTTCGGGTACGTTCAATAAACGTGCAAGTGGGTTTTTTTAACTTGTAAAGTGGTTCTTGGAATTGAAATCTAAGGGCACCGTTGAATTCACAACACTGATATTTTCATAAGGAGACCTTCACCTTTTCCGCAATAGGTCAAGGATGAAATATAGTTCTTGTGTTTTTTCTGAAAGAAGAAAATAAAATAAAAATGTTTAATATTTTTATTTTTGAAACCTCTCAACATGGGTTATGGCGTTGGGGGCCACCTGAGCCTAAACCCCCCAATTTGAATTCCTAAAGGTGGGGACCACCTGAACCCTCATAATGGGAAAAACCCTTAAAATCCCTCTTTAATGTGGAGAAGTATCTTGAACTTCCTTCACATTAATTGTGCCATACCATTTAATTAATTATTAAAATTAAATGTGCCAAGAAATTAAATTGAAAACATAATTTAATTGGGGTTGGCTCCTCACTTGTTTTTGGTTGGGAGAAATAATTGGAAAAATGGAGGATTTTGGAGGATCATTCTTTCCCAATGAAGAATGCACCCTTCTTCTCCAACGAAGAAGTTCTCCTACAAACGAAGAGCACCATCTCTATCAAAGAATGTTCTTTGGAGATAAGAAAGAGGATGGTGCACAAGCCAGGATCAAAGGTGTGTGGCGGTCGCGAGGAACATCAAAATCTTCAACTTCTTCCTTGTGCCAACACCAACGAACGAATGAGGTAGGGTTTGATGTTTTAAATACCCCCTTACTCGATCTTGATAGTTCTTCATGATTCAAAAGTTTTTGAATTGCTTGCTACTGCTCTAACGTGGGGGGTGCGGGCCAAGTGAACATGGCCCGACCTCTCTGCAATTCCTTGTGGTTTTTGATGAATCTTGCGATGGAGGAATATGGAAACCAGAGACGACTATTGGCACAGGTGGGGCACGTGAATGGAGGACAGTACATTGCCGGTCGAGACGAAGGTGATGGCGCAATCGCACCACCTGATGGAAGAGAGTCGTGGCAGACTACTACACCGCGGCCGCCCTGCCACACCGCGGCCGCCCCGCCGTACCGTGGCACCCCGCCACACCGTGCCACCTAGGCCGGGCCACCCAGCGTAGGTTGGGTAGACCCAAACCGGGTCATCCCAGGCCGTGTTGGTCCGGGTCAGTTCAACAGGGTCGGACTGGACCCAGACCAGTTTCGACCCTATACGCTCTTTTGGCCATAACATTGGAACCGCGGGTCCGTTTGATGAACCTTCTATAGATTTAGAAACCTTGGAGTAGGACCATAATTTTGGTATACACAAATTGATATTTGGATAAAGTTGTGGTATGGTCAGGTTGGATCGAGTATGAATCCAACCGGGCCCTCGGGACTAAAAGGCTAATAACTTATAGACCGGGAGTCCGTTTGACGCACCGCCTGTTATGTTGAAATTGAGGAACTTTGGGATACTTATTTGTGGGACTTCATGACAATTGGAGTATAGAACAGTGTCTTGAGGGGGAGACCCTCCCAGAGACAAGCAAGCTTAGTGCGGGAACCCTGTAGCTGGTTGTGAAAATGTACTAGGATCCTGTGTGGGTCTGAAGACATACTGACGATGTACTAGGATCATGTGTGGGTCTAACTACATACTGAAGATGTACTAGGACCTTGTGTGGGTATGATGATATACTGATGATGTACTTGGATCATGTGTGGGTATGACGATATACTGACGATGAACTAGGATCCTGTGTGGGTCTGACGAAGTACTGATGATGTACTAGGATCCTGTGTGGGTCTAACGACGTACTGATGATGTACAAGGATCCTGTGTGGGTCTGACGATGTACTGATGATGTAATAGGATCCTGTATGGTTATGGCGACGTACTGACGATGTACTAGGATTATGTGTGGGTCTGACGATGTACTAGGATCCTATGTGGGTCTGACAAGGTACTAGGATCTTGTGTGGGTCTGATGGTGTACTACGATCCTTTGTGGATCTGATGATGATTTAGGATCCTTCGTGGGTCTTCCTCTTAACAAAGTAAGATGAATTATTAGTTGCATCTAATCAACTCTACTACCGTACTTACCTTATACCTGGTGTGAGATGAGTATGTACCTTTGTGGTACTTTCCTTTATGATAATACCTTTGTGGTATACTTTTATGTGGTTTACCTATGTGGCACTTACCTTCGTGGTAATTCTTCCTTTGTGGAATAGTTGAGCTTTGGGATTTTGAGTTGGACTTTGTGTTTCCTCATGATTGAGATGGGTATACTTGATAACTTAGGTATATGTATGGGCATATAACTAAGTAGGGTTTTCAGTTGATTTCATGCTTTGTGGTTTATTCTTCATGGGTTTTGTGAGACCTTGAGGGTCTTGAAGTCCCTAATAAGTATCGTTATACTCACCCTTGCATGGGATATGCTCGCACCCTGTTGTTTTTGGTGAAGATGACGGACAATGCTGACTAGAGACGAGGGTACCAGGACTGGAGGTAGTTCAGAGGTGGACCTTAGATGAGGCGTACTGTAGAGACGAATGTTCGAGAGCTGTACCTACCCTTTAGGTAGGATCCTTAGCAGGTGTTCACAGGAGCTGTCCCAGTTTACTTTCACTTTCCAGTTTCTTGTACTTTCCAGTTGGGATTGTATTCTGGCCCCTTTACTTATTGTACTCACTCTACTTACTATTCGGTTTACCTTATGTTTGTATCCAACTGTGTGCTTGGTTGTGTGTGTTTACAGGTTATAAAGGCAATGCCTTCCCAGTTTTAGGGAAATACGCCTTTGTTGCTAGTCACCAGCCCCTGGCCTATAGAAGGCATGCTTGGGGTAGTCACAACATGGGCCCCGAGGGACGGGTTGGGACATAAGAAATATTTTTGTATAAAAAAAATCTTGGAATTCCCCCAAGAAACCACTTAATGCACCTTCTCTGGGTCTACTAACACACCTTCCTCATAGATGATCATATCTAAAAAGTGTACCATCTTGATCTAGAATTGAAACATCGATATATTGGTATATATTCGATGCTTGATCAGTGTACTCATGACAATGTCATGATTTTGGGAATGATTGTTAAGATTATTGCAGTAAACCATGATGTTATCCAAAAAAACAACCACAAAATGATCATTAAATGGGTGAATGATAAATTTCATCAAGGTGATAAACATAGAAGGAGCGTTCATCAGCCTAAATACTTCATGAGTAACTTGTATAGTCAATACCTACTTTTGAATGTGGATTTTGGTATATCATAAGTCGTAACACTCTGCTGATGATACCCTATTCACAAGTCCTTCATGGAGAACACACAATATCCTCTTATGTAGTCAAAGAGATCATTGATATGCTAAAGAGGAAATCAGTTCTTCCTTATAATTCAGTTATACTTCTGGTAATCAATACCCAAATTCAAGGCCTAATCATCCTTCTTCGAAAAAAAGTGTCAAGAACCCCAAAATGATGTAATCATTCAGATAAATTCCCTACTTGTCAACACTTATAGATGATTACTATGTTCATGATGCTCTATTAGTTCCATTCTATAAGGTGGAATAGAAACTAGTTCATCACAATGCATATGCTCAATTCAGTTATACTTCAGGTAATCAATACCCAAATTCAAGGCATAATCATCCTTCTTCGAAAAAAAGATTCAAGAACCCCAAAATGATGTAATGAGTTAGATAAATTCCCTACCTATCAACACTTATAGAAGAGTATTACGTTCATGATGCTCTATTAGTGCCATTCTATAAGTTGGAATAGAAACTGGTTCATCACCACGAATACGCTCAATTTTAAACTCAACTTCCCTCTCAGGTGGAAGCCCTGAGTGGTTCTTAGGAAACACTTCCTAGAATAGGTGCACTATGGGTGCAATGTAAACATGAATTATATCCCCATCATCAAAAAAAGGATTACAAACTAAGCAGCGAGCTCCCATAGTTTCTGATGAACTAGACCTTCATGGACTTCCTGGATATCCTACTCTACACGATGAGCATACTATTTTCCCTATAGATAAATAAAGTTCACTCTCAAATGGTACTAATGGAAATTGTATTGGTATGGAACTAGCTATTCCATACCCATAATATATCCAAATCCTCACTACGGAAAAATCACGATTTAGCGGTGGTTTTGAAAAACTGCCGCTAAATCGTGCGTCGGGAAACTATTTGCGGCGGCTTTGAAAACAATCGTAGAACGTTTCGTAGTGGTTTAAACCGCCGCTAAATGATTTAGCGGTAGTTTTTTTATTTTTTTTTATATTTTTTATATTTTTTATATTTTTATATTTTTTATTTATTTTATTTATTTATTTTATTTATTTATTTTATTTTATATATTTTATATATTTTATTTATTTTCATATTTATTTTATATATTTTTTTATTTTCGTTTTTATTTTATTTATTTAATTTATTTTCGTATTTAATTTATTTATTAACTTCGTATTCATTTTATTTATTTATTTCATATTTATTTTATTTATTTATTTCGTATTTATTTTATTTATTTCATTTAATTTGCATTACTTTATTTACTTTATCCATGCATGCATGCTCATGCCCATGCACATGCCCATGCAAATGCCCATGCAATATAAAGAAATACTGCATTTGGTGAGATTTGAACCTCTAGCCTCTTGCATATTTTCCAAAGACTTTACCACTCCAGCAAGCTCGTTATGTGGTTAATAAACAGAATTTAATATACTTATATATACTAATTGAAAAAACAAATAATACATAACTAATAGATATAAACTCAATAATAATTAAACAATAAGCAATAATCAATAATTAATAACCAATAATTAATAATTAATAATTATTGATTTATTAGTTATTTATTGAGTTATTTATTATTATTTCCTGTTTATTATAATAAATAACAAATAAATTCGAATAATATTTACATAAATTATAAAATTATGAAAATAAAATAATAAAATAATAAAATAATGAAATTAAAAGAATAAAAAATAAAGAATAAAGAATAAAAAATAATAAATAAAGAATAATAAATAATAAATAATAAATAATAAATAATAATAAATAATAAATAATAATTAACAAATAACAAATAAAAAATAAAAATAAAAATAAAAATAAAAATAATAAATAATAATAAATATATAATAGATAATAAATAATAAATAATAAATAATAAATAATAAATAAGAAATAAGAAATAAGAAATAAGAAATAATAAATAACAAATAACAAAAAATAAAAAATAAAAAATAAAAAATAAAAAATAAAAAATAAAAAATAATAAAAAATAATAAATAATAAATAAATAGTAATAAATAATAAATAATAACAAACAAATAAAAAATAAAAAATAAAAAATAAAAAATAAAAAATAAAAAATAAAAAATAAAAAATAAAAAATAATAAACAACAATTAATAATAGATAATAATACATATATAATAAAAAAAAATGAAATAATAACTAATAACTAATAAATAATAAATAATAAAAAATAAAAAATAATAATAATAATAAATAATAATAATAACCATTAAATAATAAATAATAAATAAGAATAATAATAAATAACACATAATTAATAATTATAATTAATTAAATAAATAATAATAAATAATAAATAATAAACAATAATTAATAATAGATAATAATACATATAATAAATAATAAATAATAAATAATAAAAATAAATAATAAATAATAAATAATAACTAATAAATAAAAAATAAGAAATAATAATAAGAAATAATAAGAAATAATAATAATAAATAATAATAATAAACAATAAATATTAAATATTAAATAATAATAATAAATAACACATAATTAATAATTATAAATAAATAAATAAATAATAAATAAATAATAATAAATAATAAGTAATAAATAATAAATAATAAATAATAAACAACAAACAATATATAATAAATAATAAACAATAAACAATAAATAATAAATAAGAATATATAATATATAATATATAATAAATAAAATATTAATAATAATAATATTAAATAATATATAATAAATAATATATAATAAATAATAAATAACGAGTAACAAATATTATTATTAATAATAATAAATAAAAAATAAAAAATAATATAGAATAAAAATATATAATAAATATTAAATAATAACTAATAAATAAGAAATAAGAAATAATAAGAAATAATAATAAATAATAATGATAAATAATAATAGTAAACAATAAATAATAAATAATAAATAATATTAATAATAAATAACATATAATTAATAATTATAAATAATAAATAATAAATAATAAATAATAAATAATAAATAATAAATAATAATCAATAAAAAATAAAAAATAAAAAATAAAAAATAATCAGTAAATAATAATAAATAAATAATAAATAATAATAAATAATTATAAATAATAATAAATATATAATATATAATAAATAATATATAACAAATAAAATATTATTAATTATAGTAATAAATAATATATAATAAATAATATATTATAAATAATAAATAACGAGTAAAAAATAATAATAATAAATAATAAAAAATAAATAATAAATAATAAATAATAAATAATAAATAATAAATAATAAGTAATAAATAATAAATAATAAATAATAAATAATAAATAATAAATAATAAATAATAAATAATAAATAATAAATAATAAATAATAAATAATAAATAATAAATGAAACACATGAAAAAGTATAAAAATGCGTGATAAGGGATGAAAAATTATGAAAACGCATGAAAACAAATGGAGAGGCATGAAGAAGGAAGCATTAGAAAGCATGAGAATGCATGAAAACTCATGAAAACTCTGGAAAACCCCTTAATAATTCAACATAATCATCATAATAACCCACAAAGAACCATTGTTAAAGATAAAAAGTCATGGAAACCCAAATAAATAGTAATAAATGGACTAACCGTTAAAACCCGTCAAAACGGTCATAAAGTGGCAAAAACATTGGACTCACAAGAATAGAGATAGCTTATGATCCGAGAGCCTATTCTAGATTCGCGACCAGTCAAATCAAAGATCCTAAAATGATCTTCAAGATGATAGGTGAAAGAGGCCGAATGGACCGGTGGATCGAAAGTTACGACCATTTAAAAAAAACTGACGGGGAACGGGTGCTAGAAACGAGGCATCGAAAAATAAAAGAAACCCGATACCCACTAAAAAGGCCATAACATATGATATAGGAGTCCATGTGGGCGCCACAACCAGTCAAACAGAAGCTCATGGAACGAACTACGATCTGGAAGGTGAAGGAGTCTGAACTGACATGCGGATCGAAAGTTAGGTCTGTTTGAAGACAAGTTTGACGGGACTCTGGTGACAGAAATAGGGTTTTGGAGGCCTTTGGAGGGGTTTCTGGGGTCAAAAAACATGACAGAAGCTTTATTGTGTTGAATTGGTGTGTATCTTTCTTCGCTGACTTCGATTTGATATGTGGTAGAGCCCAAATGGACACCCGGAGCAAAAGTTGTGGCCGTTTGAAGTTGGAGAACTTTTTTCAACTTTCTTATAACTCTCATATATTTTGTATATTAGACTATCTCACAGTTTTGATTACACGTGCCTCTATATCTCTTCATGATCTTTGATTTTACTAGTTGTGGCACTCTAACGGACCCCCAGATCAAAAGTTATGGTCATTTTAGTGATTTCGGGATTTCTCATGTTTTTTTATTTTTTTCTTTTCATTTCACGGCGGTTTGACCCAAACCGATACTATTTCTTGGAGGTTTTTTAAAAAACTACCTCTAATCCTCAAAAAAATTAAAAAAATAAAAAAAAATATTTTTTTTACACATTTCACGGCGGTTTTAAAAACCGCCGTGAAATACCGGCCCAAAAGCTATTTCGCGGCAGTTTTTAAAACCGCTGTGAATAAACCGCCGCGAAACGCCTATTTTCCTATAGTGCATAACAAAGATAGTATTTAATGATGCCAAAAGAATTGATACTCCCTATCCTTAAGAGAAAAAACCTTACATAAATAGATGTCCCTCGACCGTACACATAATGTTGTGTCGACCATCATAACGCCACTCATAAACACCACCATCAGACTCAAACTATTATATATTCAACCAGATATAAATGTTTGAGAGTATCAAGTATTAAATAAGGTAGAAAAAATCAAAGAAGTTATAATAATTGTAACTCTGACACTTGATGGAAAAGTATCATTATCCAAATTTTCATGATGAACTACATATAAATATCCTTCCTCTATTCTATGTGTTGTAGTTGGAGTCCCATGAGCTACACCAGTCTTCTGATACAAGCACTCTTTCCCTAACAAACCATGTCAAGTTTAATTATCAGCACGACTAAAAGAAATCCAAATAAAAGAATGATATGCGGTATAAAACCACCATATTCTACTATAAATCTACTTATCTCCTCCTTTATGACCCCTCAATCGAGGGTTTATCCAATACAAATACAAGTGACCCATCCCATAATAAGATTATCACTCCACCATAGGTTGGTGACACTAGCTTTGAATGAGACCTGACATAACACACATGTGAAATATATTTGTTTACTTTTCTATGTAACTGATCCTTCTATCCAGCTTCTATTTTTTACATCTCCCTGGATAATGGTTTCATATCGACTATTCCTCCTCTTGGAAGACATACCTCTATACCTTCTATAAAAAATCCCATGAATTCCACTGGAATCCTCATTTAGGTTCTCTTCGAAAATGAGATCATGATTCACCAATTATAAAAAACACTTTTATAAAAATATGTTAACCTTGTATTTAATCACACATTTATTACCATAATAAACATGTATTGCTTCAGTTACCTCCTCCACTTCAAGAATTGAAACAAAGAACTAAAAATCAGTGAAGAGACCAACATAGTCCATCATGGAAATACCCCTGGGGTATATCACATAATCTATACTAATTTCTCCCACTAGTGTATCTCTAGGTAAAAATTATTAGTAAACATCTCTTGAAAGTTATTCCCTACCATGTTCTCCAGAAACTCATCCCACGTCACAAAATCTTATAATCAGTTCACTGATCCTCACAAAATGTAAGATTTTAACTTAACTCTGCTCTCTATAAGAGTCTCTATATGATCAAGTATCATATTTATGGACCCAATCCATAACTCAACATCCTTAGGTACACCCTCTTAGGTGAATATTGGATAGTGGTGCAAATAGAAATCTAGTGTGAATTCAGACATATTCTATACAACTCACTCTGGATTACTTTCTATGAACTGCATAAATAAATAAAATTTCTCATTAACCTTCTCTTTCAACCCTTCACCTAAAACTATTGGGTCCCTAGGTTATACTAATGGAGGATCATTTCCATCCATGTACTCATATCATCCAATCAAAAAGAGTCATTTTATAGATATATCTCTATAATTACAATAAAAAGTTTCAGCACACATGACACATTATTAACATATTTACATAATAGGGGTTCATATAAATCCATCACATGTTATCCCACATACCCTGAAACGTAGTCAAAACTGAGGTACTATCACTGTCGTCAACTATATCTCACATGGTTTGTAGCTAATATTAGGTGAAACAGTTTCATAATTTAGGTTTCTAATTAGGCAACCATTTTGTTCATTTCAAATTTCCACATTTGGAATCATTTTAAATTAATATTTCCATATTGGGAAAGATTTCATTTTTAAAATACTCAATAATGAAAAGAATTTTCTCTACAACCATTTTTTTAAAAGAAACTCTTTTCTGTGCATGTCTAAAATGATAAATGTCACATAAAATATTATGTTCCTATTATGATGCATGTTTACTCAAAATTCATTCGATAGCAGGAAACAATGAAAAATAACATACAAAAAAGTCCATCATGCATGGTGAAATAACATTCAATTTTAATAGAAAAAATCCGTAGCATCAATCCTACCATGGGTATTTGAGTTTTCCATTATACAAGGGTTATCTACTCCCATTCACGAGATCATGACCAAGGAATGACTTATAATAGTCTCTTATCTACCATTACCAAATAGTAAGGTAAGAAAAAATAAATAAAAAACCCTATAATACCACTTTGTAACATCTTGAACTGGGTTACACATGATGGTTCCTTGATCCAGTTGGTTACATGACCTCTGTTTCACATCCCTGTATGCCAGAGGCTACCAAAAATAACAAATGTTGAAAACTCCGAGAGGGTCCCAATATTAGGTATGGTTCCACCATCCATGCCCTATCCTAAATCCCAAATCTTCTATCTAACAGAGGTATCTTTCCCTCATCATGTCAGGAAAACATGAATTCTATTCATGTACCAATCAGGTATCATGAGTAGGGTGTGAGTAGAAATTAGTTGGCCAACAATAATGATGTCTATTAAAATATTATTTTTATAATAGTGTGTATAGTTGTATAAGTAATATAGTTCAAAATATAAGGTATTTTTTTTAAATTAAATTACCCTTTAATTAACCATATAAAACACTAGTATCATGATGAAACCTAAACCAAAAATACATGCTTTGGCCTGAGATAGAGTTTGAACCGTCAACCAAATGTATAAAACATCTCATTCCATAATGTGTTTCCACTCATAATTTAATTCTAATTCACATTCATACAATGGGGTCCTAGAGAAGCTTTATATAATCCCATTGATATTTTGAGAAATAGTCCCTATCCCACAACTTAGTGATCACATGAAAAATATATATAGTGTGACTATAGAAGTAGTTAGAAACCTCAGGGGTATTTGGATCAGAAGTAACTATCCCACAACATTTTCATAAATATCACATCATATGGTACCACATTCACAATTCACCTATCAACCAATTCCATGATTCATTCTTCAACCCATATCATAAATTTATTTATTAAAAAAATCATAATTTATAACCATAATTTAAATTCATTCAGTACACCCCATGGGTTTCAATAAGTTTCCTAATTACATTAATTAATCTATTTTATATTCACATTATTCAAAAAATTAAATAATCCCTTTTTCCATCATTCTCATTATCATATGGTAAAAATTAATTTAATCAATTAAATTTGAAATTAGATGCAATTTCACAATTTTATAATTTCAATTTACTCAATAAAATACCCCAAATTATAATCAATACTATGGGAATTAAAATTATACCACCTAACTCAAGATTGTTGATATATTTTTGGGAAATAAAAACTCCAATTTGATGTGGAAATATTTAAATCACAAAGACATGAGTGATCTGTGACCAATACATAATACAAAGATCCAATGGAACAAGATCTATCCAAAATAATATCTAAAACATCATCAATAGAGTAAAACACATTCTCCTTCATTGAGAAATATGGGGTGGAGAGAAGAGAAACAAAATGGGGAAGAAATTAATTACCAAAAAAGAGATAATTGTTCAACCAGATTTTTATTTGGAAATAAATGCGTTTGAGGTTCCTTGTAAACCTCATGATAGATTCCAATTTTGATGGAAAATGTTTATTTCCCATATGGGGTGATTAATATTTAAAATATATGGTTTTGGTAAAATTATTAAAAAAATTTATGGGGATTAAAACTTCGACACTTGATTTCCTGGGATGAGGCACACATGTTTCCAATCCATGTGCCTTAACCATGAACCTTTATATAGAGGATGCATAGTTTCTCCTAATTGATGCATGGTATGAAAAACCATTTCACAACTATGAAAACCCCATATATTTAAAGGATTATGTTTTTGGGAGGGAGGCCACATGGGTTGGCGAAACCATGCACCAACCATGCACCATCTCATGTGCCTCCAAAATGGTACACAATTTTTACTTGGGAAATTTTTATGGTTTTCCCTAAAAATGCGCCAACCATTCTTATCCCCATGGGATTTCTAATTTCACTAAGTTCACTTAGAACAAACCCAAAAAAATTCAAGATATGGTGTATCCAAAAATAATGTTTAAAGAGTATAACGAAATGAATATGGGGCATCCCAAGAATGGTTGGGATCTTACATTTCTCACCATCCTCTAATATTTCATGATCCATTCATTATATATAAAAATTATAATAACTTATATGATCCTTATCTTGGATAAGAAATCATGATCCTTTCAACACAATGAATTAACCTCCATGTTCTCTTTCCAAAGGTAGTAATGTATTGAGTAGTCAGAGTCATTCACCAACTTCAACCATCTTATGTAACAAATAGTCATCTCATTCTATGTGAATATGTACATTAATATTTTATAATACAAATATATATCAAACATTTCTCATTAATTATAATGACTATATATGATTAATGAAATAATTTAAATAGTTATCTCTAAATATTGAGAAGGTTAAATATTCCCATGAACTTTTAATTTTCAAGATGCATAAGATATCACTATATCATTATACATCAAGACACATCCTAATATCCACTTCAATGCAACACTATATATCAAAAACCCTTCTATAATATATGGTAATGTGAGATAAGGTAAACTTAATAACATTCTCTTTAATTTCTTTAAATTTTATTTATATTCATCTATCCCAAAGAACTTGGAGCACTTTAAAGTTAACATGGTTACTGAAATAGATATTCATGATAAATTCTCAATAATGCATTGATAAAATGTAGCTAAACCATGAAAACTAGGGATATCATTTATCATGGTTTGTATGGGTCTATATTAAAGAAAATATCTTTCTTGATCTATATATATAGACTCAAATTAGGTTATATTACCAAATAATAAATATTTTTTAAGAAAATTTTACACTTGTTAAATTATTAATACAACTTCATCTTCCTTAAAATATTCATTAAATTTCTATAGGGGTAGTCATAATCATCCTTAATATTTTAATATAATACAATATCATTAATAAATAAAACAAAAAATATACCAAGTTTATATATAAAGAATTAATTTATTTAATCATTGAAAATCATGAGGTCGTTTTTAAGAAAAAATGGAAACACTATAAATTAATAGTGTCCATACCTTATATGGAAGGTTTTCTTTAAAATTTATTCCTTCATAGATTTTAATTAATGAAATATTGAATGAATGTGAATCATTTATAAGTATCAAGTTCCCTATATTTGATCATAAATGACATTAATACAATCCATATGATACATATTTGTGATGTGACTTCTTATGTTCCCAATAATTGATGTAGAGTCCCATTAATCCAAATTTATTCTTAATGGAATGAATAGTTGCAGAAAATTATTATGCACTTCATTGGTTGAATTCCTTTCCAAGTTTTTCATGGAGTTTTTTCTTCAATTCCTTCAACATAATTGGTTCTATTATATATAGAGTCTTTTAAATAGTTATAGTTATAGGTACATGTTCTATTGAGAACTCAACTTCACAATTTAGAGGAAGACAAGAAATCTATTATATAAATACATCAAAAAATTCTATCATAAAAGGAATATCTTCAATGTTTTGTTTATTTTAAACCATATGAGACAAATACCCATTTGGAATATAAATAAATACCCATTTAATGTATGTTATTTCTATAGGAAGTTCATATTTATCACCGCATTGATAGAAAATCACAGGTTGGGTTGGAATATAAAACATAACTTACAATAATTAGTTATTGATATGTAATTTATGTGAAAAGATTAAATACATGAATATTATAACAAGAAATTCAATAATAAGTATAACACCTTTATTTATAGGAATAACAATATAAAAAACTTTAGTTGGTGTAGAATCATAGACCTTACATTTGATCGTCGTACTATAAGGTGTTTTCATTTCTACCTCAACTTGTAGTCATCATGGTTATGAATTGAACTTAATTGAGAACTCTCCTAATATAAAGTAATTTTTATAACTATTCTCAAATAGGGTACAAATATATTTGATCATACCTATAACCCACTGAACATTATAATTTCATCTTAAACACTATGGTGAAACAATAATTGTTAGAATGGACTTAAGGAATATTTGATTAGAGTGATCATTAATGAAAAATAATTTTTAGGATTTCTAAATCATGACACCTTGTTTAAAGTATATGACACTTTGGGTTTAACTAAGGTCATCTATTATTGTCACCTATTCAAATACTTCATGATATTTCATAATAAAAATATGAGTTATACTAGAATATCCCCTAAGAGTATCAACCAGGTGCACAATAAGT
The DNA here is from genome assembly GCA_963277665.1 of Viscum album. Classification (NCBI taxonomy): domain Eukaryota; kingdom Viridiplantae; phylum Streptophyta; class Magnoliopsida; order Santalales; family Viscaceae; genus Viscum; species Viscum album. Next base: position 1,877,285,802 of record OY728142.1, on the reverse strand, counting down.
GCAAACTCACCATGCACCAGAATGATGGCCATGATATACCAAACAAAATATTTTTGGGATTTTTACCCTAAGGTACATCTATCCCCAAAACAAGTTATCTTTTAGTATCTACAAAGAAATGTTTTCTAGGAAGATTTCACTCCTTTTTTTATTATATCATAGGAAGATATATTATATATAGGAAAACAAATAGGATTTTTACTAATGTATTATTATCATAGTTTCAAAAGGTAACTAAGAATTACTTTTATAACAACTATATAAATAGGTAATTTAATACATATATATTGTATCTTATTATAAGAATGCTCATTTCAAAACATATCAATCTATTATATAATCAAATAGGTTTATTACCTTTAGAAACATGGATACATAATCTACTTATTCATAAGTAAAATAAATCATATCATACTATTTTCATCATAAATATCAACCTTTTTAGTCATTTCATACTTTATATATTACTTCATAACATTGGTAATGGAAACATAAGAAATGGTGGGCTAAAATTCTTAGTATGGGTAAAATAAGAGATATTAGTGATTAATTAAATATAAGATGATCATTAGGAAGTTATAGCATGATAATAACATTTTAAAAACATACCTTTAATATAATAAGTCAATATCTTGAGTCATGGAATAAATTTCATAAGTTCATAAGACCAGGATAATAATTGAATCAATGAATCTGGCATAAATTTTTTTGTTTATGCCTATGAATAGAAAATAATTTTTCTATTAGTAAATGATTAAAACTAAGAATATTATATTGGATTAGGTTCAATACCTAAGACATCATAGTATTAAAGGTTCACTCACATGATCACAATAGTTAGAATATTCCCTTACTAAAGTTGGTTCACTCTTCATTCCAATCCTATTTATCTCATGAGATATCCAAAATTACCCATTACATTGGAGGGTGATATTATTCTTGGTCAATCCATCACATAATAAAAATCATAAATATTTACGAAAAAATATCGTAACAAATTTATCATATCATAACCCTTGAAAACTGAATGTGTTTTATAAACTTTTTATCAACGAATAACCCATGAATGTGAAACATGTTTCATAAACATTTCCTCATAAGATAACTAAATAAAAATAAATGACTTTCATATTTATTTCATCCATTTATCATATCATAACCCATGGAAACAGAATAGATTACATAAAAATATTATCATCAAAATCATAAACCACATTAGGAATGAATAAGGATTACATCATTGAATTATATCTATAGTAAATATTAGGAAACATCAAATGGTGTCATATTTTCTTAAAAATTATTTTAAAATATCACATGGATTATTTATTAAGAGAAATAAAATTTTCTCTTTAAAAGAATATAGTTTAACCCTAAAAAATTCCAAAATTTTAAGGAATGCTATTTTATTGAATATAACCATTGAAACATGTAAAGTAATATTCAAAATATTATTTATTTATGATATAGGGATGTTTCTTTCCATATATGTTGAATTTAAAAAAACTTCCATTCACAGTTTGGTAAAAAAAATATAAAAGTACCTAATTTGGAAATATAAAGATATTATATTTATTCAATTTTTAATGAATTAAATAATGGGTAAAATATACATTTATTAATCAAAATAGAATACTAAAAACACTATTGATTGTTTTAGAAAACATCGAAAAGGAAGAAAAAAGATACTCGAAAAAATTGAAAAATTAGCTGAGTATTCCATAAAAATAATCTTTTAGTTTCTTGTATAAAGGGATGAATTAGAGAGGAAAAAATTTAGTCTCCAAAAATATTATAGGATAATATTATTAAATATTTTATTAAGAGGTATATCATGAAATTTAATCATCAAAAACTTATTATAAACAATCCTGATAAATAATGACATTGTAACATAAACGCTTACATAAGGTTCTATATTTATTGAATGTTCACTATAATTAAGTATAACATATTTATATTTATTAATATTATATATCATAATAATATATATGTATAAAATAACACATATTATCACTTTATAATATTTCATCACATATTTAGTAATTACTTTTTAAAATCATCATTTCTGGCCACTAACTTTTTCCTTATTGATAAGAAATTTTGTTTATTAGTTCTAGACATTTTACTTTTGTAATGGTTAAAAAATCCCTATTATGTTAATAATGATATATATATATATATATAATATAATTTGTTGATATAATTTAGAGTAATCCATTACATTCGAAGAAAAAAATTTAAATTACACCATTCTTAGTGATAGTAGGCCATATGTACACAAGAACTATGTTTTCACTTTTTAAAAAATCAATAAAAAGAAATGTAAATAATAATTCAATTTTATAGAATAATTATTATATTATATAAATCATCTATTAATAAAATGTATCTCTATGACCATTAATGTGTAAATTAATAATGAATCAGTTAAATTTTTGGAGGTGGTAGTCCACATGTACATTATAATGGTCAGGTTCCTCCTAGTCTATTACATTGATGGTTTTTGGTTTTTCGAATGTTTGTAAGAGGTTAGGAGAGAGTTCGAAAAAGTTTTTTTGCTAAATGGTGGATAAAGGGACATTACACGTCGTGTAGTTGGGTTACACGATGTGAAACCCTGTTTGACAACTTTTCCTGGAGGTTTCACAACATGTAATATTTTTGGGTTTTGAAAATAAAAATATAAAGAGGTGAAACATTTTTTAGCAGAAACCAAACCCTAATTACCACATGATGTGAAGGGGTATTACATGTTATCTAATATTCCAATGAAGTTCTATCTTAAAATTTCTTTTCAGCAAAATATTCATACATTTTGACATGCCATCTACCGCCTACCATTCCAGAAAAATAATAGTCATCCCAAGGAGTTATTTGATCCTTATCTCTCCATATATGATCCTATGATATTAGTGATTTCACATTGGCGATCCATGGTGATCTAAGGTGAGTTATACCTTTATTTTATTAATATTTACCTCAGTTTAATCCTATTTTCATACATATATTCTGATAATTCTATGAAGTCAGTTTACCTATATTCCTAATGGTGTTCCAATAGATTGTCGTTGGTGTGGTGGTTTCATGGGACCCTCATATGAATTTAGATCTCAAAAGAGACCTAATTATAGGTTCATCATGTAACCCGTTCTTGTGCAAGGAACATTGACATCCCTTCGAGGTAGTATTTCCTTCATTTCTCTTTATTATGCATCATAAGGGAGGGGTTTTTACTTTTTTTTACCTATGGATCATAGTTGTGCCAGCATAATTTAATATAAGTAATCAGTTAAATGAAATTAATGGGAAATGGAAGTTTCTTTGCATGATTTTTATTTCTTTCATTTTTTTGCAATCTTGGGATTATTCGGGTAAGATGCCCCACTGGAAATCATGACCATTGGGGGTCCTTGTTTTCATAATAAATTGTTTTCATGTTGTTTTATTTCTATTAAATGCTTATATATGTAAATTGGTTAACTCTACAAATTTGGCTAATGGTTATATGGATTAGGATTATACAGTTTTTATGATAACCCTTGAATTAACAACTAGAATTAAATAACTGATGGCTTATTAAATCTAGAATTTTGTTTTATTTGAAATGTGTTATAGTGTATTTTTGAGCACTATTGTGGATTGTGAGTTGAATAAGGTGGTGAAATAGAGTCTGAGGTTGAGAGATTTATTAATTGTGGGATGGATGATAATTATTGTATAGTACGGTTACAATCAGACTGTGCGGTGACGTGTTTCTAGATGTGGTTGTGCATGGATGGTTTTGGAGGGATAAATTTTAGAAATGATGGGGATGGTTTGTATAGGTAATTCTCCTGGATTTTCATTGTGTGTATCTTGCATAAATCTTTACACCATATATAGATACCTATGGATGTTATATCATGAATGGGTGTTTACTAGAGAGGAGATGTGAAGTAGGTTAATTTACCTTGGTTTATCTATTTTTTATGACTTTTTCTGTATTGGTTTTTGTGTGAAATGCTTAGTAGTTTCCCAGGTAGTGATGGAATGAATAAATGTTTGCTGTTGATGTTTGGAATGGCTCAGTTGGTTTAGTTAAATAAATGAATAAATAAATTTTTAAATAACATATGGCCTTGGTTAAATTAATTGGATGGGAAAATGAATCAGTTTTATAGCTTAGCGCATGATTTCATGCATTTAGAGGTATTATCAAAGGGGATGGGGTGGTGAATTGGTTACTGTTTTGATAACACATAGAATGGGTGTGGGTTTTTGGAGTCTTATATGAATATACTTATATTTTCCTTGATATTTCTATACACACCCCACAATAGTTGAGCATTATGTGATAAACACCCCCATTATCACGGGGGATGGTGTCTTTCCCAAACATAACAGTGGGAGGATGGATGGATGGACACCCAATATTCCCTATGCCTTTTTCTTAGTGGTGAGAGGACAATATTATTTGGGAAGGTTGTGGGTTGTGGCTCTGGTGCGTGATGGTGAGTTTTGATTTCCCTAGTGTGTTCAGGTTGAGATGTGTTGTGGTTTCCTAGGTGTCTTTGGGATGAGATGAGTTGTTCTTTCCCAGGTGCCTTTGGGATGTGATGTGGTTCTGGACTGGGTTTCTGTAGGTGGAATGTGATGCGGTTTATTGAACAAGTGTCTATGGGTGGTATGTGATGTTGTTTTTGGACTAGGTGTCTGCGTGTGGGATGCAATGTGGTTTGTGGCCCAGGTGTCCACGGGTGGGATGTGATGTGGTTTTGAGTCCCAAGTGTTTGTGTGTGGGATGTGATGTGGTATGTTTAGAATAGGTGGGAGTGCTATGATGTATGACGTTATGGTGTGAGTGAAACTAATTAGTGGGAAAGTTGTGCGAGGTAACCTAACATCAATGTAAATTATGTTATATTACATGACTTGTGTTATTTCGTGAGCATACCTTAGTGTGGGTTGGGTGGTTAGTATAACTGCTTAGGTGCTATTTGGTTCTGCTATTTTCTCATAGGAGAATTAATATTCTTATTTAACATGTGCATGAGAGACCTCAATTTTCTTATTTAGTATACTTGTATGCTCACCCTATAAATATAAATTGCCTTTAGGTTTCCATGAAGATTTTTCAGATCATGATGGACCTTAGTAGCTTAGATTTTAATAGTTATCTTGTCACTTCTTATCTTTACATTTTATTGGTTCTTCAGATACATTTGTATTTGTGTAAGTTTAATTTTTCACATGCATGTAGGATGAATTTTAGATTTATTATATATATATATTAGAGTTTCTTGTGGATGGTCCATCATATATATTGAACATATTTTCTAAAAAAGGGTAATTCCTACTATATTGTGATATTTTTCAACCCTTGGTGCTAGTCACCAACTAGGGGCCTACTGGAGGCTTGATTGAGGGGTTATTGTATCCCTTTATTCTTTGATATCCCATGAGGGGTATCTTGGTGAAATGGTGTCATAAAAAAGTGGTATTAAAGGAAATGGTTCAGAGATAGGATGGAGTTTGGATATAGGAACAATGGTGATTTCATGGGATGTTATGGAAACAATTACAGTTGACCTTGGTGGGTTACATAGTCTAGTGAGATGAACTATATAAGTACCCTACCATAAAACATTACATAATCATGAATTAAATGAATAATTCACATAGAGGATCTTTTTAGGTTTAGAGTTTTAGAGAATTAGGACATAACTATTACATCTCAAAAAATTACAAAGTAGACACTTCTACTAAGTTTACATAAAATAAAAACTCTTAAAAAGAAACATGTCTAGTTCCATGTTTTAGATAGCATGTCTTTCCTTGATCCCATCCTTAACCCTATTCATCTTTAAGTACTGTGGAAAACATTTCAAAAACTTGGGATGAGCATAAAAAGCCCAGTAAAGGATACACAAAAAGGAAAAATGTTAGTTTTTCAAAACAACAAGTAAACCATGAATACTTTATCAAAGTAATAATTTCACCTTTATGAAGTAGTAAATACTCTTCATTGAATAAAAGATCACTACTTATCCTTTGTAACCAAAATATTACCATAAACCCATATAAAGAACACATAACATAAAAAGGTAACTTGGGACATAAACATACTTAAATGGAATAACCATATGGTCGACTTCCACAGATATCACTACATGGAAAATCCATTCGGCTGACTTCCATACCCAATGCATTAGAGGTTATAACATAACCACCTATCCTGGTATTCACGACACCACCCATCATATGGTTTATCACGTAACCACCCATCAAATGTCCAAGTACCATTATAAAATCATAAGACATAAAACAAATATAATGGAAAGAAAACATTTTCACATTTCAATCACAATATATCATTTAAATATATTGAAATAACAAATCCATTATAAAAACCATTTTGAATACCACAATATATAAAAGTGTATATGGTATTTATTTCATTTTAAAAACATTACGGCTTATTGAGGAAGCCAAATACCAAATAATACTCGTGGCGGCGGAAAAGGAAATTGTCACTATGTACATTAAAATAAACATTCCTTTTTGTCATTTAGTAAAACAATTCGTAGAAAAAGATTCCCTTTGAATGAAATGAAAATTCAAAGGTGTTTTATACAGTGTATAAAATAAATTCTTGTATTAGAACAAAAATATATCTCAATGAATGGAGATTGAGATGAAGAACCTTACAAAGATGGTGTCCATAGATTAAGGATAAATCAATTACATAATTTATGTGTGACAAATATAAATAATCCTAATATAAGTGGATATTAAGTGTAAAACAATCAGAGTCATTCACACATATTCATAGCATGATATATTCAAGGAGTACAAGTTTAACCCAAAGGATTGAAATTGAGTTAAGAAGTTCCCTTGCAAAAATTTGACAGCCTAACGACGTCACTTTAAAATTCATAAAATTAGTTGATGAGGGAGAAAATGGTATCTCATCACTTGGAAATAAAATTTACAGAAATAAGGATATATAATAACATATCCCAACATAAGAATATGTAAATTAAAAGACCTAACAAAAGAAGTCTTTTTAAAAAGAAGAGGGTGAAAGGTTACCTTACCGATTTGGGTAACTTTCGAAACGTACACCCCATGAAAGAAGGACTATAAAAAATTGATGTAAATACTCATAAATGAAATTATATTAAACAAAGAGTAGAATAATGTGCAGTACATACACCAATCAAAGGAAATGGAGGAAAATGTAGCATAAATCTCACGGGAATAAAAGTGAGAAGAAAAATCCCTTCTAAAAACTCGGCAGCCTAACAACGCTACTTAACACTTCAAAAAATAGATTTATGGGATCAAATAGGGTCTCTCATAATATTAACATAAAAATTACAGAATGAGGAATATAAAAGAACATCCTCAAACATAAGAAATATGAGCTTTAAAGAAATGACATAAAAGAGAGTACTTAAAAAGAAAGAGAGAGGTAGGATCCCTTACCTCAAGTCCGATTTGTCTTGTTTGTTTCTTTATATTCCTGAATAATAAGATTTGTTCAATTTATAATTTCTTAAGGAACTCCTTTAAAGATTATTATTCAGTTCATATCACATATTATAATGTTATAATAATTGGTTAATAATGTGAGTTCATATCAGAGGTTTTTGTCGATGTTCGGTACATGAGTAAAAATTGAACTTGTTGGAAAATAATTTTCCATGTAGTTATAAGTACATCATCTCCAGAATAGTATTAATTATTTAATTATCATATATATCAGGTATATATTCATTTTATACTATTCCATAACATTTGGAGATAAAAATAAATGAAATGCACCGTTCATGGAGACGGTAGGCCGTACATATGCATGAACGCTACTTTCATTTCTTTGTCATATTAATAGAATTAAAACTAAATGAGATATATATATATATTATAATTCCAGTATAATATATATGTTATATATGTCACATAAGTTCATTAATTTCATTATTTATACATTCCATGTATTGAATGAATGAGTCACATCACTTGAGGGGGCGGTAGTCCACACTTCCTCAAATGAAATTATCGCATCTTCACAACATGCAAAGAATAAAGGTATGTTTTAAATGTAAAATACAGAAGAATAGAGATGAAATAAATATAATATATATCATAAATAAATATATTTCCATAATAATGTCCACCATGATAGGTGGTAGGAGAAGATAGAACAATCATCATTTCGTGAGGCAGTAATTCACCATCCACAGAAACAATATGTTCTTTAACCATTAGACGGAGGTGTGTGTAAGTTTAGCTCAAATAATTATCATAACAACATCATAGTATATTTAATATAATGGTTTTGTTACAAAATAAATGAATAAAAAGATTTTAGGGGGTTGGAGAAGCAAAATAAAACAAAAGGACATAAGAGAAGACATTACCTTTAAATCAGGTAACTCCCTTTGGATTGAGCCAAAAGGGTTTCTTGAAGAGCTCTCTGCCTAAGGTAAGGCTTCTAGGATGAATAGAGGGATGTTTAAAGACAAAATTAGCAGAGTTTGGTTGAGCCCAAGGATTTAGAGGTGTGGTTAAGGAGGTAGAGGTGGGGGCCTTTTATAAGGGGGAGGAGGGGCACTCTTGGAAAGTTATAAAATGTTACTTTATTATATAATGATTTTCAGATTTTAAAGGTCCCACAATTATATATTTCGAGGATAAGGTGATAAGAGTTATAAATCCACCCATCCAATAGGTTTTTAAAAAGTTCAGGTCTTTTATTTTACATTATCTTTTCATTTTATTTAAATCGTTAAATAATGAGGTAATCGCTGCATCATCATGGTGTCATAAATAATTTAATTTATTTAATGTCTAAAAATTATAAAAAAATATTACGATGTAGGATATGTTGTTAGTTTATTAATGAATATTTATAGTCTAAAATATGACTTGTATAATCCCATGTAAAAAATGTTTTAGTAAAACAATGCATGTTTGTGACATTTTTATTTTAACTTTAAATTAAAAGTTATTAATGTCATTTTCTTTACCAAGTGGCTCCATGGGGTCCCCAAGTTGACCCATGGATTTTCTAAGTCTTCCATGACTAATAAAATAAGGTTAGGACATGTGTAAAGGTAATTTAATATTATTATAACTTTATTTCTACCTTAAATTACACTAATTACCTCTAATCGTGATTAATAAAACTTAAAAGTTACTATTCACCAAAAAATTATTTTTCATCCCATTGAACCGCATTTTACATCTGAATGACAACCATGTATTTCAAATTTTTTAAATTCAAATCACAGAGGTGGTAAAATTTCATTTAAACAAAAAATCAGTTTTTTAACTACCACTTAGTGGTTTCACTATTCATCAAAAATTGAAGTTTTTCAGAAAAATACCAAAAATTAACCCTAAGCTATATTTGATATTATGAATTCAAAAATGATGTCTATTTTACAAAATTCAAAAAATATAAGTTGCATTAATCAATTTAATAATTAATTCCCGTTGTCAAAACAAATAGCATGTTTTTAAGAAACAAAATATATTAAAAGATTGACACTATTTTAAGTCCAATTTCAAAGTGAAATTAATTAAACGACCACCATTAGATTAAATGGTAAAAATATATTATAACTAAACTTTAAAACCAATTAAAAAGATAATCTATCCATATAAATAAATCATATTAAAAGGAGGTTTTGAATTAAAATACAACATTTTCACTAAAAATGATCTTTATCTGAAAAATAACAAAAATTTACACAAAGTAAATTTTGATGTTCAGATTCTAAAGAAGGATTTTATTTGGTCCAATATAACATATAAAATTTTCAAAAAGTGTATTTAAAAATGGTTCTCCATCAAAAGGCGGTTAATTGACCTTTTAAAGAATATTAGAATATTTACACATAAAATTGGATTCATTCGCATTTTAAGCCTCTAACATTTGTTGGATAAAATTAAAAATATTTGAAAAACATATATAATCATTTTGTAGTTAGTTCTATTCATTCTCTCCATTACAACGACTAGGCTTTAACTACCATTTAAAATAATATTGTTTTATTATTAGAGTGCAACGTAAGATTTCAAAGAAACTTGTTGTTGCGTATTGGATACGCCATCGAGCATAGTGTTCCCTTTAAATTAATATTAATATTTTATTCTCAAATATTAATAAATATAAAAAAGTAATGTTCTTTATTTACCCAGGATGTTACAAACTAGGTCAGGGGATTTACAACCCATGTGGTCCAATGCACAAACTTTGAGCATATTTACTGACCAAGAGAGACATACTTTAATGCTAGGTAGAGACCCATGAAAGGTACATGAATTATAATGAATTTTGTTCTTATTTTAAATAGAGTGTTTTGGGAAAGTTAAAATGAATGAAATAAATTAAAATAAATTAAAATAATTTTTTGTAATGTTCCATACTATACTGGATTAGGAAATATTTGTTTAACATTAAGTTATGGATCCTGAACATCATCCACATGTGGATCAGGCAGTGGAGATTCATCTGGGTGATCTAGTTGATCTCCATAGGGTTGATCCATCATAGGAGTATGATTATTGGCAGAGGGAGTTTCATGCTTTCCAACAACAATATTTGACAATGTAAGATGGAGGTTTTTCTGAAATATGATAAAAGGTTGGATGGTGGAGTTGGAGATTAACTTCAGCCTAATTCATGCCTCAATAGAGTTATAATTTCCCTTTTCAGTTAGTCAGTTGTGGGGAGTGTCAATTCAGTGGGGAAACTATTTTTGGGATAGTGAAAAGAGGTAGTTTTTTTGTGTGTCGACTTTCAGAAGGTGTTTTGGGCAGAGTTCCTTTCACTGATTATGAAGGATGATAAGAGGAATGAGAAACTCTCCCTCCAACAAGGTATTATGTCAGCAAATGATCCTGGGATCATGTTCATGGACCGTATGCGCTTTTACCTAGATATTGTTCCAAATGAGGAGTCTCGAGCGAGATGTATCGAGGAAGAACTTCACCCTTCTATCCAGTATGTGGTTACTCATTTTATATTGATAACATGTTTGTAGGTTTATAATAAGGTAAATGTGATCAATAAGATTCACTCATGATGAGGCCTACCATGAGAGAGAATCTAGTCATGTTATTTTACAGGTAGAGTTTTTAGTAGAATGTATCAGATGTTTGGAGCTTCGATGTTTTGACCAGCGTGAAGAAAACCTAAGGAGTTTCATTTCTAGGCTTTTAGTTCCAATGGTCCCTATACCTTTACTATTGGATTGGGGATGATGTTTTTATTATGTAGATTTCACATCCATCTTTATAATTAGTGACCAGTGAATCCCCAGGTACAATTTGGTGGAGTTGGAGTGGATCAACGTCAGTCCCAACCACAATTTCTAGTGAGATAGTTTCAACAGTAGTGACAATAGGATTTTGGTCTGTCAGGGCGTGGGGGAGATTGAGAAGATAGAGGCCTACCCAAGGATATCCCTTGTGATCAGGTACTGTGACCTGATCACAGTGGTCTAGGTGGTTTTCATTAGAGAGGTAGGGGAGTAGGGAGTGGTCAGATGCATACAGTAGAGGTGGCACTTCAAGCGAGTCCAAAGGACATTAGAGGTTTTTTCAATTTATTCTTTATCCTTTCTTCTTATTTTTTTTATTCGGAATCTTATCACTCCTTTTTTTCACCCTCTCTATTCCATGCTTTTGGACTAGACATATGTAGTATTCTTGTGTCCCTCGTATTGAGTATGCTAGTTGGAGGCTAGACCATCTTATTTGATGTGTGCCGGGGGTATAGATTGATGATGGGACTACATTTGTCCTATGGGGATATCTTCATACTATATACAAAACCATATGATTACATCCTCGACATTGAATGGTTTTGTTCACTACATACTATTATAGACTTCTTTTTTTTTGAGTCGCGTTTAATATGTGGATGGTCAGTGTGTGGATTTTGTTGTCATGGATGGTTTTCAGGTTGGTAGTCTGCATGTGGAACCCCTTATTTTCTTTTTTGGATGAGTTGTCATTATATTTAGTGGACACTAAGATAGTGGGGGTTCCTATAGTCATTGGGTAGTTCAGGTATGTTTTACCCTTTGAGGTTGTGATGTTACCCCCTCGATATGATGTCGAGTTCGGGATAGATTTTCTGCTTGGTTCTTCTCCAATTTCGATGGCCCCTTATTGGAAGGCACCATCAAAGTTCTGCGATTTGGGAATTCAGATAGATTATCTGATGTATAAGGGATTTATCTAGCCTAGTGTGTCACCATGGGGTAATCCAGTGTTGTTCTCCAAGAAGACGGATGATGGTATGAGATTTTTCATAGACTACTAAAGGTTGAATTAGGTAATAGTCATGAACTGTTAAACCCTTCCAATGAATGATGAACTTTTTGACCAAATGAGAGGGGTGAACTGGTTCTCTAAGAATGTTCTATGGTTTGGATATCAACAGTTGAGAGTGAAGGAGGGAGATATCTCCAATACTTATTTTATATGTAGGTACAAGAACTTAGAGTTCATATTCATTTCGTTCATTGTTACAAACACACCAGTCATTCTCAAGGGACTCTTGAAATCAATATTCCATGAGTTCCTAGATCAGATATTCTTAATTTTCATTGACGATATCTTGATCATCTCAATGTTTGAGGAGTATCATACTGAACATCTCATGACTATATTACAGGTACTTCGACATCACCATCCATATGGAATGTTTTTTAAGTGTATGTCATTAACATGGGAGATATGTTTCCATATGCATGTGGTGTCTCAGAAGGGTGTAGTAGTAGACCCATCAAGGGTTGATGTGGTTGTTTCATAGAAGACACCCAATAATGTGAAAAATGTTAGCGGTTTTTTTGGTTTTATAACATATTATCGTATATTTGTAGCTGATTTCTCTCAAATTTCAACTCCATTGACAACTTTTACTAAAATGTATCATGATTTTGTGTGGATTGATTAGTTCTAGGTAGCATTTAGTTAGCTAAATGGGAAGGTTTCTAGTGCCCAAGTGCTCTGGTTTCTAGAGGTATGGGTGATGTTTGAGGTGTTTTGTGACACATTTCATATATGACATGGATGCATCCTGATGTAGTAGAGAGTATTTACCTCTTATGAGTATATAAAGATACATCCTCATGAATTTAACTATTCCACCCAAGATATATATTTTTCAGTGGTCATTTTCACATTGAAGTTGTGGTGGCATTTCCCCATTGGGGAGATATTTTTTCTCTTCATAGATCAAAAGATCTTAAGGTATATCTTTTCCCAATGTGATCTAATTTTGATAAAATGGATGTGGATATATTTTATTTTTGACTATGATTTTGAGATCTCCTATACCATATGGAAGGGAAATATTCTAGCCAATTTATTGAGTAGAAAGTCACCGAAGGAGGTTTTTTTGAGAATATGAGGATGCTTGGAGGGAGATGGAGGAGTTGACAGCCTTCCACTTAGATGCAAGAGTAGATGGTGGTAAATGATTTTTTGTTTTAGAAGATGGTGTGGTCTTATATGATGTAGTAGGTGGAGGAGTCTCAATGGGGAGACTCAGAGGTAGAAGTGATGCACGATCATGTAGGCCATGGTGTTGCTCTAGAGGGATGGTTGGATGATAGTCGTAACCAAATATTGTTATGTGGGAAGTTGTTTGTTTTGGTAGAAATTCATAGTGGCTCATGAGTTTAATAGCCCCCCCTTGGAAGTTAATCCAAGAGATTCCAAGATGTTTTTTGTCTTAAAGATATTGTTTTGGTGGCATATGATGAAACATGTAGTGGCAGAGTCTGTGGAGAAAAACATGGTTTTCTAGTTGGTAAAAGCTGAGCACCATGTCCCTGGTGGATTTATGTAGCCTTCATTAATCCTCAAGTGGAAATGGGATGAAATTTAAATGTATTTAACAATAGGGTTTCCCATATCTCTAGGATGTTATGATGCTATCTGGGTGATAGTGGATTGGTTGATGAAATCAGCCCACTTTTTGGTGATCATGAATTTGGGTATAGTGGATGCATTGGATAATAGGTATGTGGATGAGGTGGTTTGGTTTCATGGAGTTCCAAAATACAACATATTATATTGAGACACAAGGTTTAATCATGATTTCAGAGGGTATTACATTATTCTTTTAGCCCTGAGCTACACAATAACACCACTTTCCACCATTACAAAGACGACCAGACAAAGTGGAATATCCTGACATTGGAGGATATGTTATGTGTGTGCAACATGGATATTAGTGGATCTTGGGTACATCAAAATCCCTTGGTAGGGTGCACTTATAATAACATCTATGACACTCCAATTGGAATGGATCTATTTGAGGCATTGTACGGGAGGATGTGTCAATCCTCGTTTTGCTGGATAGAGATTGGGGGGCTGTTGTTCTTGGCCTGGATGTGGTGTAGTGCACAACTAATAAGTTTCAGCTTGTTTGTGAGAGGATATAAGAAATTTAGGACTGGTATAAGTCATATGTTGATATCATGAAAATAACCTTATAGTTTGAGTATGGGACCACATGTTCTTCATGGTTTCCCCTCTACCTCGGAAGCAGAGGTTTGTGAGAGGGAGTAATACTTATCCTAGGCTTGTTGGAACTTTTGAGGTGTTGGAGCGAGTTGGTAAGGTGGAATATAATTTAGAATTTACACTATGGTTGGAGAGGATCTATTATGTCATCCATGTCTCACAGATTCATTGGTATCTACAAGATACCTCCCATGTCATTGACTGGGGAGAGTTGGATATCGGGGTAGACATGACATTTGTGGAATGACCAGTGGTGACCAATGATCATTGAGATAAGGTGCTTCATGGATGAGCTATCCCATTTTATTGTGTGATGTGGAGGCATGGTTTCCCATAGGAGAGTACTTTGGAGAGAGAGATGAAGATTCATGCCCAATACCTAGATTTGTTTTGCGTTTTGTTTTCCTCTAAATGTAATGAGAACTTTGAACCTTTTTTTATATGAGATGAGCTATTTCCCCCCTTGGATTGTGATGTGTGTGGAGTATTGCGTGATAAATTTTTAACATGAAGAAAGGGTAAGACGTGATTAATAATAAAGATTCATTAATTATGATGCGATTAAACCTGTACAGGGAGTTAGTGCCACCTGGAGAAGATATTATCTTGACATGGAGAATAGAACTCTCTGATTCATATGTTCGGATAGTGTGGTTGTTATACTTGTGTGGCATGTTTTGTGGTCATTTTAGTTGATATGATAAGTCTTGGTTCTAAAATTCATAGGTGATTTTATTTAATTTATAGGTTACAACACCAACTTTTGAATAGTATAGGTTGGTTTATCATCAACCCTTAATGTTTTTTTTGTTAGTATCATTTCAAGTATAGAGATATACTTGAGAGGTATCCCCAGAGGTGGTTGTCTGGACCCCTTTTTCCTCATGTACCTGGTTTTGGATTCTATAGGATGATAATTGTTTGAGTGGTATCTGATGTAATTATTTTTTTCCTCCCTGTCTATTAAATTACTGTTTTTAGGTTGTTGGAATGTACATAGGAGGCTTAGAGAGAGTTCGGAGAAGTTCAGTTTCTAAAGACTAGAAGAAAGGGGATTGTACATAGTGTAAATGAGTTACATGACATGAAAAAATGTTTCATAGATTATCCTATAGGTTTCATAGTGTTTAATATTTTTGGGTTTTAAAAATAAAATAAATTGATAGGTGACACATTTTTTGGTGGAAACCAAACCTCAAGTACTATACAACGTGAAGGGGTATTAAACCTCATGTAATTAGCTATTGTAGTTCTATTTTAAAATATTATTTCAACTGAATTTCTATTCATTCAGCCATGATATCAAATTACTATCATTCTAGATGAACCCTAGGCATCTTGGGGATTTCACTGAGTCCTTTCCCTCCCTCTTTGATCTGTTGATCTCAGTGATTGCTTGTTTGCGATCTGTGGTGATCTAAGGTGTTTTATCCCTTCATTTTATACAAAATTTTCTCCATTTGATCCTATTTTCTTCCATATATTCTCTCTGTTCTATGGTGTTTGATTACCCATATTACTGATGGGGTTCTCTTAGGTATTTTTTGGTTCAGTGGTGCTGCAGAATCCTTGGATGGATGCAAATCTCACAGGAGAGGTAATTGGGATCCATCACGTGATATGTTATCATGCAATGAATATTGAAATACCTTCTTGGTAAAATTTTATTCATTTATCCATATTCTGAATCATGTTGGAGGGGTTTTTACTTCTATTTACATTTTTATCTTGGGTTTTCCAACCTAATTTAAGATAAAGAATTAGTTAATTGATATTGAGGTGCAATGGGGTTTTTCGCATGCTTTTTAAACCTTTGATTTTTTTGTGATCTTATGATTGTTCGGGCTTGATAGACCACTAAAAATCATTGGTGTTGGGGGTCCTTATTTTTTCACTAAATGGTTTTCATGTTTTTTGATATATTTTTAACACTTATATATGAAAATTAGATAACAACAAAAATTTGGATAATGACTAGATGCCTAAGTACTATACTATTTTTGTGATAACTAGTTAATTAACAAGTGGAATTAAATAAGGGATAATTATTAAATATAAAATCGTATTGTTTTGGATTTTTATGTGTTGTGTTTGTGATCATGGTTATGTGTTGTTAGATGGTTTTGGTGATGAAATAGAATCTCAAGTTTAGAGATTTATTGACTGTGGGATGGATGAAAAGTTTTTTTAGTAGGTCTGCGATCAGGTTGTGAGGTAATGTGTTGTAGGATGTGGTTGTGCATGAATGGTTTTGGAGGGGTGACTTTGATGAAATATGGTGATAGTTAGTTTGGTTAATTAACACAGAGTTTCTATATGAGTAACATAATGAATGCTTCACCCCGTATCCAGAGGCCGATAGATGTTATATCATGAGTGGGTGTTTACTAGAGAAGAGATGTGATGTGGGTTAAGTTACCTTGTTTTTTTCTTTTCCATTTCAATTTTTTAGTGTTTCTCGTTTTGTATTGTTCTTAATAGTTTCCATGGTAGTGATGTAATGAATAAATGTTTCTTAATGAAGTATCGAGTGGATCGATCGGTTTAGTTAAGAGAATGAATAAATTAATTGTTAAATAAATAATAGAATTGGTTAATTGAATTTATGGGAAAAATGAAATGGTTTTGTGGCTTGGCGCATGGATTTGTACAGTTAGAGGGAGCTTCAAAGTGGATGGTCTGGTGACTTGGTTGTTTTTATTGAGAACCCATAAGTTTGGTGTGATAGTTTGGAATATTATACGTATATAATTTTATTTTCCTTATGATTTCTATATGCACCCCATCCTTGTTGAGCACTATGTTCCGAATACCCACATCTTCATTGGGGAGGGTACCTTTACAAAATATCATGGCGAGAGGATGGATGGTTGGACACCTAATCTTCCCTTATACTTCTTATAGGTGGTGATAACCTATGATTATTCGAGAAGGTTGTGGTTCATGGACCAGGTGTGTATGGGCGAGTTATGATTTCCTAGGTGTCTTCAGGATAAGATGAAGTGTGCTTTTCGATATGTCTTTGGGGTTAGATGAGATGTGAAATCCAATGTGTCTTCAGGATGTGATATCGCTGTAGACCAGGTGTTTATAGGTGGGATTTGATTTGGTTTGTTTCCAATGTATCTACGAGAGGGATGAGATGTGGTTTGTGGCATAGATGTCTGTGAGCGTGATGTGAGGTGGTTTCTGGACAAGTTTCTTGCATACATGATGTGTTGTGGTTGTGAGGCTTGGGTTTGCTCAGGTGGGATGTGATATGGTATGTTTGTAAGAGTTGGGATCTCCAAGATATTTTATGTTAGAGTATGAGAGTGGTAAATTAGTGGGAAATTGGTGTGTCATACCCCATCATCAATTTTGTTTATATTATATTACTTGACTAGAATTACTTGGCAAGCATGCCATGGTGAGGTTGGGGTAGTTAGTATACCAGCTTAGGTGCTGTTTTGGTTATTATGTTTTATAACATAATAATTAGTAGGTTACTTTCACATGTGAATGAGAGACATTAGTTTTACAACTGAGTATATTTGTATGATCACCCTTTTTATATAAACTACTGACAGGTTTATAGAAGGATTTCGTGGATAGTGCTGGAACTTACTAGTTCAGATCCTGATAGTTTATGTGCCGCTATTTAGCTTTACCATATTATGAGATTTGTACACCCTTGTTGCTAGTCACCAACCCAGGGCCTACTAGATGTGGTACTCAAGTGTCATTATCTCCCTTTCTTCTTTTATATCCCATGAGGTGTATCTTTGGGGAAAGGGGATGTGACATACATATAAGCAACATGATCGTTTTCCAATGGATTTAATGGTATGAAGGTTGATATAATACTATCATTCCATAATTATAATCATTTCAAAAATATCATATATAAACATTAATCTAATCGTAAAACACATACATAAATGATACATATTATAAATAATTGTAACACTAAGTGGATATGGTTAGTCATGCATACACAAAAGTATACATTCACTTCCTATTTGATGGGAAAGAGGATGGATAATGGTGAAACAATACTCATATTTTTTTGATAATATTTGGGATACTAAATAAATGATTTTATGATAGATAATGTATATTGAGTGGTGAAAATGGATAAATAAAAATATAAAATGGTCGGTTAAGTCGATTACCTCTTCCTTGAAAGAACTACATAGATCTCTTCCAATGGATCCTTAGGCTAGACTTTTGGGAATAAAAAAGATTCTAGAAGGTGGATATAGGTTTTAAATATATAATTTTGTACTTTTCTGTCGATATATATGGTTAAATGTTGTGTAAATAGGATAAAGGAGGGGTTCCCTTTTAAAAAAGAGGCGAAGGGAACTCTTGGAATTTCATAAAAGATTAAAATATAAGAGTAATTCTCAAGAAAAATCATTCAAAATGGATAGAAATTAAAATACAAGGTTGTAATTAATTTAAATACCATATAAAAATAATATATGGATAGGTTTATATGGTGTTTTAAACATTATATTTTGGTTAAAACCCTTAGTTATACTTTTTAACTTTAATAGTAGAAAGTTATTTCTTACATTTAATGGGTAATAATTTTACTAGTAAGGTTAAAATTATCTGATAAATTGAAAATATATGTCATTTTTGACGTTATAGTATCCATATTTTTGTCCGTAAATATATTTTTTGTTTTTAAATAATATAATAATATACTATTTTCATAATATATCATCAATATCATTTATGACACTACTCATTTAACATAATTCTAACAGAAATAATAAAATGACGTAATTATAATAATATTAGTTAACATTACACTAATATGTTATATTCATATATGAAATTTAAGGAAAACTAAATATTATTAAATTTATTATACTTTTAATATTTTCAAATTCACTTATTTTATTTTATTTATTAATTGAATAAAAACTCCCTTGGTTTTGTTTTAGAATTTATGGTAATTATATAATTAATAAAAAATTCAAATAAATTTCCATAAAAAAAATTCATTTTTCTTAACATAGACATTAATATTCATTATTAACTTGATTTTTTATCTATGTAAACTGATAAATGATATTTAAATGTAATCATATAAAATTTTGTATCTTTCTTTACATTTATGAGTATATAGGTAATTCTAATAGACAAATGTGCATTAAAAATTTAAATTTTAGGTCTTAGTAGATAAGGTTATTGTTAACTTCATCCAATAACAATGAAAATTAAAAATAGTGACAAAAAAATTATTTTTTTCCTAGGATAACCAAATTTACCCTTTACCGAGGTGATAAATTTTATCACAGTTACTATTCATAAAGCCCAAAAATAAATTGAACCTATTTACCAAATTTGAAAAACCTAATTCTAAATATATAATAAAGTATTCATATTTTAATTTCTGTATGTTGAATAAATAAATTCTAAAAACATTTGAAAAATGTATAAAACCCCATTTTTAAGAAAAATATTTTTTTATACATAAAACTAGATTTATTTCTATATCATGCCTATAAAAAACAATAGATGAATTTTAAAAACATGAGTAAATATTGAATATATAAATTTAATCAAAATAAATAAACAATAGTGATTATTTCTATATTTTAATATGAAAAACATGTTGTGTTTTTAAAAATAGTTTTTAGAAAAAATATCTTATTTATTTTAGAATGTTTTTTATTTTCATTTATAATAAATTGAAACCCAACGAATTCAGTTCATGAATTTTTATACTATTAATTTTTCATAATTTATTAGTTTATATTTATACATTCTAATTGATCATCAATGAAATCACAATCATATTAAATAATGATATTTTAATTGTATACCCTCGTTCATTTAAAATTGGTGTGTGGTGTAAAGAATGATATCAAAGAAAATGAAATTGTACAAAAAATATATCATAAAATATTAGTGTTTTACAATATATATATATATATATCCAAATTTATTTTAATAACTATAAAATTCTCCATTTATATCAATCCAAATCCACCATCATTAATTTGAACCTCTGGAGATTTAATAAAAATTATAGAAACCTCATTAAATATAACTACCCTAATATTTATATAGAATTAAAATTAAAGACCAATATCACACCATATACTATATAAATACACCATTTGAAATATATTATTATAAAAAATACTACCTAAACAGAGCATCGTTGCATTGTATATTTTTGGAATCATTATTTTCAACTAGGTGATATGCCACATGACTCACTGTAAAATACAATCAAGATTTATATATAATTTAAAACTATACACAAATCACATAACTATCCAAAACAAAAATATTTTTCACATCACCCTTCTAAAAAAATCATGGAATTCTTAAATTTCATGAATTTGAGATAAAGATAGAGAAACTAAAGAGAAATGATATAAAGATAGTTTATTCTCATTGGATGTAAACCAAACATACTATGACCAACTAATTTTTTTCAAAAATTCCATCAATGATTAAAATTTATTTGATCACATAATTTTAACCTCTCATAAAACCCACAAGACTATAAAAATTTAATGATTTACCACAATATAATATTATTCATACATGCCAAACTATTTGAATTAATGATAATTCATATGGTCTCATAGGGTACACATTATTATATAAATATTAAATGATAGAATCCATTATATATAGTAAATATCTACTCATAATTTTCAATTATATTATTTCCATTATATAAAATAGAAATACAAATGTCCTAATTTAACCTTAATTATTGAATGAAATAAAGGAAGAAAGTCACCTACCACAATCAGTAATCATATTAATTATTTTATCCACACTCTATTCATATATACTTCCTTTATCATTCATCCATTATTCATTAATATTCCCAAAATTATTATTATTTATATACGATACTACAACTAATACTATAAACTCACGAAACCCAATTAAATCTAATGATAATGATAGTATTTGGAAAAAATAAATTAACTGAATAATTGCATAGTGATTCCCTCATGTCATTGGTAGAAGTTCTTACTATTTAATGAATTTTCCAAAAATCTAAGCTAATTCACCATTTTAGCACCCACCAATAAACCAATAAATTAATTTTTTTTACTAAAAATTCATTACTATAAAAAACTCTTTTTTAATTCACCTTACAACATAAAAACTAGAATATTTTAATTCACATAAATAATAAAAATTTCGACAATATATATCAATACTTTCAATCATAACTCAACAATAAAGAAAATACCCAACATTATCAATTAAAAAAATATTTATGAAAATAAAATATCAAAAACTTGTATCAGTAAATAACATCAGTCATCAATTTTCTTAAAAAATTTAAAAATTAATAATATAGGATTCCACATCGGTTCTTCCTTAATAAATTTTATATAGTTAATTTTCAAAATCATTCCCAACATGAATATATTCCACATTCTAAAATATTTTATTGGAAATATTTTTAATATATGTGAATTATCATTATAATTAAAATATCATGTATAAATAAATCATCATTATGAGTATGGAATCAAATGGTTTTGAAAAATATAATCTAATTGGTTTTCAATAGTACCCCATTTAATGAAATAGTATAAAAGACATTATTATATCAACTCAGTAATAGATTTTTTTTCTCAGAAAATACTATAATAATAGATTCCAATCAATATGTAATTTATACAAAGATAATTCAATATAAATAGGCGTGGTTTCATAATTGTGTATTCTATCAGAACCAAAAGAATATATAAATTTTATTATAAAATCAAGAAAACACATGAAACTGTGTGAAAGATATGAAATAAAAATCTTGTAATCACCATCTAAGGTATCCTCTAAAAAAACTATTACATTGTTAAAATAAGTTTTTATACAAAATAAAACAAAAACCACATTTTATACAAATTCAAAATAATAATTTTTCTCCACCAGCATAAACCATTATAAATATGATCTAAAATATTGAAAATAAGTTTTCATTTTTACATATAGAAAATAATAAATTATATTTACAAAAATATATGGATAAAATAAATACATAATAATAATTTTGAACCATGTGAATCATCATCCTAAAATAAACACCTATTGTCAATTTTTCTTATATTTCATGACATAATTCCCGATCCCACATATATGAGTACCTTATAAAAAAAATGCAATCTTAAATTTATGTATAGTATCTAATTTATAATCTTATGTTGGATCACATAGTCCCAAATTACAAATTATTATTTTTAATTAATTTGTGACAACAATGAAAAGCTAATTAATAAAAAAAAATCATCATTAATAATATAAAATAAATCCTCAAGTGATTATTAATAATATTAACTTTAGATAAATATTATTAAATATTTACTAATGATTACTTATGATGTAGTAATAAAAACATATTAAAAATATAAAACAATTCCAATATAATAATAAATGAAATATTAATCTCTAGGTTATGTTTGAGTAATTGAAAAGAACTGCTAGTGAATCAACTAATTAATTGATAAACCATGAGAGATAATACCATGAACCAACCAAATGGTTCATACCTAGCTAGTGAAAATATTATTTTTATTACCCCAGACATACCATAATCTTGAAATGGGATGCAAATGTGTAATAAGTAGGCATACCACACATATGGGAGGAATTATCGTATATACATGTATACGTGAACACACCTCAAAAAATATAAAATATTGAGTATGTAAAAACAATAGATACAAAAAAATAATTCACAAAATCAATCCCATGTCAAAGTACTATAATTAAATCAGTAGGACAAATATAATACCTACAAACACTATAAATGAGTCCAACATACCCAGAAGGAGGGGATTGTTATAAAATTAATATTGTATACACCTCATCAATATATACCGTAACTATGATCATACTACTCCAAGATCTCCCAAGACTCTATCAAAATATATCTAATCTATATTATTCTTGATAAATGTAGGAATATTCATAAATTTCTAATTATACAACACACATTTGAAAACCATAAAATAACAAAACAAAAAGCAACAAGATAAGTGAACTTGTAAAAGAAAGTCATTAAAACTACAGATATATTCAATACCAACATCTAATATCATGTTATCTATACCAATAATTCTACCCATAGTATTCTACTTGAGTCATGGAGATAGTGGTCATCTAGGGAGTACCCATTCCACCAGCTACGATGTCACTCACGACACTCATCCAAGTTGTCATGCTCATCTTGCATCAGCAAGAAGTACTCAGTGGATCTATAAATATATTTTTATCAAGGTAAGAGATAATAGCTAAGGAAACCATGGGACACCAAAAACCATATTGTATATTACTTCAATATGGGGTATTAATTTTCTATTCACGGTGTTCATATCGATAACATGAACCCTACTGATTTATGATAGAGGATCATTACCTTGTCCAAAAGGGTGATTCCCTAAACTCTATCCAATATTAAACTCATAGAGGGGATAATAATCTTAGTATGAAGATTTAATGCCACCATGTACCCTCATTTGAAATGAAAATGGTATCACATTCAACAGAAAATAGTTTATTCAGAAGAAAATATGGGCTCCAAACACCCTTTAAAGGACTTCATGATGTGTAGTAGGTGTACATAGAGAGTCTATCCATCCTATGGTATTACATTTCATAAAATATCACATGGTAATATAAAACATAAAATACATGGTGTGTCTTATTATGTTATACATAGGGTATTGGTCTATCATCACTCTTCCTTTCTCGTTTGTCAATACTCATGTATATCAGTCATGCCCTTGTACACTAGGCTGAGTCTGAGTACATTACTTATCTTTTTTACTCTGAAAGATCCCATGTAACCAAGGGAACATGGTGATTATATATTTTATTTCATATGGCATGTCACATGTGTCACACGAAATTTTATATTTTTATTATCCATGAAAATCAGTAAATATCAGCAATGCCCCATAGGGTATGTAACTCTATATTATAAGAAATGTACCTTTGGTGTTCAAGAAACACATTTTTATATCTCTATATATTTACACCAAAAAATCACTTTTAGGTCAACACCAAATATCTCGCAAGTATTCTGGATCTCATCTTTCCATGCCTTACCATCAAAGGTGAAGTGATTCTAATAGTCCAATTCAATTGGGAAAACACAACCATTTCATTTGACGTCACAAAACTACCCACTAAGGAAAATAGAAACTATTAAATGGTCTGATCTACCTTTTTTCATATTACAAAATCAACTATAATTGATCACAATAATGATTTTAAGTTTCACCTATGGTATAAATACATTTAACCAAAAAATGGTCACATAACAGCTGAATAATGGGTTTTTATTGAGCTACCGGACATGGAAATTTTCCATGATAAACTTAAGATTAAACAGGTGAAAAAATATATAAAATAAAAAAAAATAAATAAACACATCGATGTTTGAATTTACCTCAATATATTTCCATTAATATGTTGAATTATGAGTAAAGATAATCAATCACAATATTTCCCCAATCCCATAATGAAATAATCTTGAACCTGCATGCATGATCAACCCATGAATAAACATTTTAGTAGAGATGATTAATTTTTATCACGAGAGAATCAACATTGTATAAATCCATATAAATAAAATATTAAACCCTATTTTTTGATTTTTCACTTACAATGAATGATCTTTCCTCGTAGTCATTGGTGAAATCCACAAAATCTATTCTCGTAGATGATATCATTGGTATCGATCCAATCCTATGATCCGATTTTGTTCACCAAGGATCACCACCAAGATATATTCTCAATTATAATGGTTATTTAGATAACCCATTGAATTGGATATATCATGTTTTAAAAAGTATAGGTATATGTCATTGTGGAAACACATAACAAAATAAATACATTTCATTAATTACTTTATTTATTTTATTATTTACACCTGTGATGACACATTACCAAATAATTTGAAATAAAAAATGGTTATACCATTCCAATGTAAAATCACATATTATTAAATAAATAGAGTAATTATATTTATGAAACAAGCCTCTTGTCTAGGGTTTTTTCAATTTTGTGAGAATTATCATGAACATGATATTAATATATTTAATGTTACTAAAATATCAATTCCAGGATTTCTAAGCCATAAAATATCAAACCATATCAGCACATGGATCTAAAATATATTCATAGATATATTTAAATTAATTACATGGAAAAAAGAGCCACTACAATGTCCCCACCTTTGGTATTTTAATCCTTAAAAGAGAAAAATGACTACCCAAAAAATGTCGGTACAAAGCTCTTATATGGGTCTCCTACTCCAAGTTTCTCTACTGAAGAATCTCATTATGTAACTAAACATGCACCAAGAGAATATCCAATACATAAAGGATATTCTCCAACTGATCCTAAATATCTACTAGGTACTCTAATAATCTAACTTCATCCTCAAAGTCCATATTTCCATATTCAACAACAAGGAATGGGTTACAAATATACGTCCACCAGTCCAAAACATGGAAGACATCATCTAGGTGGTCTAACTACATAGATAGTGGAAATTAGAATTCCACCTCTCAAACTTTGTAGAGTATCATAAAATTACCAATGAACCTCAAACACAACATTCATCCCCAGACAAATCTCTAAAGACCACCTCAAAGTGACACCTTCATGAAATCATGGTATCCCTCCTAAAACATCAAATGGATACATTATTTGTATGCATATGAATTTTGATAGCTCTGTGTAGTCCTCATCCACTTGTGAATGTCTTTCACCTTCTCTTTCAAAATTCAGAAAAACTTTAGGCTCATGAGTTATAACTCACCTACATTAGTACAACATAGTAGTGACCTACAAGTTCACTAGTAAAAGTCCTTAGTAGGTGTCATACCAATAGAATAATTATATATTTTGGTCTTATAAAAATCCACAAAATTTACGTGTCCCTCCAAAATAAGACTAAATACTGACATAGAGTCCTAAAGAATGTCCTCCAAAACCCAAATGGCCTACAAAGTCTGGCCATAATCTAGGGGTGAAACGCCATAGTCAAACCTAATTGAGTCTCAAATTCATCATGTAATACAATAAATATCATTGAAGTGGATGAATAATAATCATCTAAAATTATCATTGAAGGATCTTTGTGGACCTGGAATATCTCTAACACATAATAAATTTTTAAGATCTCAACAGAACCTTGCTTCTGGATAGCTATGAAGTGGGCCGACAATGTGAGTTAGACTAAAATCCATTAAATTAAATCTTTTCCTATATAAATGTGTGGAAAACCAATTAAAAATTCCATATATAACTCTTTTAACTTCCACCCCATCACCTAGATGGGTTGAGCTAAACACAAAAGGACATGGTTCTCTACATTCACCTATAGACATGTGAGGAATCTAGAGACATACTATGCTACTTCTTTATTCATTCCTGGCCACCAAAACTTATTTTGGAAGTCCTGGTACATCTTAAAAAACCTATATGTAAATCATATTCATATTTTTGAAACTATTTTATAACATACTCCCACAACAACATGGGTACCAAAGTCTAACCCTTAAAAATGATTATGTTCTCCCCATATGAAAAAATATTTTAGGAGCATTTGTAGTAAAAATATAAGCACTTAAGTTCTCACAGTTGATATATCTATGATGAGAATCAATTACATAATATAGAATATATGGGGTAACATCCATTTAATATATATTTCAATCACCATCCATGACAACTAAAGATAACTACAAGGAGGAAAAATGCCCTAAATCCATGATCAACAACTATGAGCATGATTTCATACTGAGAGAATCTTATACCACATCCCCCATCCCATGAGTATATAAAATCTTAATATCATAATCCTATAGGATCTCTATACATCACCTATGTCTTATGTTCTGATACTTTTGATAGAATACATACATAATACACTATTGGAAAATGCATATGATAAACCACATTCCCATATGGAAGTGACACCTTATCATCAGAGTGAAGACTACTGGAACCAACTCTTGATCATGGGTCACATAGTTCTTCTCATACAATCTCAACTACTAAGAAAAATATGAAATCATAAACAACCTAAACATCAATACAGAATAGGGTCCAATCCCAAAGGCATCACATAACTCTACATACTTGACACCCTCCACTAGAAATCTCAAGATGGGGGTGCTCATGGAAATATTTTTTAGCACCTAAAAATATATCTAGAACCTTTCAATCAACATGAATGGATTCCCCTTATAGTTCAAAAAACTAAAAAGAACCAACATCCGAGATAAATTGGGAACAAATATCTTGTACTAGCATAACACACCAAGGAAACTCTTAAACTATGTCATGTTATTTAGTGTCTCCTCAGATAAATCTTCAATGAACATTGGGGGTTACACTACTACACCAAAAAATGTGATTACATGTACCAAAAATTTGTTCACTTGAATCTATAACTAATACTTCATGGGATTACTAAAAATATCATGCTCACGAAGTCTATCCGGGACTATCCTAAAGTCTCATGCATGCCTCTCTCTAGATGCTAGATATAATAGTATTTCATCAATTAAATCCACTATGAATTGTTTTAAAAAATAAATAATGATATGGTTTATGATTCCCATAAAGAATAATAGGGTGTTGGTCATACAAAATGGAATCATCTATTACTCACAGTGACTATGGTGACATTTAAATTCTGTATTTGGTATATCCTTATCTCGTACTCACAACATGTAATATCCTGATCAGAGGAAAATCTTTCAAAACCATAAAACCCATATCAACTAATAAAATAGGTCATTAATCCTCATTATTGGATACTTATTATTCAAATTCAATTGTTTTAAGAATAAATAATCTATAGATAACATCAATCTCACATCCACCCTCTTAGAGAAAAAGACTAGGGATGCTCTATGGGAAATGATGGGTCTCAAAAATCTCTTGCACTTCATGTCCTCCAAATACACCATCATCTCTTTAATATTTATAGATCCATCCAAAATTCTGAAATTTATTTAGAGGATATCCTAGGATGTTTTTAAATGTATAACTTTATCTATCTATATAGAGATAACCTAATACGTCAACAAAAAATATGTCCACATACTCTTCCACCTTAAAGAAAACTAAAAGCCCATAGAATCCCAAGATACATCACTCTTACAAGTCAGATAGTGAGTAATAGAATGTATCCTCCCATGAATGATCCCATCCTACTCATCCTAGTTTTCCTTCTCACCTATGAAATAAAACCTCTATCCTCTTCCATAGATATGTCACATACGCTATATAATGTAGTGAATATAGACATAAACTATCAATATTTAGTCCGTAAAAAAGTTCACATTATAAGGCATCATCATTACTACAAAAATATTTCAAAATAATCTATAGTTTCTGAGAATCAGCTCACACAATCATTATAAGCGTGTTATTTTTGAGTCACCTTCAGTTGGACTCTCCACGAGTAAGCGTTGAGCCTAGGGATCAACAAAAATATCTAAGTATCAAACTAGAGAAGTGGAAATAAATAAGCTGGTAAAAATAATTTCTATAAATACTAAAACTAATGTAGCATATAAATAGATCATACTTATAATCATATAAATAGACTCAGTTTCATTTTCCTCCACTACCTATATATATCCACTCCAATGACCACAATCTACATGTTCATGTTGTGGAAAACACGAGGGTGGTGCTTGAAAAAAGTTGAATCACCTACCACCTCCTTCTACTATACCTACTCTTTTTATACATATATTTGGATATATAACACCATAACACTTAATATATTTCTATCTTGGAGGCTCCTATACTAACTATCTGTTGTACAATGGTGTAGACAATCCTGAGTGAGATGTGCTTGACCATCGCATGAGAAACACCACATATTATTAAGATGAATCAAGACATCCAGAGATACACGAACTGCAAATCCTCTATCATGGGATCCCCCCATGAAGCATTTTGAATTCCTAAATCGGTATGATTATTGATACCTACCTACTAACAAAGTATCAACTCTTGTGTACCCAATACTTGCACTATATTTTAACGTATTCTCTAAAAAGAATCACACCACTAATAAATAAATTTGAAGAACTCTATCATTGGTGAAAATGTAATTAGATAACAGTATATACCTACTATTTTATAAAATCCCATGATCTAAGGTGTAATTTCATGGATTTTCCATCTATTATTATTAAATATTATTTGTTTTAATTTTGAGACATGAAATTGAGATTACATACTATTATGAGGCCTGTTGTGCCCGAAATAAATGTTTTTAATATATTAAAATATATTAAATAATATGCACACATAGTTTTCTTAAAAAAATTGGAGTAAATTCTAAACGGGTGCCCAGATAAGAAATCCAAGGGCACTATTGCATTCAAAGTAGCGACTTTATCCTAGGAACACCCTAACATTGGCCGGTGCTAGTCAACTATGAAAAGTAGTTTTGAGCATTTTAATGAATAAAATAAATTGAAGATTAATTTTATTTCTCCATTTGGTTGACACAATGAACCAAAAGTTCTTATTCTTTTAAATGAACCTTTAGGAAGGGATCCAAGGTTAGGTTTATAACCCTATAAAATCCATCAATCCTAAGGAGAGAAAACCTGTATAATTCTCTTAGTGGACGTGATAGAGACCTGGATCAAAGACCATTCTTGGAAGATCAAGCTAGTAGCAATGGATATTTATTAGAGAACAATCCAATTCCAAGGTAGGATGATTTTTTTGGATTTCATTCACTATTCCTAGATTCAACGATGAACGCAGACCAACCAATGAACAAGATCAACCATGGTTAAATCATTCCTTGTAGGATGGGTTATACATTGTTGGATTTGCGGGGTTTGACTGTTATTAATTTATTTTTATTTTTTGATCATTCTTACAGGAATGGATCGAGGCTAGAATGAATAATGGTCTAGGATTTATCATCATATTTTTTCCTTGTGTTTGTTTATTTCCCCTGTTTCCTATTCCTTTACTTCATTCTTCATCTTTTTTAGGAATGAATGATAATTTCTCCTTAATTTCATGGTGAAACGATCCGAAATTTAAGATCCAACATCAAGATGACCTAGAATAGGTGCGATGATAATGACAACAGATGAATCAGAACGGTCCTAGAGAGATTTTTCTTTGGGAGGATTTCTTTTGATTTGATTTTATCATTTTTTTGATCTGATTTAATGGAAAAAACCCCATGGGTTAGTGTTAGGGTGAGGAAATGAGGGTAGATTCGGAGTTTCGAGGTGAACAGACCACTGGAGAATTACCTGGATGATTGGTCGAGGTGCGGGAGGAAGAACATGTAGTTTTAGAAATTATAGAACACACAATGTGTAATATGTGATGAATTGTGTGTGTTTATAATTGGAATACTCAATGTGTACTTGGGAAGTACACAAACATGGGGTGGAGTACATGGGTTGCCTACACGACATGTACTACCAACACATGAATTGGCCTGGACCAAGTATACAAACTACCCCGTGTATGGGTTCATGGATAGAGACACATGGGATGATTTCATGTATTGGAGCATGACCGAGTACATGGGAGAGACCTTGGATATAGGGACACAGTGTGTAGTCCCACTTACACACCGTCTATACCTCTTTTACATGACATAGTTTGAATGACATGGGCCTTTGTACACGGGTAGTACCCATGGTCATGGGAAATGGAATGTGGCCCTACTACATAACATGTACCCCTTTCAACATGGATTGAATATCTCTTCCACCATATATTGGACAAATATTTTTGGGTTCATTCAATTTATTGTTTCCCTAAAGGTAGGTTTGAATCATATTATACTCCCAGGACTGTGATCCCTTCAATAAAAATTCCTAGACAGTGTTGTTGGAATCCCCCGAGAGGCCTAGTGTGGGATCCTATATTAATTCATTAGACCCTAGGTAGAGTTCTTGGTATTAAATAGACCATATAACCCAACGTCAATCCTATCCATAGCGGTTTAATCCAGATAGAGTTGTTGGAACCACCCCATGGCCCTAGCAGTTTAATCCAGATAGAGTTTTGAAGTTGGTGTACCAAAGGTAGTACTTGGGTCAAGTGAAACGACGTGTGAGCCTACCACATGCCATATACCCCTTTATACATGGCTTTAATATCTTTTCCACCGTATCTTGGATAAGTTTTATTATGGCTTGTTCCCTTTATCATTTCCCTGATTGTAGCTATGGATCATTTACCCCTCCATGGACTGTGATCCCTTTAGTAGGAGTTCCCAGACATAGTTTTTTGAATCCCCAAGAGGGTTGGTGTAGGATCCTCTATTTTTTTTGTTCCCTAGGTAGATTCCTTAGTATTGATGTGACTAATACTACCGAATATCAATAATCTACTTTGGAGGTTAATCCATATGGAGTTTTTGGTATCACCCCATGGACCTGACTTTGATCCTCATCTGTTGTATCATATATCTCCCTCTCTTCATATTTATCAACATATCTCTCTCATGAAGAATCTTGGCGAACTGTACTTCTTGGAAGGACTTCATCAGTGATATCAGACATAGGAGTGTGTTATCCTATATGATTTCTT
Source organism: Viscum album (assembly GCA_963277665.1). Taxonomy (NCBI): domain Eukaryota; kingdom Viridiplantae; phylum Streptophyta; class Magnoliopsida; order Santalales; family Viscaceae; genus Viscum; species Viscum album. The sequence goes on along the minus strand of OY728142.1, from coordinate 1,877,253,675 downwards.
CATGGAATATTCAAACGGAATCTCTAGCATGGGTATGTGGTAGTTGTAACATACCTCTATACTGTGTGTCTTGGATTGAGTATATCTAGATAATCCTGTTATATGTGATATAGACATATACATGTGTAGAGATGATTGTATGTTTCCTTTTATTTATTTATTATGGTTTTCATGGTGTCCTACTTAGTATTGTGATACTCACCCATGAAATAACTTTTCACACACATTTCGTGTCTTGTGAAGATGAGTGACCATTTCAGCGGCCCTAAGTGGACCACGACTAGAAAATGCTTTGTGAGATTAGGTAGGATGAGGTGTTCCTAAAAATATATATAGCAGTCCCAATAACATTTTATTATGATTTTAAATTTTATATTATAGACTCATTTTGGTGGGCTTCTATTTTGGCCTATTTTACATTACAACAATTTACTTTCCTATCATACTATGGTTGGGATACAATGATATGAATGCATTTGGTTCATAGTAGGTATTATATTTCAACATTTTGTGGTCTTGGAGATGTGTGAATGCATATAGGTACATAGTAAATTCCTCCCAAGTTTGTGATATTCCTACTCATTTCTATTCACCAACACCTGGTCTATTGGAGGGAGGCTTAAGGAATCCGGGCAAGGGCCCCACTTGGATAAGTTATGACATAAGGTCCATGGTATTAAAAATGGATCTCAAACTAAATATAGAGAGTGTTTCAAGAGTTTTATAGATTTTATGAATACTATTCCACTATTATACTACCCTATTGTTGATGTTGAGGATCTTAGATTAATACAGATCACAATGTGGTTGGGTTGAATTTTTTTCTGAAGAGACTCTTAAAATATGACATAAAGTGGGCCATATTTACATGGTATTGTGTCACTAAAAACAATAATCACTTAGTGAAACCCCAAATAAGACTCACTTCAAGGAATACAGTCTGATCTACATGATTCCACACATGGAGAAAAACTATATATTCTATAACTATCCATTCCTCATATATTTAGTTGTCTTTCTTTCTCAAAATCATGATATGACACTACTAATGAATCTTATGCACTGCGATCATCCTGCAATCATACTAGACTGGTACTATTAGCAATAACTATTTATCAACTACTTTTCAAAATAACTAATAACAATCTCATTGGTATTATATTTTATACATGCCCTTGTACTAAATCATCAACACTCATAGGATCATACAGGTGATCATGAATTGGAATCTTGTATGGATTTATTCATTAAGGAATCCATAAATAAACAAGATGCACCACAGACAATGAGTATAACTGAGGAGCGAAGTAAATATATACTTGGAAACCAAAACCCATTCCAATATGATACACGTACCAATGCTTTCCCTGTATCTATTTTATACATATTTTGAGTAAATGTTATGGGTTTTAGAGTACGAGAGAATGGATATGTTAGATCCCACACTAACTCTAGAGTTTCTAAAAAAACCCAAACTAAAAACACTTTAACACTATTTCTTTAAATTCCAAACCATTCCTTATAGAACTAAAATAATCTAAACTCTGTTCCAATTGTAAAAAACTTATATGATACCAATCGGTCCTGTCCTGAAAAACTAGGAACTACCTAGATAGAGAAATTTTGATTGTGAAAATTGTAAGGAAAACCTAACTAATATAGAAGATAATGACTAGTGTTGAGTATAAATTTCACACGGATGTGAATCATTATCTTAAGAACTTATACTCATAGAGACAAACACACACACACATCTCTAAGAAAATATAATGATGTGAAAGTAAAAAAATGATTCCATAATTTCATGCTTGAAATATATACCATATTAGAGTACTAGAAAGATATAATGAGGAAAAATACCATCCAAAAAAAAAATGATTTCAAATAACTTAGAATGAGGGGGATCCTATAAAATGGAATACAGGTTTACACCTTGGTTTATATAGCCCATAACTATACTCAGCCTATTCATATTCCTCCACATGACTCCCTAAAAAGGTCGTTCTTCTGCACAATACATCACCTATATGTGTAGATCCCATTCACGAGTGACTATAACAATACCAAGTAGGACAAACAGAAATAACCAAACACAAAGGATCAAGATTTCTTATCTTGTAACAACAATACAATAAATAGACATAAATAAAATCCTTATAGGAAACTAGTATTATGTTTTCTAAACCAATACATCCATAAATAATATAAATACCATGACTTAAAGGGAACAAACATTCAAAGAGTACCTAATCCATGAGAAATTCTATCACTCAACAATCCCACCGAGGAGGATATTCTCATATGGACACTCTAAGAAGCCCTCATTAGATATCTGAAGATCACATCATCCATGTTGGGGATCACACCCATGGACACTAAAAAATGCAAAAAAACATTATGGATATATCTTATAGAGAGGTGATAAATTCCATATGCATTATGGTCTTTTCGATACCATGAACAACATATAAGAATGATAAGGGATCCTATATTGGCCCTATAGGAAGTTTCACTAAATTCTATCCAATAATGAACCTATAGATAAGATCATAGGCCTCTATTTATGAAATAATTTTGCCTTTTACTCTTATGGGAATGGAATAAGGTATCACATTGAAATTAAATAAGTCTTTGCAGTTGAAACAAAGGGATTTGAAAAACCTCATTGTGAGTAAATGGCATGTAATAGGGGTGCATGGAGTGTCATTCACCCTATGGTCTGTCCATATATTGATGTAGCATAAGGAATGGAACACTAAAAATACATGGAATTTCAAATTAGTTTACATGGAGTTTAGAGTTTTATTGAAACATTTACTGTTCCGTCTATCTATTCCTACATACTTTGGGTCATTCTTGTTTACACCTAGTTGTTTCCATGTACACAACTCACCCCGTGTACCATGGTCATGTCTGATTACACCACGTAGCCCGAGTTCTTTAACCATTATGATGTACTTTGGGCACACTTCAAGTCTTTATGGTGAGTCTCATTATTTTCGAATTGTGTTAGAAACTATTATATCATTTTCTTCTCTATGAAATCACTCTAACCGAAGCTAGGTACCCACACTTTGTGTGATATTTGATTACATATCATGTCATAAGGGTTTTCCTGAAACTAATAGTTCCTTCACCACATATTAAAGTGATTCAATATCTAATAGATATAACTTTAATCTTGTTTTATGATTATGGACTTCATCCAACTAAGCTGTTTGGTCCCCAAAGATCAGATAATGGTCATCTGTTTCGATCAAGAATACACCATCGATGCTCATGTTGCCTTTGCACAGTTAACCAGGGAACACAGAATATGTTAAATTTATTGATAAACTTCCAATCATACTTTTATATAATTTATCATCGATCATAGCCTTTATCATAAAAAATAAAATTAGTATTGATCTTTTGTGATGAAGAACAACTACATAACTACCGAATTCCATGTATTCATCAAACTATGTGACTTGAAAATTTCAGGTGATGAAAGTTTTATGAAAAAATAAGAGAAATAAATAAAATAGAAAGTAAAAAAGAAAACCTATTTCATGTTTGGGAAGGTTTAAATATTTATCTATTAGAAATATAGATGTAGAATAAAGATCATCAATATAAATATATCTAGAATTCCATGAAGAAATAATATCTAACATGAAACCATTATTGATGAAAAAACCATCCTAGTAAAGAATATTGTTTGCATTCACCAAGGGATAATCAATGGGGAAGAAATCCACATAAATATAATAACTTTCCTTAAGGTCATATTAATTGGAGATGAAGAGAAATACTGGGTCATAGTCATTGGAAAAATTAAAAAACTCTATTGGTATAGATGGTTTCTTCAGTATCGATATGATCCTCCGATCTGATGTCATCCCCCAACGGTCTCTTCCATGACCTCATCTAATTTTTTTAAAATAATGTAGATAACCCTATAAATTGTCTATAACATAGTTTAAAAATCAGAGGGACACGTCACTAATCCAATACATAACGAAATAAATAAATCTAATTTATTTATTTAATTATTTTTCCTTTGACAACAATTTACCAATACATCTGATGTTGTGAGATTTTTTTCATGACAAGGGTAAATAACACATTTTGTAATCAATAGTGGCCTCAAATTTCAATTTGATCCTCAATTATAGAGTTATTCCAATTTTTTAAGAAAATCATGTTTGTTTAATATTAATATATATAATATTTTTAAAATACCAATTATGGGCTTGCTGAGCCTTGGAATCTCGCTCACTCTCATATCCTATATCTAAAAATATTAATAAATATATATTAAATCATTTCATGGAAAACAAATATAATATAGATAAACTCATAAACATAACATTTATTAATTATATATTTATAAAAAATATATAGTTGACAAGTGTGAATATATTATTTATTACATTTATCCATTATAATTAGAATGAATCAAAATGATTATTTCAATATAATAATACTTAAGATAAGATTTAAAATATATTAAAATATTTATTAATTTTTTATTTATTTCGATGAAAAATTCATTCCAAATCAAAATTAGTTTGATTATTACTGTAGTGGATTTCATTTTAAACGGGTTACTAAGCTATGAAATATAAATCTATAACCTTAGTAGTAGTGAATAAAATTTAGGAAAAATCTATATTTATTAGTCAATAGACTGTAGAACCGATAAATTGATATATTATTTCATCACTAAAATGATACAAGAAGACCTCACCCCACCAACCCTTCTCTAACATGATATGATTCTTCAATCATCCAAATAATGAAACATAGTAACAAAAAAAAATCCACCTATAAAAAACCTAAAAAAATATTCAAATGTCAAAACATATATTATTTAAAATAATGTGTCATTAATTTATATAATTAAATAAATTAAAATAGTAATTCTCTTTTGAGAAATAAACATAGGAAAATAATATATTTTGTAAAGAAACCACCAGACCTAAATTGATAAAAATTATTTTCCTATATCATTGAAACATAATATTTATAATCATATAATTTTTATATATTAAAAATAAGAAATTTCCAATCTAAATATAAGATTTTAGAGTTTTGAATTATAAAAATTATGGATTATTTTAAAAAATTTACAATAATGAATAAAATCATTTTTATTGCAACGTATGTTAATAAATTCTTAATCAATGTGGTCCTATAAAAATTACTTCCAAAATTTTTATTTGAAACAAATGGAATAGAATTTTTCATACAAAATATAACCATGAATTAGTGGTTGAATAAGAGTAATATTATTCAGGAATAATTTATTTATGACAAAAAAGACCTTACCTTATTTTATTTCCTTATTTTTGATTTAATTATTCTGTATTATAAGAGATTAATATCTAGATTTAATTCAGATATTACATGTTCATGATATCATTAGAGTGAAATATATCTAAATAAATATTTCTGTTGGATAAATTTCCCATCATCAAAAAAAATTATAATATATATGAATTTGAAATGTGATAAAATATGAAAAAGTCAACATTTTAAAAATTAATAGTGAATGAAAATTTCTTATTCCCATTTATAAGTATGATTGATGTTGCAATTTTTATTTAATGTCAAAATAGAAATGAAAATAAGTTCTGATTCTAAAATCTTTTATGAAAAAGATAATCACTTTTAAATTTTAATGCACTAAAACATTCTGATATAAGAAATTTACGAATAAAATTCATAAAATACACATATGTAAATATATAAATACATTGAAAATATGTAGAAAAATAATTATATTTTATGAATATTATTTTTTGAGTAGAAAACATAAAACTATGACTCTTATTTTAAAATTTTTTGTTCCATTTTTTCATACAAGAAAGGAATTCACAAAATAAATTTACACTTCACCTTATATTTAACCTCTAAATATATTTAAAAAAAAACTACCCAAAACATCCACTTTTTAAAAAACAAAAAGGCATATATATGGAGAATATTAATCAAATACATTTGATAAAAAACTAGTTAAGGACTATGTGGGAAACTAAAAACATCCTATGCTGAAGTAAGTTCATGAAAACAACACCTCTAAATATTTCCATAAAATTTAGGAAACAAATACTATATCAGCATGGATATAAGGAAAATGATCACATATTTGAAAGAAATAACATCATAGTATTTTTAGAATCATATGATATATAAAATTATATATAATTTCAATGTTATTAATAATATATTATAGAAATGATTTATTTACCTATGTTATTTATCTTTTGTTGTCCAATGATAGGGTAATATTTATAATTAAGTATTTTACATATAGTTTAAACAATATATTAATTTATTTTTTATTAGTAGAATCTATATTCAAAACATTTAATCTATATATATAGTGATAAAATGTGATTTTTATTTTATTATATAAATTTTCATTGAACCTTATTCTAGTGGAAAAGTATATATTTTTTGTAATATATAACATCAATAATTGAATCATGAACAATATTAATATATATAAACATCCATTATGAAATTTTTATATTTCTCAACCTTCACATAAATAAAATATTAGGTTTATAAACATAAAATTACATTCTATAAAGTATAGTCACCTTAAATATCAATTCAATATACTCATATGTTATCCTCAACTTCTATTCAATGTGGTATAATTGACTAGTAGTGGTATCAGTCAAGTCTTGATCACCCATAATCACCTTCTTAAAACAAATATTAGCCTAAGGGTATACATACCACCTATTTTTCTATAATAGTTGATTCTTATAGGGTCTTGGTCAATCAAGATGTTTTTTAGATAACTCTCATATCCTTGAAAACGTCTTAGAATGAATGAATCATAAATTTAAAAAAATATAAAATAAAATTAAAAGATGATCGCATAAAAAGTAAATGACATTATTGAAAAATAAATGTTATAAAAATTATTAATTTAAATATTTAAAATTAATATATTATAACACTAAACAATCGATATATATGAATATATTGTAAATAAAATTCAATCAACATGAATCTTCTTCAATGATTCATTGCACAAAATACATATTTTTTATTCACTATATTATTATAAAAAACCAAAACAAGGCTCAAATTTTTATTTTAAATTCATAAATTTCCATGGAATATTAGAAGTAAAAATATATATTGGTTTTGCACTGTATTTTAAAAATAATCCTAAACAATGCTAACAATTCCATTTTAAAATCATTACTCATCCTAAAGTATTATATGATTATTAGACTATTATCATTTTAAAACACTTCTCATATCTCATTGAATCATTATACATAATTAATAAAGATCTAAATTTTTAGTATTAGGCTGACAATATAAATATCTTTTTATATAATAATAAAATAAATTCTTAATATGACCAATAAGAATGTTTTTTATTTTTTTCTGAAGTAACACAATAAAATCTTAATAGAAACATATGGAATCTTTCACAAAAAAACTTTCATGGCTATAGATGAACAAACATGATGACCATTAATATTTAACCTATAAATTATCATCATAAAATAAATATATTTATTGTTTCAAAAAACAATATTCTATGACATAATTCATGATCCCAATCAAATAAATACCCCATAGAAAATAAAATAATCGTTTACTTCTCTTGAATGGGAAATAAATGACCTTTCAAGAAATGACATGCTCCCTCTTTATCAAAATGTGGTTCCTTTATAATCAGTAAAACCAGTTTATAATAAAATAAAACTATAGTAAAATGTGCCTAAATGAATATAGAATACTCAATAGAAAAATTATAATACCAAACAAAAATGGGTATTATGAAATATATCTAAATAAAACCATGTTATAGTACTACAATCCCCTTAGAAAAAAATGAAAAATTAATACAATGTATAATTTAGAAAAACTTCAATGAAGCTATTTGGAAACCCTATGTAATGGAAGAAAATATGAAATGATTATAATGATTAATCTAGGGACTATTAATATCGAGATCCTCATCATTTGTGGTCCTATTTAATTTAATACGATAATGATAAGATTCAAATGAATTAACAAAAACGAAAAATTATTTATATTAATTAATTTCACAATGAAAACATGTATTAATTTCTTTATCATAATAATAATTAAATTTATTTAAAAATATAATAACTCTATGGTTTTGGGAAATAATTTATACATTATTTATTTCTATGGTAAAATTATTTTCCTTTTATTTAGGTGTATTTTGTATTCAATGATTTATTCAGATATATGACATACATCGACCCCACAGGTAATTACGAAATACATTAGGGAACATAATGGATCAATTTATTTGTTGATCTATTAATTGATTTATAATTTCATCTCTAGAGTGATTGTTGGATTTCCCATAGTACTAATGCTATTATAAATTTATAGGCATCATCAAACTTCATTGATTTGAAAATTATTGAACAAAATCAATAAAACCACATCCCAAAACCAATATAAAATATACAATATTTAAAAAATGACATCAATTCCCAATATGGAAAACAATTATATGTAATTAATTAAATATAAACCTTTATTTATCAATTGTGGAAATATATATATATATATATATATATAATTATTTATAATTATATATATTATTGAAAATTTATAATCTCAAATTGAAGAATTTTTATGGCTAGAAAAATGAATCATAATTTTTATAATAATTTTTTTAAAAATAAAATATTAAATAATATTATGATATTCGAAAAAATCAATGGTGAAGATAATTAAAATTTTTAACAAAAAAATATTGTTTAAGAAAATGATACTAAAAATCATACTTTTACTACAACATTTTGTTGTGATGTCATATAAAAATATGAATCTAGAAAAAATAAATGAAAATAGTTTACATTTTAATGAATCTGTTATTTCCTTTTGTGGTTGAATTAAGGGTTTATCACTTTTTTTACTCAAAATTGTTTGATAATAAAAATATAATTTTCACTCAAAATAATTTACATGAAATCGAATAGTTATATTTGTAAATTTAAATAAAATATACTGACTAAAAGAGTATAATTACATTTATAAAAAAAATTGTGTTAAAAAGAATTACCTCATTTAATTTTGTTAATTTATATTCAAATTTTCACAAATAAATAATATAGTGATATTTACTTATTATATAGTGTAATACAGAACTCATTGGTCCATTTATAGATTCCTATCCCATTTCATATCTCAAATTATATTAGATCAACATATATTTCTTTCTTTTGATGTATATTTTCCCTTAGGGGCCAACACAAGTCAGTCATTAAACCCCATATTCCCAATAATATTCCTGAAATATAGGTATATAATGATGTTTTTGGATTCATTACAGGTTCTATATTCATCAAACATTTCCCCCTAAATTTCCCAATGTATCGCTTACCCATTAACTCTTATTGGTTTTGATTCACATTAAGATGAGTCCATTCATTATTTAATTGGAAAATTTGATTAACTATAAGTAGGGATTGATAAATTGAGAGCCTTTTATCTATTGTATAATAATAAATTATTTATATGTTTATAATAAGAGGTTGACAGATCTTTTTCATTGTATAAATATCCATCATAATTAAATTATTACTATTCTTTTCAATACCTATAGAACAATGATTTACCCAATAAGAATTAAATTCATTGTTGGGAACCCTATATTAAACTTCACTTTTTTCATTTTAAATTTTTAAATGTTTTTGTTCATTTAAATTATGGAGTTATTGATGGAAAATTATTATTTATAGATAAGATGATACATATTGTGAAACATCCTATTCATTGTTTCTATTGTCTATTATTTGAATCATAAAAAATAATCATGACTTTATATGTTTTATATAAATGATCACTTTAGAGATAAGAAACCAATAGATTTTTAGAATTTAGAAGATTATTTTGATTATAACATGTTTCGAGTTTATTAATTATTAATGACTTAGAGGGAGTAAAAAACAATGGGTTTGATTAAATATTTATCTAGATCTCCATAAGTGGAGTGACAATATTTTTTTCTTTTTTTTTATGTTGAGACCATTGATTTGATTAATCCCATACTATGTTCTTGTGAGGTTATCTAATAATATTAAGGAATTTTATCACATTCATTTTTTATACTTAATAGTAGAGGCAGAAAATTGATCTATTATAGAACAAATGATCACTAATAAAACAAAAATAGTGGATGATATAATATATAACAGTATTAGCTTATGAATTATTCAATTTATTAATTTTTGTTAGTCTCATCCATCAGAAGAATC